>JARHVA010000408.1:3697500-4297500 GCA_037957365.1 Torreya grandis
TTTGACTTCACAAATGGAGTCTACATGAATAGTCTCCAAGAGATGCACTATTACCACCAAAATTTAAATTTAAATTTCATGCACAAAGGTCAAAGATTATTATGAGAATTTAAGTATTACACTTTTTTGTTTCTAAACACAAGGGGAAATGATAGTTTAATTTCAAAGAACAAACATAAAAGAGAGGGAAGATTAAGGAAAAAAAGGGGGCCTCCATGTCTGGAATGAAATTAATGCATTAATCATTGAACCAAGTGACTCTACCACATTTATACCACTGTAAACTAAGTTTCACTAAAGATCTACCTCTAAGAACATACAGTGGGAATATTTTGAGGGAACCAGTAGTATGCCTTAATATAAGCCCTCATTAAATATGAGCACTAGGGGTTTATAATAAACTACACATAAACACCATACAATAATTTATAGATTAACACATAAATTAACAATACTACAGAAGGGAAATGAGATAAATCACATAGTGATTATAATAGCTAAGCACAACATAACTATCATACACACAAAGCAACAAACTATTAATCCAATTAACCTAACATCGATAATCATTCAAACATGGAGATGAAAGATAATTGAGACACAAAACAAACCCTTTTTATAAAATAGGAATTGTATTAAATAAAATAAGTAAGTATTGCTATAATAATCGATCTAGTCCAACTTTATAGTCTATAGAGATGAAAGAAAAATAGGTGAAATCCTGGCTACAATCTGACAATAATTTTGAACAATTTTTTAGTCAACCCCTATATTACAATCTAAATTTTCCTTATATAACTAAGTATGGGGCTCACCTCTAAATAATGTGAGGATCCCATCCTAGGCCATGATGGCCACTCAATATATTTAAAACTTTAATTCAAAATTCAAAACAAATAAATCCTTAAAACCTGTAAAAGATCTATGTGGACCACCTAGTTGATGTGTGAAGGTGGTTGTGAAGGTTTAACTCCTAATTTATTTGATCTAGAATCCTTATCCTCCAATGTGGCTTCCATGAGGTTAAACTCCTTATCCATATTTTAAAGGTTCATTGGGGGCTTCCTGAATATTATCTTAGCTTGATTCGCTAGTCTCCAATGGACATGAAAGGGTGACTCCATTGACACTTAGACTCTAGAGACCTAGTTGATGTTCTCTATGGACTACATTGATAGATCCAACAACACCTGGGCCTGTTCTTGGTTATCTCTAGTGACCTATCTCATGACCTATTCATATTGACCCATGTGGACTTTGAATTCCCCTTGGTTAAGAAAGGTTCCATTCAGGTGGAATAACACAAAGATATTGACCTCTTTGAAGTAGGTTAATATCTTCTTCTTACCCTCTTCCAAGGGTCTAGTTGTAGTGTGAGCCATGTCCAACCATTCTTCCATATCATCCCTCATGCTCCCAATGTATGTGTGATATAACCCCAAGTCTGAGTTCAGCATTAGTTTCAACTCAAGGAACATCTCTTTGTTGATCACCACTTGTAGCTTCCTACACTTTCTATCAATCTCTACAATCGTCCCCATGTAGGCCTAGTTCTATTGGATAAGTATGTTGGTATCAAATAGAGTCTCCTCTACTTTCCCAAGGACTAAAAAGAGTATTAAGATGTCATCCTTGACCTACCCAATCAACTCAATAGGAAAGATGCTCTTCACTTGGGCTTTTAAGGTTGGAACCTAGATCTACATGTACTCAAGGAGATTTTTAGACATATTTTGAGTTACTTGGAGAACATAGAATAGGTCCTATGCCATCATTTCTTACATAGTGTAATTCCTCACCTTAGTGAGGGAGAACAAATCCTAATGGGTTTACCAAACCACTAAGTTCCCTACCTGCACAAGACTATACATTAGTGTCCTCTTCATGCTCCTTAAAGCTTGTTCAAAGCTCCATTGTACATCTAAGTCACCTTGGGAAGTCATATCTATGGCCTATAACCTTAGGACCATTCCTTAGGTTGTAAGAGGTGGAGGGGTGGATGAAATGGTGGTGAAGGGAAAAGGATGAGGTGGAGGGGAGATGGAGGAATTGGATGGGGTGAATGAGGAAAGTAGTGGAGTTAGAGGGGGTATGGGAGCAAAAGGAGGAAGGATGAAGTGGGAGGCCCATCAGAACATCTATACCCACCACTATTCTTAGATCAAATTCATTAGAGGGGGAATTTACCTTGGGAAAGGGTCATTGAAGAGAAGGGAAGAAATGGGTTGGTTGATGGACAACCCCAAGTCACCTTGGGTAATAGAAAGAGGGGGATAGGGAATATGGCACTGAGGTGATGTGAATGGGGAAAAATGAAATTTTAAGGCCTATAGATAAGGTTAGACTAGATTAAAATGCCTTTGAGCTAGAGTTGGAGAGTGAGTTACCTTTTACTTCTTCTTTGGTCTCTTACCTAGATTAGCTCTAGATGGTGTAGTAGAAGGATTGGTTGGGATAATAGGAACTATGGGGCCTGATGGGGGAGGAATCAGAGCTATTGATGGAGGCACCAAGATGACTAGAGTGGGCATCAAGAGGGTGATTTCCACTAGAGGTATGTTACTTATAGTTGTAGAGGTGCTCGATGATAAAGTCATAATTAAGGAAGGCACTAGGACTCTAGGTTTTGAAATGGATGGAGTGGAGGAGAATGAAGAGGAAAAGATGATCAAGAGGATTTAAACCAAATATATTTGTGAAAATGATATAGGGGTGCAATGGGGAAAAGAGGAGGTACCAATTTGGGGGTTTGTGAGAATAGAGTAGAACTGGTGGGTATCAGGATCAGGAGTTAAAAAGTGGTGGGAGTGAGGAGTGGAAGGGAAATGGGAGAAATTGGAGGTGTGTGAAGGGGGACCTACATGGGTGATTTCCTTTGGGCTCATCCTTATACTATTGTCCACATCAAACCTTAGGATCTATGCAGCCTAAAGATGAGGTGTCGGTGGTTGAGATAGCTACACCTAGGCTACCTAGATTCAAGTAGCTTAGGTCTAACTTTGTTGAGGGTAGGCTAATGGAGATTATAAAAGATGTAGAAATGGAGGTAGAGTTAGGTCACAAGGAGGAGAAGGTGGGGGGATGACCTAAAGGATCCTATGACAGATAATAGGAGGAGTTAGAGTTGGGTCTGCTATAGATTGAAGAGGTGATGGAGGAGGTACAAATGGTCCTTCTTAAACCTTCTTGCCTTTCTTCTCTTTCTTTTCCATGATTTGGGATAACACCTCTTGGTCATAAACACCATCCAATTAGAGCTCATCATCATCCTCTACTCGATGACCATAGTTGATATTGAGATGGGTTGAATACTACACCAAGTGAGCTCTAATTATCCCCTTAGGGTCCTAGTACCATAAATTATCTCTTTCTAGGGTGAAGGAATCCCACCCAATTTCCATATTCTAGATTGGATGGAAGCCCTTGTATATGTGGTACTTGATTATGATCAGGAGTGGTGGACATGCCTTCTGTTGACATTGTATATAGAATCTAAAGATGCCTTTGACCAATTAATATGATATTTCCTAATCTATTAGATAGTTTGAGATGAAATATGGTAGGTGGAGATATTTGATGAATCCTACAATCTAAAACATGGTGTCCTCTCTATAAATCTAGTAGTCCTCGATGGTAATGGTGGAATCCCATATTGCTTGTGATAGTTAGGGCATCAAGGCTTCATTAATCACTTGATAGACAACTGGGTATAAATACTTACATATGTCATAGATGTGTTTTTGGAACTAGTGGCCATATATCTTGTATAATACCACATAGACTATTGATCCCCTAAGAACCCATGCAAGAAAATTTGAAGGCTTGAAAGAGAGCATCCCATAGACTACATCCACTAGGTAGCTCATCATGCATAAATTACTACTAGCTTAATCATTTGTGATGGCATTGATCAACTTGAAGTTGATTAATCCTCCCATGTCTAAGAATTATAAGTATGTGAGGATCATATGCAAGAGGGGCACCCATATATCATTGACATGCAAGCAGTCTTAGGCCCTAAATAATGATTTTAGAAAGATTAATCCTACCCAAACTTCCTCTTGGAAGGTGCAGATCATGTACACATTAATATCTACCTTGTTAGCTCATTTAGCATCTAGGTTATCAGCCTAATTATGGAGGATGTTATATATTTGGTAGGCCCCCATTCAAGCCATCACCTTTACTGCATCATAAGAAAAGGTGTAGTTTAGGAGGGAGTAGTATTCATTTCAAGCATACCTAGAAATATCAATAATCTAGTACTATGATTCAGGTGAATACACCTAATCATGGACCCTATAATGCATGAAGATGATGTAATGAAGGATATTTATAAATAAGTTGGTGTAAGGGAATGCCTCTAGCTTGACAGTGGATCTATGAAGTCCATACTTCTTATAGGACTGAATGGTATCCTCAAACTTTGCTTATTGGTCATCATCAAAGCCTAAATTCTTGGGGACTTGCTTGACTACTTTGAATAAGTCATTATAGTGATTTAATTTGGTCAAGCAGGTATCCTATTAATTAGGTTTGACCTTTGGGTTTGAATAGGATTCAACCATTGTAGCAAGATAAAAGGGTAATAAGGAAGCTCTAAACATATGAGGCATAAAATATAGGGGTGATATGTGAGAATTGGTGAACCATGAGTTAGAATGTTCTCAAAGGTAACAATGGTAACCCTTAGTGATATTCCCTTAGGCTTTTAAAATGCATGCATATAATCCCTATATTAATGGAATTTGGTAGCTCACTTGATGTGAATTAAAATTTTAGTTAGTGGCTAGATTTACTCTCTTTACTTCTAAATCTAGATTTAAATTTGGATCCCATGATCCTCTACCACTAGTCAGATATAGAAATGGTGATGAAATGTTTTAAAACTATCTAATTGGGACCCATTTTCTATTTCATTAATGACTAATGCATGGTTGGCATGGAATCACATCTCTTAGAGGCTTCTTTGCTAACTCTTGCCTTTAGACATGTGGCATCTAGTCATTGGTCCTCCTACTAATAGTTGACACCTAGGCATGACTTGATACTCCATATCATTCCATTAAGAAGGGTGGTGTGTCACTTAAGGAAATGTGACACATCATAATTAATTTTATAGCCTCATCCATACCTTATTCTGATCCCCCTGGGGCCTTAGGTGGATGTCAATTCATCTTAATTTTTGGGAAACATGGTACTTCCTAATTCAACTAAGATCTCTTGAGCTCTGACATCTTTGACAGGTCCAAGGAATGACTATTCTAAAACTTGTGTAATGTGGCTCCTTCTCATTTGACTAAGATCTAACATCTCTGATAGGTCTAGGGATTGACCATTTTGATATTTGGGTGACATGGAACCTTCTCATTTGACTTGACTCTCCTAGGCTCTGACATATTTTATAGGTCCAAGGACTAGCCAATTTAACAATTGGGTGACATGGTACCTTCTCATTTAGTTGGGCTCTCCTAGGTTCTAAGATCTTTGACAAGTCTAAGGACTAGTTTCTCTAACACTTGGGCAATGTGGCACCTTCTCATTTAGATAGGCTCTCTTTGGCTCTCACATCTCTGACAAGTCTAGGTATTAGCCACTGTAACACTTGGCTAATGTGGTGCCTTCTCATTTGACTAGGATATCCTAGGATTTGATAGTTATAAAGACTAGCCATTCTAACACTTGGGCACAATGGAACCTTCTCATTCAATTGGGATCTCCTAGGCTCTAACATATCTGATAAGTCTAAAGACTGGCTACTCAGACACTTGGGTGACATGGTGCCTTCTCATTCCACTGAGCTCTCCTAGGTAATGACATCTCTGACAGGTATGTGGATTAGATGCTTTATGACTTGGGTGATATGGTACCTTATCATTTAGTCAGGATCTGTTAAGCTCTCATATCTTTGATAGGTTTTGGGATTGACCATTTTAACAATTGGATGGTGTGGCTCCTTCTCATTCATTTAGGCTCTAACATCTATGATAGGTTTGAGGACCGGTCATTATAATATTGGGTGACATGGCACCTTCTCATTTGTTTAGGCTCTTTACCCTAAAAAATCCACAAAAAAGACTAAGATGTGAAAATATATGCAATTCATTTAATACTTACTCATCCCTTATTAATATTTTAATTTTTTGTGAAGGGAGACAAGTATATTGCTTGAGGAAAGGAGTGAGACTTTGATAAGTTTTGTTGAAAGTATACCTACAATGTTAACATCTTAATTCATGAAAGAACTAGTCTACCTTAGTTATAAAAAAATAAATGAGGCCCATTATTGCTTAGGGAAATGATGGCAACATATATTCCAAGGATTTAAGTAGGCACTACTGACAAGAATAAAAGAAAGGATCCTAAAGCTCTGGTTCATGAGATTTTTAAAGGGATCCCCCATTTTAAAGAAAAGGGGGTGTTTTGGCCATAACAAATGGTGACTTCTATGGAGAAAGTGATGACAAGAACTTAGAACCTGACTAGTTTATTCTCCTTTCCTTGCTCAACATAGAGATTGTAAGAGGGATATTTATTCACAATAGAAAATAAGAGGCACTAAAGTCTCATAATAAAGGATATGTATTCATAATAGAAAAGAAGAGGCACTAAAGTCTCACAATAACAAGTGGCATACTAAGTTTTCACCTTATAGATAGTCACCAGTGTGTGTAAAGAGTGATTTTAATTTTCCTTTTAATCTTGGAGTTTATTCAAGTAATCAAGGTTAGATTGGTTATCAATATTCATCTAGGACATTGATGTATTGGAGGGAAGATGGCCAAGGCATTGCTCTACTGATAGACAAGTGTCATAACCCTGATAGAGATACTTCTAGTCCCGTTCATGGCCTTGGTCCACTACCAATAAGGATGGAAAGCATATAATAGAGATTATTTGTATATCCCTTTTGAGGTAGACTCAAAATTTAGATTCTACATGCTTTCCTTACTCTTTTCCAAGCTTCTCTATGAAAATATTATCATTTATTAGTCTTTTCCATTGAGGGTTTGAGACCAAGCCAAAGGTGAATAGACGGTGAGGAAGTTCTGAATACCCAACCAATCTGTGATTAACTTGAATAGCTTGTTATTTTCTTGAGATTTTATATTAAGTGTATTTTGGTAGCTCTATTAGGATGTGGATTGTTCTAAAATCCACTTGTTTCTTTTAGAAGCATTGGCCTCTCAAATATAGAATGTCAAAAGTTTCAATTACCATCCTAGAATTGCTTAGATCAAAGGTTTAAACTTGGTTCTTCCTACTTTTCAATGTTCCTTTAGAGTTTTGTCCTTCACTTAGAGTAATAACTAATAAGGGTCGGGTGTCAAATGAAGAAAACAAAAGAAAGAGGGAACTAGAGGGGCAAGAACATAAAATAAAAGAAAGTCACATAGTGAAATTAAACACACAACAAAAAACAAACCTATATAATATATGCATTACCACCTCTACTTGAATTACTTAGAAATTAAATTGGAAGCGACAAATAAGAAATAGTGCTTCAAGAACTACCTATTTACTAGAAGTAGTAGATCGTTACCCTCAAGATCTTTGAGACAAAAGGTGTCCTGGCCCAATATTTTGGCTATTTAGTATGGGCCAGTCTAGAGGGGATCAAATTTTAAATGTTGGCCTTTATTTTCATGAGCCTTATTCCAAATTAGGGCCAAGTCAAATATTTTGAAGGCATTGATCTTTTCCATCTTATTGAACCACATTTTGATTGTATCTTGGTGTTTGCTAAGGCTTAACAAAGCTTCATCCTAGGATTCCTCTAACTAAATTAGGTTGAGGAATTTAGAATTTACCTTATCATCCATTTCCATCAATTGTTGCATAAACTTATGAGTTGGTAGCTTGAGCATGACTAACATGATTAGATCCAATCCATAAACTAGAAGGCAAGGAGAGATTTTGAAGGCTTGTTTATACCTGGTGTGGTTTGCCCATAGGATGAACTTTAGAAATGAGTGACATTCCTAGGGATTTTATCGACCTAATTTCTTGATGGCATCAATCAAATTCTTGTTAGTGGACTCCACCAATCTATTCCCTTATAGTTACTGATTGGATGATAAGTTTAGTATGATCCCATTATCATAGGCCCACTCTATGAATTTTAAGGATTGAAAGGTAGGACCATTATCACATAACAAAGAGACATATATCCAAAAATGGGTAGTTATGGTGATTTCAAGGAACTAGATGACTTTAATAGTGGTGATTTTTTTAGTTGCAACTACCTCAGACTATATGGTGCAATAATATGTGCTCATAAGAATAAACTTATGACCAATTGATGAATTTGGGTTGATTACCCACACAAAATCTAGTCCCCATTATAGTGGCATTATTGCATGTGTTTCTTTATTAGCAAATGTCTGGCACTAATGGTAGAAGTGTACATGGACATGGACATCTTTGAATAATATGGGCTAGTAGTGCCTACTTGAAGAACTTTGTGGGCCATGGAATTTGCTACAAGGTGGCCAACTCCCATTTTAACATGAAAACTTGCCATTATCTCTTTAGCCTCTTCTTTTGATACACACCAAAGATAGATTCCTTCATGGTTTCTTCTAAATATAACTTCCTGCTTCAACATATATTATGCAAAATTCAACTAGAGGGGTGTGTGGTTGAGTCCCAAAGGTGCATTTCCATAGAGCAAAAAGTGCATGATCAAGGTGTATGAGTCTGATTGAAGTACCTTCTTTTGGTCTAATTGGTATACTATAATCCTCGAGTCTATCTTTGTTATTAGCTAAGTGAGGCCTTTTTCTCTAACTAGTTTGGCTGGCTTTATTTCCAAGTCATACTCTTGTAATTTTGTCATCCACTGGCCTCTATTTTTTTCCAACTCATTTTACCCCAACATCTATTTTATAGATAGGTTTGGGACAATAGCATGTACTTTGTTCTAAGGGATGTAATGTCTAAATTTCTTCATTTCCTTGACTAGGGCATATGTGTGATTATCTATATTAGAGTATTTAAGCCCAATGTCCTTAAGTTTAGTGATCATAAAATCCATGGGGTGTTCTTCTCCTAACTTTTGGGTGAGTCAAGTGATGTTGGTGTGCTCTAAAATAAAGGGATAGATATAGAAATCTCATGTATAATCTGGGCTAATGAGGATCAGGGCTTGTATGATAGTGTCTTTAATATCCTAAAAATCCCACTTTGATTTTTCTTTCCATTTTACTTTAGGATCCTATTTCAACATTGCATTCAAGGGTTTTACTATTTTATCAAATTCAAAAATAAATTTATGCACAAATTTTATTTTCCCAAAGAAATATTTTAGTTCCTTCTTGTTGTTAGGTAAAAGTAGTTTAGAAATCACATATGCCCTTTTGGGGTCAATAATAATATCTTTTTTTATGACAATGTGATTGAGAAGATTACCTTCAGTGACATTGAACATTTTTTTTGGGGTTAAGGAAATGACATACCTTCTACATCTTTCAAATGCCCTTTCCAAGTGGTGTATGTGATTTAACCTGTATTTTAAAAACATAGTTAGGTTATCCATGTAAATTATTATACATTTACCTATCAGTCCTTTAAAATCTAAGTCCATTACCCTTTGAAAAGTGCTCAAACTTGTACAAGTGTAATAAAAATATGATCTACCATGAACCCAACACCCCTAGTGTTTATCAATCTAAAGGGCAATCATTTATAAACAAATGTGACCCACTTGGTGGTAAAAGTAATATTAGTTATATCTTTGGGTTTGACCAAGATTGGTTGTATCCAAAGAATCCATCTAAAAAGGACATCATTTGAGACCTGCTTATCATTTGGATCACCTCGTCTAGGGAGGGAAATGGGTAATTATCTTTATCCAAGGCCTAGTTCAAGTTTTAGAAGTCCAAGCATAGGCAATTTATCCATTCTTCTTTTACACCAATACCAGGTTGGATACTTAGGTGGAGTGGTGAATCGGTAAAATTATCCTTATAAATAATAACTTATGAACTTCCTTGTGTATTAAGGGCTCCAAAATTGAGTTTATTGACGTCTGTCTTTGCCTAAAGGGTTTTTGGCTAGGTTTTAGGGGGATAGTATGAGTGATTACTCTCAAGTCAAATACCTTAATATATCCATAAGCCCAGGAAATCACATCCTTATATCTTAGTAGTAACTTTCATAGCTTTTGTAATTTATGGTCTATCCAATCAAGACACACATTAACCTTTTGGGGATTTTTTGTAAGATGAATGTTAATGAGTCGACACTTTTGGTCCTTGAATTTAGGTTTTCTAGCTTGGAAAGTTGGGTCTAACACATTGAATGCTCTTTCTAATGAGATCATCCCCTTCATGATTTTGTACCCATGATTATTCAAGATCCCATATTTATCCAACTCATTCCCAAGGTTATCTCTATCTTTCTCATCAATAATTTGGGCCTTAAATATTCCATCATTGTTGAAGAATTAGATGATTTATTGGTCATCCTCGAAGAGCAAGAAATTTGTCACGCTATCTAGGACAAAGGGACATGGTCAAATCTCCACAAAGAAATCTTGTAACTTTATGCCATCTAAGAGAGTTAGGTTTACTGCTACAAATACTAGTAAATTAGCTACTTGGTTTTCCTCTCAAGGAATAGGGATGATATTAAACACATTAAATATTTTGATCAGGTCCTAGGACTTATGATTATACCTCCTAAGGTATGATAGCTTACATTTAAATTTAGTCTTGATCTGGTTGACCACCAACTCAAAATCACTAAATACTCTTAGTTTGTTTTCCTTGTGTTTTAATGCAAATTATAATCCTAGGATTAGAGCTTCATATTTTGCCAGGTTATTTGTGCACATAAATTTAAACCTATATGATACCGAATGTTTTCTCCCTATGAAATATATAATAAGAACACCAGTCTCACTACCTTATTTAGAGTAAGCCCCATCTATATAAAGAGAATATAGGCCTAACAGACTTGGGTTTTGACTATTTTGATCTTTGGGAGGATTTGTGATCAATGTGTAGATGCTTACGTCTGAGGAAACTAGGTTTACCTTCTCATTAATGGAGTTGTACTCAATTATCATGTGTTTCATGTAGGATTCTCTATCTACCCATATTTTTTTCACTACTCCTCTCCATGATAACTACATATGGGAGAAATTTGTGGCCATATACCCATTCAAGGATTTGGATTAATCTATGCTAAGGAGCATGTTGTAGGCTTATGGGATCTCTACCAATTGACTATTTATGAAGTGTTGAATAATATGATTAGAATAAAAATATATGTGAATGTTTATTAATTCACCTGTTGCTTTTAATTTTAACTTGTCTAGATGGACCACTACCTTGTTTGACTTTATGGGGGCCATACCACGTTTTTCACATATGCTTATTGACATCACACTGGCCAAGGCTCTTAAATATACTAAAAAATTATGTAGGTTTTTTCTAAACAAATAGATGGCTAAGATTAAAGGGGGTATATCCATCTTATTTTGTGAATGATCACATTGGTGTATGTTGCTCTTAGTTTTGGTTGGGCCTGTGGGGTCAAATTTTGTGTCAAAGATTTTAGAAAGAGATCTCATTGCTCTATAATTTGAGAGAGCTCATGAAAGGTGATGTTCACCTTGATATTTTTCATATCCTCAACTTTGTTATAACCTCCTTTACTTTAGACTAGTAAGGTTTCCATAGGTGCCTTAGGTTCTTTAGGTTTTGGAGGTGGGGGATCATTCCTAGCATTTTAGTCTAGTGAGGTTGCACCATTATTAGGGGGTGTTGAAGTAGTAAGGGGATGTTGATATTGTCTATTCATGATGGCATTATTACTTTTTTGGAATTGATAAAATGCTTACACCTCACTAATACACTCTTCTAGCTCATTTTCTTCTTGGTTATGGAAATCCATGATCTCTAACGCCATAGCAGTACTATGGGATTTACATGAGTTAGAGGATTCAAGATGATTGGGGACCACCTTATATTCTTCCATTTCCTTCTATAATATTTCAAAAGAAAAACCAAACTCTATGTAGTCTACTTATTCATGTGCTACTATGTTATGCACTTGACACTAATTAGGTAAGGCAATCTTGAAGATATTGATCTCAGACAACCTATTATGTGAAGGTTATGGGGGGTTGTGAGGATAGTTATAGTTAATGTTCGATATTTGATATGTGAATTTTTTGTTGGAAATTTATGCATTATAGTAAATTACATTCCTCTATATCCCTAGGAAGTCATTGTTAAGTTTTTGTTCCATCCATTAAATGACATCTAACGCAGTCTTGGTGGACTCATGAGGTGTGGTTTGAGTATTGTTAGTTACAACCAATGTTATCTGATGTTGAGTCTAAGGGATCAATTCATGGATCTATGGGTTTAGGAAACCCAATTTTTCATTTTAAGTGAGGTGAACCAGTGGGAGTTACTGTGTTACCAAGAGTGCCTAAAGCATTGAGGCATTCTTATTAATGTTGGGAAATAAGTTTAACACATGCATCTATGGTAGCACATTAGGAGTAGGGGTCATCATGTGTCCTTGGGGGTTTAGTTTCCTATCCAATTTGATATCCCCTACATAGTATAATGATAGGTCTACTATGGTTGTGTCCCTTGTTAAGAACATGGTTGTTTAAGGGTCTAGCACATTATTATACATTTCAAGTGCAAGTTAAGGGTTAGCTTGATAAAGCACAATGACCTGACTATACATCTTCTAAAACCTAGAATTAAAGTTCCTAATAGGTTCATTGGGATCCATTTTTATACAATCAAACTATTGATATAAAACACTAGGGTCTATCACTTTCCCAAATTGGGTGAGGCAATTAGTGTTGAAATGGTCTCAACTCAGGATAGAGTCTTTAGGAAGGTTGAGGAACAAATCATATGTTGAGTCCATTAGGGTAAAGGGGAAAATCTTGGATGCCACATCCTCATCCTCTACATTCAAAATTTTCAAGATAGTTTTGTAGAAATTTGTGTTCCTCTGTAGTTTGTCCCATGCTAGGGGTGAAATTGGAAAGATACCTCTTAGGGTTCCTAGGTAAATCATGGATGAATCTAGGGACATTAATGGTAGAGCTAGCTAACTAGGCCATCTTGGGATAAAAATTTGGGATTGGTTGTAGGGATAAAATGATGAGATTCATGGTAAGTCTACATTGGTTGAGCCTAGGTTTTCTATGTAAAAGCATAGGGAAATTATCAATTGGCCTCGACAAGACCTAGCTCTGATAACAAGCAAACTAGTCTCCAATATGCTTCACAATCAAATAATAGTTATCATGTTATTACCAATAAGCTAATCTTGACATACTCATAAAAAAAAATTAATAACAAGCGTGAAGTATTCCAATAAGGAGCCCTCCATCTAGATCCAACTATTGTTTACTCTAAAATCATATGTTCATGAAATGCCCATGAGATTGGGCATTCCCTAAAAAGGGAAGGTGGGGAAAACTATGGAATCTTGTCCTTTATTTTAGTACTAATCTAGGATTAGCCCAAGGCATAACTTTAGGTATTTGAATTCATAAATGGAGTCTACATGAATGGTCTCCAAGAGATGCATTATTATCACTGAAATTTCAATCTAAAGTTCTTACATATAGGTCAAAGATTATTATAAGAATTTGATTATTACATTTTCTATTAATAAACACAAGGTTAAAGGGTAGTTCAATTTCAAAGAATAAACATGAAAGAGAGGGAAGAGTAAGGCAAAAAATGGGGCCTCTAGGTTTGGAATGAACTCAATGTTTTGATAATTGAATTAAGTGACTCTACCACCATTATACCACTATAGATTGAGTTTCACTAAAATTATACCTCCAAGAACATATAGTGGGAAGATTTTGAGGGAACTAGGAGTATCCCTCAATATAAGCCCTCACTAAATATGAGTACTAGGGGTTTATAGTAAACTACACATAAACACCATAGGGTAATTTGTAGATTAACACAAAAATTAATAGTACTACAAAAGGGAAATGAGATAACTCACATAATGATTATAATATCTAAGCACATCATAATAATAACACACATAAAGTAGTAAAGTATTAATATAATTAACCTAACATTAATAATCATTCACACATGGAGATGAAAGAGAATTTAGACACAAAACAAACCCTCTATATAAAATGAGAATTGTATTCATTAAAAAAAGTAAGTGTTGTTACAATAATCGATATGGGCCAAATTTAAAATCTAGATAAGTGAAGGAAAAAATAGGTGAAATCTTGGATATAATCTGACAACACTTTCAAAAAACAATTTAGTCAACCCTTATAATATAATACAGATTTTCCTAATATAGATAAGGATGGGGATCACCTCCAAATAGCATGAGAATCCCATCTTAGGCCATGATGGCCACTCAAGATAGTTACAACCATAATTAAAAATTAAAAATAAATAAATCCCTAAAAACCCATAAAAGATCTATAGGCTAGACCACATAGTTAATGCACATAAGTGACTATGAAGGTTTGGCTCCAAATTACCTTGATCTAGCATCCCTAGCTTTTAACACAGTTTTCATGAGGTCAAACTCCTTATTCATCTTGGAAAGGTTCATTGGGATATCCTTGAAGATTACCTCAGCTTGAGTCTCTAGTCTTTAGTGTACTTGGAAAGGTGCTTCTATTACCACTTAGAACTTGAAGACCTAGTTGATGTTCATCATGGACTATGTTGATATATCTAGCACCATTTATGCCCCTTCTTGGTTTTCTCTAGTGACCATCTCCATCATGACTTGGTCAAATTGACCTAGGTGGACTCTAAATTCCCTTTATTAAATTAGGGTTCCATCTAGGTGGAACAACATAGATATATTGACCTCTTTAAAGAAGGTCAATATCTTCTTCTTACCCTCTTCCAAGGGTCTAGTTGCAGTGTGAGCCGTGGCCAACCATTCATCCATAACATCTCTCATGTCATTGGCGTACAGGTGATGCAACCACAAGTCTAAGGTTGGCATTAGTTTTAGCTCTAGGAGCATCCCTTTGTTTATCACCACTTAGAGCTTCCTACACTTTTTGTCAATCTCTTTAATCCTCTCCATGTAAGCATGGGTCTACTAGATAAGTACATTGGTCTCAACCAGAGTCTCCACTACTCTCTAAAGGACTAAAAAGAGTAGTAAGAGGTCATCCTTGACTTTCCCAATCCACCCAATGGGAAAAGTGTTCTTCACTTGGGATTCTAAGGTTTGAACCTAGCTCTACATGTCCTTGATAAGTTTTTTGGACATATCTTGATTTTTTTAGAGAACATAGAGTGGATCCTTTGCCATCCTTTCTTCCCTAGTGAAAATGATCACCTTTATTAGGGATAACATATCCTTATAGGTATACAAAACCATTAGGTTCCCCTCTTGGACATGCCTCTACATTAGTTTCCTCTTCATGCTCCCTAAAGCTCAATATAAGATCCATTGTACATTTGGGTCACCTTGGGTAGTCATCTCTAGGGCCAAAAACCTTTGGACCATTCCATGGGTTGTGAGAGGTATAGGAAGGGTGGATAAAATGGTGGTGAAGGGTATAATATGAGGAGAAGGGGATATGGAAGAAGTGAATGGGGTGAATGAGGAAGGCAGTAGAGTCAGAAGGAATATGGGAGAGAAAGGAAGAAGGATGAAGGGGGAGGCCCATGGTAACATCTATGCCCACCACTATTCTTGGGTCAAATTCACCTAAGGGGGAATTTCCCTAGGGAAAGGGTCATTAAATATAAGGGAAGAGATGGGTTGGTTGAAGTACAATACCATGTCACCTTGGGTAATAGAAAGAGGGGGTTGAGGAACAAGGCACCAGTGTGTTTTGTCAAGGTTCAAAAGAACTATTGAGGCTTGTAAGGAAGGTTGGGTTGGAGTAGAATGCCTTCAAACTAGATATAGAGTTTGAGTTTTATTCTACTTCTTTAGTCTCTTGCATGGATCAACTCTAGCTGTTATAATAGGACTAGTTGAGATATTAAGAACCATGGGGGGCAATGCTATAAGATTTGGAGCTACTAAGGGAGGAACTAGGATGATTAGAGTGGGCATCAGGAGGTTCCCTACCATTGGAGGTATGATCTTGATAGTCATAGGTGCATTCATTGATAAAGGCACACCTAAAAAAGGCACTAGGAGGACTTTGGGTTGTGAAATGGATGGAGTGGAGGGGAATGAAGAGGTAAGGATGTTGAAGAGGACTAAGGCCAAATGTACTTGGGAAAATTATAGAGGGGGTGCAATGGGGAAAAGAGGAGGCACCACTTTGGGGTTTGTGAGAGTGGAGGGAAACTAGTGGGTGCCAAGATCAAGAGTTGGAAAGTGGCAGGAGTAAAGGGTAGAAGGAAAATAGGAGAAAATGAAGGTGTGAAAGGGTGAACCTAGATGGATGCCTAGTGGTAACCTCACTTTAGGATCATCCTTAGACTACTACCCACATCAAACCTTAGAGTTTATGTGGCATGGGGTTGAGGTGCTAGTGGTTGAGCTAGATGCACTTGGGATCCCTAGTGTTGAGTAGCTTGGGTTTAATTCTATTTTAGGTGAGATATTAGAGCTATCAAAGGAGGTAGAGATAGAGGTAAGGTGTAAGGAGTGATTTAAGGAAGCATATAAGGAGTCAGGTCATAAGGAGGAGAATATGGGGGGATCCCCTATAATATCCTCTAGGAGATAACATAAGGAGTTAGAGTTAGGTCTTAAGTAGACCAAGTAAGATGTAGAGGAAGTGCAGATGGGCTTGCCTAAACCTTCTTACCTTTTTATTATTTTTTACCACTATTTGGGACAACTCCTCCTAATCATCAATGGCATCTCAGTAGATCTCATCATCATCCTCTACTTGATGATCATAGTTGATATTAAGGCAGGTTGAATATTGTGCCAAGTGAGCTCTACTTATCCCTTTGGGGTTAAATAATCCCACATGGCTTCCATATTTTGGATTAAAGGGAAGGCCTTGTAGATGTGGTAATTAATTATGATCAAGAGTGGTGGGTACACATGTTATTAACATTACATTATATAAAAAAGCCAAATATGCCTTCCACCAAATGGTATGTGATTTATTACTCTATTAGATAGTTTGGGATGAAATATGACAAGTAGAGGGGATATTTAAGGAATCATGTAATCTAGATCATGGTGTCCTCTTTGTAAAACTAGTAGTCCTTGATGGAATCCCAAATTGCTTATGATATCCAAGAACATTAGGGCCTCATTGATCACTTGATAGAACACCAGGTATAAATATTCACATATTTCCTAGATGTGGTTTTGGAACTAGTGGCCATATAGATTATATAAGACCACATGGACTAATAAGCCCACAAGAACCCATGCAGGAAAACTTAAAGGCTTAAAATAGAGTGTCCCATAGACTGCATCAACTTGGTAGCTCATCATGTAGAAATTTATCCCATCTCAAGCATATGTGATGGCATTGACCAACTTGAAGTTGATCAATCCTCCCATGCTTAAGAATTTTGAGTGTGTGAGGATCATATGTAGGAGAGGCACCCATAGCTCATTGATATGCAAGTAGTCTTGGGCCTTGAATAATCAATTTAGTAGGATCATGCCTACCCAAAATTCCTCTAAAAGGTCCAAACTATGTACACATTAATATCCTCCTTGTTAACCCATTTAGCATTTAGATTCTCAACCTAGTTATGGAAGATGTAATATATTTGGTAGGTCCCCATCTAGGCTATCACTATTTTTGTATCATAAGAAAAGGTTTAACCTAAGAGGGAGAAGTACAACTTGTAAGCATTCCTAGAGATATCTACAATCTGGGTTCATGATTTAGGCAAATACAACCAATCATGGACCCCATCCCACACATGGATGATGTTGTGAAGAAGGTTGTTGAAAATGTTAACATAGGGGAATGCCTTTAGCTTGGCAGTGGATTTGTGAAGTTCACACTTATTGTAGGATCGAAGGGCATCATCAAACTCTACCTATTGGTTATCATCAAATCCTAAATCCTAGGGGACTTGCTCAACCATTTTGAATAAGTCATTATAGTGCTTAAATTTGGTCAAGCCAGTCGGTAATGTGGTATCCTAGTACTCAAGTTTGGCCTTTGGGTTTGAAGAGGATGTGTCCATTATACCTGGATGGAAGGTAAATAAGGAAGCTCTAAATGTAATAGGCATGGAATATAAGGGTGATCTTTGAGAATTAGAGAGCCATGAGTTAGAGTTTTCTTGAAGGTAGTAGTGGTAACCATTAGTGAGCTTCCCTTAGGTTTTTATAAACACATGCATACAACCTTTGTATTAATGGCATTTGGCAGCTCACTTGCTACAAATTCAAATTTGATTTTATGGCTAGATTTCTTCTCTTTCTTATAAATCTATAGTTAAATTTAGATCTATGATCCTTTACCACCAGATGGATATAACAATGGTGATGACATATTTTAAAAATATCCAATTAGGTCCAAATTTCTATTTTCTTGATGCCTAACACATGGTAGGTACACAGTCACATCTCTTAGAGGCTTCTCTATTAACTCCTACCTTCTAACATGTGTCACTTTCTCATTGGTCCTACTACTAATGATTAAAACTTAGGCACAAATTCATACTCCACATCATTCCCTTAAAAAGGGTGATGTATCACCTAAGGACATGTGACATATCATGATTGATTATTTAGCCTCATTTGTACCTTATTTTGACCTCCCTTGGGCCTTAGGTGGCTTCTAATTCAATCTCCTTATTGGGAGATGTGGAACCTTCTCATTTGATCAAGCTCTCATAGGCTTTGACATGTTTCACAATTATAGGGATTGGCCACTATGACACTTGGGTAATGTGGTGCCTTATCATTTAGTTAGGCTCTCTCAAGCTCTGATAGCTATGATAGATCCAAGAACTATGCATTCTAACACTTGAGTGAATGTGGCACCTTATCATTCAATAGGGTTCTCTTGGGCTCTGATCTATCTAATAGGTCTAAGGATTGGATTCTCTAACACTTGGATGACGTGGTGCCTTCTTATTGGGTTGAGATCTCCTAGGATCTGAAATCTCTCATAGGTCTACAGACTAGCTACTCTGACACTTAGCTGACATGGAGCCTTTCTATTTGGTCAAGCTCTATTGGGCTCTAACATCTTTGATAGGTATGGAGATTAGTCGCTCTAACACTTAGGTGATGTGGCACCTTCTCATTTGGTTGGGCTCTCCCAAGATCTAACATATTTGATAGGTTTAGGGATTGATCACTTTAACACTTAGGAAATATGGTGCCTTCTCATTTATCCATGCTCTCTCAGGCTCTAACATCTCTAACAAGTCTGGGAGTTGGCCATTCTGATAGTTGGGTGATGTGGTGCCTTCTCATTCATCCAAGTCTTTTCCCCTAAAAAATCCAAAAAAAAGACTAAGTAAGACATGAAAAGATAACATAATTCATTTACTAAGTAACCTTATTAAGACAATAATTTTTTGTGAAGGGCAATGGGTTTATTACTTTAGGAAAGGAATGAGACTTTGATTTTTTTTTGAAAGTAGTGTTTCTACTCAAAATTCGCTTTTAGATCTAAGAGAAAGAAGAAACTAAAAAGTAATGGACAAGGCATGAGAAGTACCTGGACCAAAGATTGCACACCGTAAATCCAGATGCTTGTGAGCACTCCTCTTTGGCTGTGGAGGAATGACACCTGCAAAAGAAGAAAACTTGGACAAGAGGATGTTAGATAGATAGGCAGTGGGTTGCCAAGCAAGAGCTTGTTCCCAGAAGTATGAGAACTTCCTTGAGGGAGGTCAACCCACTATTTTGATAAAAGATAAATGACTGATGAATGACAGCAAACTGAAAGAGACAAGGAAGCAAAGGCTTACCTGGAAGAAGCTGTCAAACTGGTTGCAGTCGCCGGCATCGGTAGTCTTACCGGCGTCGGTTGTCGGGTCCGCCGATGTCGGTTAGTCTGCCGACGTCGGTCGGGGTAATGACTGGCGTCGGTCGGGGCAATAGGCTTGGATGGCGTTTAGGCAGGTTCTGGTCGAGTTTTGGACAGAGTTTGGGCCAGGCTTGGTCTGTGGACGGGTCTGTGGACGAAGGTCTGAGTCTACTCTGGGCCTGGTTTGAGGATGGTTTTAGTCAGAAGGACAGAGAGGGACAGGGAGATAGAGGAAGCCAATCTGGGAGATAGGAATCCGGGTCTGGGTGACAGTCAGGGCTGAGGGGGTGCTAAATCTAGTTTAAAAGCAGATGACTAGAAAGCATAAAGAAAACAAACAGAGAACATACCTGTGTCCTGCTGAAGAAGGTGGTGATCTTGTTGCTGATGATGCTGGATGTGAAACCTGTTGCTGATGGAGAATCCCTATTGTTCACTTGCAGAAGCTTGCTGTGCACCTGTGGGAGAGAGCCAGATTGATTGGCAGGGAGGTCAAGTGAGAGGACAGATGCAAGGGTCTGATACGAAGGTTCAAGAGTCGGGATGCGAGAGCTAGAGACGCAGAGAAAATCCAGAGAAGCCAAGCGGAACCAGAGAGAGAGATAACGGTGAAGAAAATCGTTATGAAGGGTGCCGATGCCGGCAATATCGCCGACGTCGACCGAGGACTGACCGACGTCGGCGGCTAAAAGGCCGAAAAAAAGGCTAAAAATAGCCTTCTATCTGTTTCCCAGCGGCCAGGTCAAATGAATGCGAGGATGAAACGGTCGACGGGTGGTTAAATGGGCGAGAGGAGAGGTTGGAATGGGAGTCTAAGGCATTAAATGGCCATGTGGGGAATAAAAGGGATCCAAGGAAGGTATCCTAGGATGGCGAGGTGGCAAGGAGAAGGAAAAGGGGTCTTATTTAATTAAAAATAGGTTATTATTTTCAATTAATAAGACTTAGGTAGGTTAGGGATAGTCGAAGTGGCAAGGGACCAAGGGGAGAGAGGAAGACAAAGGGTTAGACACTTTTTCAGTGTCTACAAGTAGACCTACAATGTTATCATCTTAATTCATGAAATAAACAATCTACCTTAGTTATAAAAAAATAAATGAGGCATGTTATTGCTCGAGGAAATCAGGGTGACATATATTCCAAGGATCTAAGTAAGAACTATTGATAATAACAAAATAAAGGACCTCAAAGCTCTGATTCATGATATTTTTAGAGGGGTCCCCCATTTTGAATAAAAGGGGGAATGTTGGCCATAACTCATCTCTTTCAGTTTAACTTATGTTCTTTAGTATGATAGTTACAACCTCCATCAAGAAAGCTATAACCTTTGAGGTGGTGCCTAATTTTAGATACATCAGAGCACTAAAGTGCCTATAAAGAATATGTGAAGACTAGTGAGGATTCATTCCTAATTCTAATAAATTACCAAAATTTTGTAACACTAGTGGTTACATTGAAAGATCCTTTTCCATTTTTCATCTAATTAGTTTTAGAGTCATCTAATAAGGTTTTAAATAGTTTAAGCCATCACAATTTTTAATAGTTTTAAACTCTTCTAAATTGACACGTGGTACATTCTCTATAACTTTAGAGGATCCATTGGATATTCAACCCTTATTTTCATTCAAGTCACACATGTTTTAGGAATTTATTGGGTAATTGAAATAGTTTGATAGAAGGTCTAAATTGAATTGATAGATTTGCCATGTCACTAAACTTTGCATGTGTATTTTCTAAAACATGCAAATAGTGAAATATTTGAAGGTGATATGAGCAATGATGGTGAGTGGAAACGACAAGGTATTTTTGATGATATCATACACCAAGGGGACCATATAAAACAACATACCTACCATTGCAAATGGATCTATATTTTGCAATGTGATGACATCTTTGAATGACCATTCTTATTATTAAGGGTGGAAATATTTCAAAGGGAGTCAATTGGTGATGGTAAGGGAAAATGATATCCTACACTAGACTTAGATTTAGGGTAATTTTTTGAATTTACATGAATTTCACCCATTGTAAAAGGGTGTGCAATGTGCAAGGTTACATGATCTTTGATTAAATATGTTTTATTGTCAAGACTGGACAACAACATCATGTTGTTAATTTAATTATGATAGGGATCCACACCCAATGTATGACTCAAATCAACGCTACAATAATGCTGATGTGGGGACTATTATTTGAGGTTTCAAAGTCTATATTGTAGATCTATTCATCTATGTTGCCAATATATTAACACCTAAAGAAATTAATTCAAGGTTAAAAACATACATAAACACCATACTCATACCCATGAAAGAAAGGGCAAGGCCATACATAACATGTAAATGGTGAAAGATTTCAAAGTGAATTGCGTGGTGACGATGAGGTGAAATGATAGGGTATTTTAGGGGATATCATAAACCAAAGGGCTTGTATCATACATATGACTTGGTTTAGGGTAATTTTTGGATTTAAATGATTTACATCCATTACAAAGGGGTCTCTAAATTGCAAGGAAATAAATTAAGTTTATGGAATATATCTTGTTTATTTTTCTTTTTAAGAACATATGGAAACACCATACTCAGACCATTAGAAGAAAAGATAACCACAATTATAGCCTATCTTTGTAAGCATTAAAAAAATAAAATCTAAAGAATCATTGATTAGGGAAAATATGTTTTGAAAGGATTATTAAAATGAATATTAGAGTATTGTTGCTTAACGCTTCATGTACAAAAGGTTATATATGGTTATGGTAATGAGGTTTGAGTGAGGTAAAAATATCGATTTATAATATTTTACTTTATAAACCCATGATTTACCAATATAAAAAATTGCATCCTTTCTAGTATAATTTACATCTTTGAAGTATGGTAGTTGCAACCTACACAAAGGAAATTATAAAAATGGGGGTGGTGCCTAATTTTAGATACACCAGACTACCATGTCACTTGATATAAATGCAAATATTCATGGGGATTCAAACCTAGGTTTAGTAGAATACCCAAAATTAGTAAAAAAAATACATCATTTTTGGTGTTCCTTGCACCATCGAGGCACCTGCTAGTATAATCTTATCTTCAATATTTTTAGGCCCAAACCTATAAATTGTCAAAATTATTTTATGTTTAGGGGTCTTTCCCAAAGTTATCTCATAGGAGAACTATATCTTATCCCATATCTTAAGAGGTTTGGTGGACAACATTCTAAATAGGGATTTAGATATGGTATATGTGTATATGAAAGCAATATGAACAAGATTAAGAATAGAGAAAATAATATAACTAGAATAATTTTATTTGTTAATATGTGATTTTTTTACATGGTGTTTTTTATGAAAGTGGTTTATATTTATGATACACTACACTAACCCTAAATACAATGTGTTATTCATATTTGAATAAAATACAATGATACAACAATATAAATAATTCTAATGACACAAAAGGAAAGTGATGGAATAATTGTAATGGACATAGCTAGGGTTTTGAGACAAATAATGATTTGTATCAATGTCATGTATTATTAAATGATAAAATATATTGGAAATAGTTTTAGAGGTTGAGATGAATAAAACCCAAAAATATTTTTGCCATCTGACCACTTTGAAGATTTGGTCAGGATCATTGTGAATTATCTTAGCATGTCAAAAATTGTTGTGTATAATCTTGGAATTAATTTATTTTTTGAAATAAATTTTATGATTGTGTCCCTCTACTTATCTGCTCCAAAAACCTTTCTTTAATTGTTTGGATTTGTTGTGGATCACCCAAAAATCCCTCTCCTTGAAATAATTTGCCCTTTGATCTATAAAGATCTAGTATAATCAGTAGAACTCCAATAAACTCTAAGAAATTAGTTATGGTCAAAGTATAGGGATAAAAATTTAGAATTTACTAAAAGGTGCTGAAATCATCAATATTTTTAGGTGTGGTTTCAAAATTACCAGTCTGCAAGAGTAATGATTTCACTCATGGTAGTTAAAAAATTAATGTAAAGCATTGATCCAAATCATCTTCTCATGCAAGACATTTCAATAACATTGTGGGATTTGAAGAGATATCCCTAGATACATGAGAGGGGTGTGAGATAAGGATTTATACATTAGTAATCAGTGTTCCATTAGTTAGCATGGGTCTAAGATCCATAATAGTGTAGGAGTACATTGGTGAGAGTAGTAGTGATTGAACAATTAATTATGACTATGTTATTCCATGTTACTTGTATCAAAACATAAGTAAAATAAGATAAAATAGGGAGTGGAAGTTTTATTCTATGTTAGCCTTTTATAATTGACTCGTTCATAAAAGGAAGATCAAAGGGATGTACAGTTACCACTTCCTATTAGTTTTCCCTAACAATGCATTTTTTATGATAAAACCTTTATGTTGTCTCTATTTCCTTTTCATTATAGTTGTGTGTGGTTTTCAAGTAATATCACTCAATCAAATACATGATAAACACACTCTATTTTTATTTAATTTGGGGAATTCAAGTAGCTAAAACATGGGTAATTAATTTGTGTCTATAATTTTCTATAAATTTCTATCCCTTGGAAAATTATAGATCACTGGTATCAGAGTAATGAGTTCCTTATGAATTGTAGATTTTTTTGTTGAAACATATGAGTTTGTGTGCATAAAAATATCATATCCAAAGTTATTTGATAAAGTGTCACATGAATTCTTGGCTGCACAGATTGGCCATGACCATATTCTTGAGAAGAAGACTTGAGTAACTCCAAGAGTACCACTTCCAAGTACAAGAAGAAAATGGAGAGCTGAGAAGGAATGTACAAAATTTGTAGATAAAGAATGAGTAGTTGTAAGTAACATGGTCCATCCATGGGAAGTTTCTCATCTGAATCATGGAAGAGTTTCAACAAGAATTATTGGTAAAGGAGGAATTATTGGCAAAGATCTAACAACATGTTGAAGGAGTAGAAAGAAGAAAAAGAGACTATCCAGAAAAGGGGGCCTACCTCCATAAAAGAGGCTCAAACCATGACCAATATATTCTTGAAAAATAATTTGTCACATGTTGTTTCTTCCATTATCACATTGAATGAATCCATTGGAAATTTGAGAAATATACTAAGGGTATTGGGTCTAAATTGTTAATAAAAATGGGTTGTGACGGAAGAGAGCTTGGCCAGGAATGCCAAAGATTCATCAATCCCATCATGGTTGAAAAAATACCTCAATATTAAGGACTTGGGTATGGTAAACCATATATTTGGGATTGATATAACATGACTCTAACAAGAGAATCTTCTTAGAAGGAGGAATCCATGCCATCAACACACCAAGGACCACCTCAATAAGGTAAATATTTTTCTAATATCATTTTTGTGAAGCCTCAAGATAATTTTAGGATGTATCCAAAGAGTGGGAAATAATTAAGACAATAAAAATTAATCATGATTCTACCTCAAGAGGACATAGAAACTCTTCCAAAGATAGAATAACCAGCAAGTCATGAAGAAGAATAAAGTACAATTTATTTCATTAACATAATATAAAAGAAAAGAGGAGATGGGGAGATCACACTCCCCCAACTTCACTACTTGTAAGTCTAATAAGGGAGAGAATCAATCATGGGGAAGCACAAGAAGAAAATAATAAATCTCTAAGGAGCCAAAGCTCTCTAGTAGAGATGGTAAATAAAAAATCCACACTTTGAGAAAGCAAGAAGAGGAAGGTCAAGACACGCTCCAAGGAGGTAAGAATCCACTTGATACGAGTATGTGCAAGTCTAATCATTTATATTCTCATTAAAAGGTTAGTGGGAATTAGAATTAAAAGTGTTGTAAACTCCATCCATATCTTCACCAAAAAAATGACAAAACGAAGAATGGGTAGACATAAACAAGAGGGGAAGAAGATCCTGGTGTTGTTGTGTCAAACCATGCCCCATTTTCAGGCTAAAAATAGGGATCCTCTTTCTTTTTAGCTAAATTTTGGTGATATATCTCATGATAATGTTTTATTTATATAAAATTATCTTAATATTTAAAATGCTTCATATGAAATTTTAGCTAAATATTCAATAATCGTGATGTTCTTTGCCTAGGTGTGAATAAAGTCTATTGCTCCTTTGTTTTAGATCATTTTAATGCTTTTGCTATAAACATTAATATATGAATTTTTGGGCTTAAAATAATATTTTATGTGAATGATTGGTTTCAATTCTTGTACTATTTGATCACTTATCACATAAAATTCACTTAGCATGGTTTCAATTCTTGTACTATTTGATCACTTATCACATAAAATTCACTTAGCAAAGACTTGGGTTTCTCAAAAAACTTTACCTAGTCATTTTTATTATTTTCTTGTAGATTTTAAAGACTATCGGGGCCCTCCAGATTCTTCCACACATCTAAATATAATCAATCAATATCTTCAAAAATAAAAATTTTGAAAAAATGACTATATTTTTAAAGCCCCTGATCTTGAGATCGTGCCACATGGCATGATCCTGATGACTCATACCGATGGATAACTAAAGGCATTAACAAAGGCTCAAAATGACATGATCTCAAGGACTGGGGGTGATGAAGAATTAAAGGAATTGACAAAGGCTCATAAATTTGGAACCTCAAAAGCTCATAACCTTATGGGTATTATAGTTTTAACCTAAAATCCTAGGAGTTGAATGACATTGGCAAAGGACCATGGCCTTGAGGCCTTAGGAAGATGCCACATTGCATGCTCTAGGAGCCTGGGAATCTAGAGTGATTAAAACATTAACTTGGGGGCTCAAGGCATTGACAATATTATCCTAAAGCATGAAAATCCCAAGAATTCAATAAGAAGCCATGTGGCCATGATGATGATAGAGGCAAATAGCAATTTAAATCCCTGAGGTCAATGATCAGCTACCAAGTGGTAAAGTGGGACCCAATAGGCAAAGCTAATAGCTTGAAAATGAGGAAGTGACATGTGGACAATAAGGTTTGTAGACCTAGTCACCATAGGATGCTTGAAGACTAAAATAATGACCCATCTGGTCGTTAATGTTGTCAAAGCCCAAGTTCAAATAAATTGATACTAAATGACAAATGTTATTTCCACTAAATGCATAGATTAGCATGGCATGCATAAGGATATCAATTATAAAAGACAAAAGGTATGTTTTAAAGAGGCATGGCCTTTAACTACAAATCATGGTCAAGATAGGGAATATGTCAGAATCCTAACCACATTCCCCCATCATCATTGAATATTTTTAACTACCTTGGTAGTGGGTTGAGTGAACTTAATGGTTAAATATATCTATATAATGGACATTGTTTTACCTTTTAAATGGTTGAGACTTTTGGGGTTCAAATTCTATTGGGATTATGCTAATATTTCACCTACCTTTTCCTTGGTGATTTTACCTTAACTATGCATCCAAGGTCAAGACTTTTGGGGTTGAAGTGTTGTTAGGATTATGTTAGGATTTCCCATACCTTCCCTTGGTGTTTTCACCTTGATTTTGTGTCCACAATTGGTTGTAATTGCATCAAATTTATATTGGAATTGGCATGGATTACACTAGCCTTTCTCTCATGCCTTTGCCCTAAATTTCTTGCCAAGGTGTATTGATTGTAACATAATGCTTTTAAAATGTTGAATATAAATTTTGTTACATTTTGTTTATTTAATATCTCTAGTTTTTTTATTTAACTGATTAATTGGTGATAGGACTATTAAAATGCTTTTTTTAGGTGATTTCCTTAGTTATGATGTATCATAGCTATCATAACTATTCTTTTGTATTTTTTCATTCTTCATTTTAAACTTCTTGCATTCATCATGTGTAATAGTTTTAGAGTGCAAGATTAGCTATATTTAGAATTGATTCAATAGATCAATGGCTTTCACGATTATCCTTAGAAGTTTACCCATTGAGTGACTATAATTTTGTGAAATTATTAATAAGGAACATAATGGTATAACTATGGTCAGGCATGCTTTTCAGTTTTGCAGTACCAAGAATCTTATTTAGAAAAAAGGCACTCTCCTTTCTATCCTACCCTTTCTCTCCTTTTTAATTTTTTTGGATGATGTTCTACCCTAGTTTAGGTTGTGATAGGAACTAAAATGAAGTAGATTATGATTCTTTTATCATTTGAAACAAGTATAAAACATGATATAGACAAATAATAAGTAATCAAGTAAATGAACATGAATGCTCATATCAACTGAACCTCTGGTGGTTGCAATTGCTTCTCTTAAAGTAATATTTGTTAAACTGATCAGTCCTTGGGTTAAAACAACATCAATCTTAAATTAATGATGGGAAATTTTATCCCATGAATATTCCCTCCCTTTGTCCTCTTGGAATGATTAATCTAATATTCATTTTCTAGGCGGGTCGGTTGGAGCGACCACCATTTATGACACTAGGAGGGCTTGATGGAATTATCTATTGATTGAGTCTTGATTCCCCTTTTTTACACTTTATCCATTATTGTGTCCTTCAAACACACACACCAATATTTATGGTGATAGAAAGAGGGTCATTGTGTTTTCATTGATTTAATATTACTGACCATTCTTATTTTTTAGTTATATTTTAATATTTCTATTTGAAAGTAACCTAAACTCCACTACAAGGATAAAGTCTAGATTTAGGTTATTATCCCTTATTGTTTCACTTGTTAAGGCATAAGAGGAATATAACTATTAGAGATAGGTCTATTATACATATATTTCCATTTTCTTAGCTTGTCCCTGATTCTCTGAACTCTATGGCTATCACGATGTCTTATCTTGGTGAATCATCCATAAATGTCTTTGCCATTTAACATGACTTCCTAAATGGGGATCCTTTTGCATTTCATTATATATTTTAGAATGAAAGCATAAGTAATTTTAAGGAACATCTTATTACTTATAAGTCTTCTATGCATATTTTAAATATCAAATTTGAAGATGTTGCATGAAGATTATTTCCTTTTACTTTAGAGGAAGAAACTTATGATTGGTTTTCATGGTTAACATACAATTTTATTACCAATTAGAATAACTTTAGAAATCCATTTTTCTTCAATTTTGTCAAATAATTGATGCGCATGTTCTGTTACAAGAATTTATTTTGATTAGAAGAGAATTTCATGAATTAGGTAGGGACTTCAAATTTAATTTTCAAGAGTCTTAATAGAGTCCCTATCAGTCTTAGACCTCCTGAAGTAGTTGTTTTAGATATGAATTTTTGTGATTTAGACACCATGATTGTCACATTTTTAAATATTTCTACATCAAATACTTTGGCCTTGGTTTTTACACAAGCCATTTAGGTAGAAGATCAGTTGCCTTGCCTTTATCCAAGGAAAATAAAAGAGCTATTTGCCTTCCAAAAGACTACAATAGTAGCTAATAAAAGTTATCTCTACCATAGTCCAAGTAGAAACCTTTGAATTTCACCCAACTACTCATCAAATTATTTTTCAATTAATTTTGATATGCTTATAGAATAATATGATAGTTATGACGATGATGAAGTCATTCATATTTCAAATTTAGAAGAGCACATCAACTGGTGATTGAAGAAGAGAAGGAATATGTTCATGCAACAGATGGTTCTTATCTCAAATATTTGGTATGACTTGAACCTCTTACGCAAATTTTCACAACTACGGGGCTCCAAGTAACTAAACCTCTTACATGGGTTTGGAAAAACTTTAAGGTAAATGCTTCTAATGTTTATCTTTACTCTGATTTTGGAACTAAGGGTGGTGATTGTTTTGAATGTATGATTAATGTTTGTCTTGGATTCATAAGAAAAAATTAAAAGGTTGGTTCAAAAAATACAAGGACATCCTTACCTTCTTAAGGACATTGACTAGAAGAACCTTGTTGCTGTCAGCAAGTGGAAGTCACATTGCATTGGGTTTCCAAACACACCCTCATAATATTATTGGGATTTTTTTTAAAGATGAGTGTACATAATTTATTATTTTATGAATTTCATTTCTTAGTTATATTTCCATTTTTTTGTCTTGCTTTCTTATAGTAGTTTCCTTATTTTCTAGAGTAGCTCCTTGTTTGTACATATGTTTTTTTCTACTTTCCCTATTTTGGTTCTGTTATTATTAACATTATGGCTTGTTCCTTGTCCTTGGCATCCTTACAATAATGAGATCTATCTTGAAAATAAAATCATTAAATAGAAGGAAGAACCATGTCAATGGGATGAGGAACCTCAAATGGTGCATGTATAATTAAGATAGTTATTTGAGCCTTTGAAGTTAAAAATTGAAAAGTCATGTTTGAATAATTACGTAGGTTGCTTCAGTTTCATTTTTGTACATTTTATAAATTAATAAGACTTGTGGTTCTAAATTAAATCTATGAATGTTATAAGAATTTATTTTCCTTGTCTAAATCCATCACATGCACTTAATTGAACATCTTAAGCAAAGAAGAAACACCGAACTAGTTTAAGCTAGTATTAATAATATATATTTTATGAGTCTATCATTATACCCTTGGATTGGATTCCAAATCTCAATGGATTTAAAATATAATTATTTTAAAAAGAAAGAAACCAAGGAAAATTGAATAAAAATGCAAAATCTAAATTCTTCCTCAAAAGGGTGATTCAGACAATATCCACTGTAGGATTTTCAACCTGGCTGGCAGTGGAGTAAGGCGTTGAGTGGGACCAGATGTATCTCTATTAGAGATATATATACCTAAATAGTAATATATCAATACCCATGCCATTCTTCCCCAAGTTGAATAAAAAATATTTTCCTCTCAAAGTTCTGGTTGTCTAAGCAAGTCTTAATAAAATTATGTGAATTCAAGAGCTATAAGGAAAAAATCACTTTACACACATCAATGGACTAAGGCTAAATTGAAACTTAGTATACCATAAGTTGAAGCAGACTTTAGTGCCTTCATATTTTTAATTTTTCTTAAGTAACTATTCATAGTTTATGCTTATGTTCAGGTGTGAAGATTTGTAGCCTAACTTTTGAAGTGTTTTAACCAGAGAATCTGGGTTCTGAATGCTTAACAACATTCTCCCTGTAGAGGTCACCATTTGTTGTGTCAAATAACATACCCCATTTTTAGGATAAAAATAGATACCCTCTTTATTTTGAGATAACTTTTGGTGATATATATCATGATTATGTTTTTTTAATAGAAAATTAGCTTAATTGTTTAATGCTTCATGTGAGACTTAGGTAAATGTTTGATAATCATGTTATTCTTCACCTAGGTGTGAATAAATTCTATTGATCCTTTGTTTTAGATCATTTTATTACTTTTGATGTATATGTTAACATATGAATGTTTGGTCTTAAATCTCTATTTTACGTGAATGACTAGTTTCAATTCCTATATTATTTGACCACTTTTCACATAAAGTTCATTTGGCAAAGACTTGGTTTTCTCAAAAAAATTTACTTAGTCATTTTTATTATTTTTTGCAGGTCTTAAAGGATTATAGGGCTATCCAAATTATTCCACATGTCCAAATATATCATCAATGTACAAATTTAGAGTTAAATCTTTTAAAATTTTGATTAAGTCTTTTCAAAGCCCCTAGTACCCAAGATCATGCCATGTGCATGATCCTAATGACCCAACTTGATAGAGAATTAAAGGTATTAACAAAGGCTTAGAACCTTAGAACATCAAAAGCTCATAAATTTATAACCTTAAGGGTATTATAGTATTAACTCAAAAGCCTTGGAGTTGAATTAAATTGGAAAAGGCCCATAGCCCTGAGGCTCTTAGAAAACACCACACGGCACCTTCTTGGGAGCCATGAAGTGATTAAAACATTAACCTAGGAGCTCAGGTCATTGATAAAATTAATTTGAAGCATAAAGATCCTAGGAATATGTGAAGAAGCCATGTGGCCATGGTGATGATAGAGGCAAATAAAAAAGTAAATCCTGGTAGGGGGAGGGGGGATGATGACAAGTTACCAAGTGGCAAAGTGGGAACCGATAGGCAAAGCCAATAGCTTGACAACCACATATTGATAGGAAGGTTTGGAGATAAGGATAAAGTTAGACTCAAAGTTCCAATAGGTAGACCCATCACTGCAGCATGCTCAAAGACCAAAATTGACAACCTATTTGGTTGTTAAGGCCATCAAATCCTAAGTTAGAATGGTTTGATAGTATTTGACATCTACCATTTCATCTCAATGCATAGAGTATCATGGTATGCATAGGGAGATAAAAGATAAAAGGTATGTTTTAAAGAGGAATGACCTCTAACTATAAATCATGGTCAAGTTGGTGAATATATTAGGATCTCAACCACATTCCCCAATCATCATTAAATATTGGTAACTACCCCAGTAGTGGGTTGAATGAACTTCATAAACAAATATGTATATATAAGGGACATTATTTTCCCTTTGAAAAGGTTAAATTTTTTGGAGTTTAAACATTGTTAGGATTACACCTACCTTTTCCTTGGTATTTCAACTTTGATTGCATGTCTAGGGTTAGGACTTTTAGGGTCAAAGTGCTATTGGGATTATGCCAGGAGTGAACTTACCTTCCCTTGGTATTTTCACCTTGAATGTGCATCCATGGGTGGTTATAATTTATGCATCAAATTGCTACTAGAATTGTCCTAGATTACACCAACCTTTCTCCCATGCCTTTGGCCTTGATTACTTGACATGGGGTATTGATTATAACATAATTCTTTTATAACGTTGAATATATATTTTGTAATGTTTTGTTCATTTAATGTCTCTACTATTTTGATTTAGCTAGGTAATTTGTACTAGGACTATTAATGTGTTTATTTGTAGATAATTGCCTTAGTTATTTTGTACCATATCTATTGTAACTAATATTTTGGATTTGTTCATGCTTTATTTTAGACTTCTTGCATTTATCATGTGCAATAACTATAGAGTGTAAGATAAGCTATATTTAGAATCGATTCAATAGATAAATGGATTTAATAATTATCATTAGAAGCTTACCGACTGAGTGGATATATGTTTTTAAAATTGATAAACCATGCACACAATGGTATAATTATGGTCAAGCATGATTTTAAATTCTATAGTACCAAGAAGCTCATTTAGAACAAAGACACCCTCTCTTTTCTACCCTACCCTCTCTCCTTTTTATATTCTTGGATGATGTCCTACCCTAGTTCAAGTTATGATAGGAATTTTAGTGAAGTATATTCTAATTGCTTTATCAATTGAATCAATTAGACATCATGATATAAACAAGTAATAAGCAAACAAGTAAATGAACATGAATGCTCATTTCAACTAAACCTCTGGTGGTGGTAATTGTTTCTCTTAGATTAAAATTAGTTAAATTTCTCAGTCCTTGAGTTGAACCAACATCAATCATAAAATTAATGAGGGGGCATTTGATCTCATGATTGTTGCCTCCCTTTGTCCTCTTGGAATGGTTAACCCAATATCCATTTTCTAGGTGAGTCAGTTGGAGAGATCAACATTTATAGTGCTAGAATGAGGGTCTGAACCTCTTAAATACTCATTATACTTTAACTTGATGCCCACTCCTTATGCTTCTCCCAAATTCTATTGTTTGATTAATGTAACCAATAGAAATTGGTGATATAAGGAGGGCCTGAAGGAAATGTCCATTGATTGAGTCTTGATGCCCCTCCTTTACACTTTCTTCATTATTGTGTGTTTCAAACACACACACACCAACATTTATGGTGCTAGAATGAGGGCCTTAGTGTTTTCATTGATTTAATATTATTGACCATTCTTATTTTTTAGTTGTCTTTTAATTGTTATCTATTTGAAGGCAACCTAGACTCCACTATAAGGATCATAAGGTCCAGATTTAGGTTTTTAACCCTTCTTGATTCACTTGTTGAGGCATAAGAGGAATACAACTATTAGAGATATGTTTGTTATACATATGTTTCCATTTTTAAGAATTTACTTGGTTCTCTAAACTCTGTATCCATCACCATGTATTGGTTTAGTAAAATATCCATAAATATCCCAAGCATTCAACATGATTTATCAAATGAGGATCCCTTTATGTTTCTTCCTAGAATTTAGAATGAAAGTATAAGGATTACTAAGGAGTATCTTATTAATTATAATTCTATTATGCATGTAGAATATTTACTTTTACTTTATATGAAGAAGCATATGATTAGTTTTCATGGTTATCACCTAATTTATTACTAGATGGAATGACTTTGATAATAATTTTTTTCTTCAATTTGGTCAAATAATTGATGCTCATGTTCTAGTATAAAAATATATTTTGATTAGAGTATAATCTCATGAGCTAGCTACGGACTTCAACTTTAGTTTTCAAAAGAGTCTCAAGAGAGTCCCTATCAGTTTTAGACCTCTTGAAGTAGTTGTTTTAGATATGTATTTTTATTCTTTAAACCCCCTGATTGCCATATTTGTAAATATGTCTACAACAAATAATTTAGCCTTAGCTTTTGTAGAATCCATTTAAGTAGAAGATCATTGACTTGCCTATATATAAGATAAATATAAGATTTTTCCACCTTCTAAAAGATTACATAGTAGATTAGAAAATTGATATCTACCACAGTCTAAGCATAAACCTCTTAGTTTCACCAATTACTCATCAAGATTATTCTCTAATGAATTTTTATATGCTTATAGAATAATATGATAGTTTTGATGATGATGAAATCATTTAGATTTTAGATTTAGAAAAACACATTTAGCTGGTGCTTGAAGAAGAGAAGGAAAGTGCTCACACAATGGATGGTTCTTATCCCAAAGAGCTAATATGCCTTGAACATCTTGCTTAAATGTTCATAACTATTGGGATCTATGTAACTAAACCTATTACATTGGTTTGGCAAAACATTGAGATAAATACTTCTAATGTTTATCCTTACTTTGAATTTGTAACTAAGGGTGGTGATTATTTTGAATGTTATAAGCTTTCCCACTAAATGGATATAAGTTTGTGTGATTATTAGACTAGAAACATAATGGATTAACTGTGGTTAGGCATGCTTTTCAATTATATAGTACCAAGAAGCTCATTAAGAACAAATACAATATCTCTTTTCTACCCTACCTTCTCTCTCCTTTTTACTTTTTGTGGATGATAACTTGCCCTAGTTTAGGTTGTCTTAAGGATTGTAATGAAGTATATTTTGATTGTTTTATCAATTGAATCAAGTAGAAAATAATATATATCTAAATAATAAGTAAACAAGTAAATGAACATGAATACTCATATCAATTAAACCTCTAGTGGTATTAGTTGTTGCTAATAAAGTAAACTTGGTTAAACTACTCAGTCCTTGGGTTGAACCAACATCAATCCTAAAATTAACGAGAGTACATTTCATCCCATGATTGTTGTATTCCTTTTTTCTCTTGGAATGGTTAATCCAATAGTCATTTTTTAGGTATGTTTATTTGATTGACCAACACCTACAAAAACATAAGAGTTGAGAAGGAGATAACATGTCTCACATAGTCCTTAATCACCATTGTAAGCAAGTAGTGGTAATATAAATTCACTTGATTCTTAGCTTGAATATTTACTTGAAATTCAAAGAAGAAGATGTTGAATTTATTTCAATGTATGGGCATTGTGTAGTATTTCAATTTCTATCTCTTAATCAAGTAGGGAACTAATTCCACTTGAAGGGGAAAGTATGGGACTCTTTGGGTTCATCATACGTGAGAATGACATAGTATATCCACTTGGGTATAAAAAGTAAGGGGAAAGAGAACATGGGGTTGGAAAATAGCTTCTAAAAACAAGACCATGAGGTTGGACAATAACTTATAACAATAAGAGTATCATAATGATGGTTAAACTATTTTATTTAAGTTAATTCCATTGTTGAAATTTGTGTAAATTATCTCCTCACTATTATTGTAATGTAATCAAGAAAGTAATTATAGTTGAGGAAGATTCATTTCAACAAGATTCACTGGCAAGCATGTGGGCACTTCAATTATTGTAGTAATGTTATGCTTCCTATATAGCAATTTGTTGTAGTAGGAGTAAGGAATATAAATTTCATAACAACCATTGTATATTGTGTAGGAATCAATATGAGGTTGTATTATACTATTTTATCTAACAAAAAATTTATAATAACATCTCATTTGGCTTAGTTAATGGATAAGGCACAAGTGATAAAACATCATTATTTTCATGAGGAGTAAGAGGCACATACAAATTCATCATCATGAATGGATAACATTGGGTAAGTGATTCCATCATTACAAAAGCATCATGAGAAAACCATGAGTGGATAGCATTATATAAGAAACACAATGGGACAATAACATACTAATCAATTGCAGTCAAAAGTAAAAGCTATAATAATGAACTCAATGAGAGGTAAATAATCCATCCCTTTCATAGGAAGATAAAGATGAAATCATCTATTTAATTATAAGGGAAATATGTTGTAGAGATAAATTAACATTTAAGATTAAATAATGTACTTTTGACCACTCCTTATATGCACTTAACTCATGCCTCATTCCATGGTCTTTCAACCACCCTTCCTTCACTTTATATGTGGATGACCCATTCCTATAAAAAAATAATAATCTCATAATGCCCATATTTATCATTTAAAATAGCTCAAGCTTATCCTATGATTGATTCATACTCCCAACTCAGTTGTCTTTAATCCTAATACAAGGTCATGCCATTTAGACTATCCCACTCCTTAGTCTTATCCACTTCCACCAACAACATCCTCTCACCAAATAATAACTAGTTTCTCAAATTAAAAATCATGTAATTGATCATCCCAAAAGTTTAGGAAGCCCCATATGATAAAATTCCTAATTGATCATAATAAATCCAAAATTTCAAGTTGTTTTACATACATGATGAACATACATGGAAAATAACTAGAACATCTAACTATACATTGAGATAAAAGCATATTTTTTTCCTAATACAGAGTCTATACAACCTTAGTATCCCTGATCTAAGTCTACATATACTTTCAAAGATCACAAGTCATAGTTGAAGCACATAAATATGCCATAATTACACAAGAAACTAATATTACAACAATGTTTGGCACACACCACCACAACATGGGATAAATACATGGAGTTTGATCCCCATTCAAAGTATTAATATGTAGGTAAAGCTCAATACAATGGTGTTGAGGTCAAGTAAAACTTTAAATGCTAACCCATTTTTTTATTTTAAAATTTATGGTCAATTGAGATAGGATTACAAGTGAAGAGGATGGCACACAGTGGTTTTTATGATAGATCAGGAGCCCTTGTATGGTCTAACAAAACACAAGAAAATTGAACTTGTCATATCAGTCATAGAGAAAAATCCCCATTGGATGTCATCACACCCTAAAGATAATAATGTTTCCCATTATTGTGAAATTATAGTGGTCTTATCTTAAATATGATTGAAACACTACTCCTAATTCACATCATCATCATAGGACATCCTAGTCAGTTTTATAGTTTCTATCTCAAGCATGCAATGTCAAATTTCCAGCCAAGTAATTTGTCTTTGTTATTTCCCTGTTTAGCATCTTTATAAATTTAGCAAGCTTCAAATTAGTTTTTTATTATTTATTACATATATGTTTTATTTTGATTTTATGTAAAAGTTTATCTAATTTGGTAAATTAATCTATATATTTGACATTTTTTTAATTTACCTGATTAGACAAAATAGATACAATATCATAAAAAGTGTATTGAGGGGTTCTTCTAGTAAAGCATCATAAATAAATGATCATACCTATCATCAATAATAAATCATGATCAACTCATTTGTAGAGATCATCATTAAATAGTTTGATCAAGAAAGACCATGAAAAGAGCACCATAACAGGATCATGTTAATTTTCACACAAATTTATATAATTTTCAGCAACAAAGGTTGGAAATCAGTTCTTCTTTTTCACCAGAAAAGAATATTCAAACACCATCTCTTTCATAGGAGGAGGAGGAGGCTAAAATTATATGTTCAAGTATGTTCCTTGAAGATGAACACAACATCTCCTTAAGATTAAAGCTAAGGGGCAAGCGAGGAAAAATGTGCAATAAGGGAGGTACAACTAATATAAATTAGAGGCCCATGAACATTTGCAAGATGGATTCAAGGGAAAATACCAACAAGAAAACTTTACATAAGCTCCAAAAAGATAGAGGGAGAGACCCTTATATGTCTCACTAGTAAATAACCCTTTGTGGGACAAAAAATAACTAAAAAAGGGGAGGTATGCTATGTAAATATCATGTATAAACATAGAAAATACAATAAAAACCAAGTAATTGGTTTTAGTCAAATTATAGGGCTTAGAAATGGGCATTTTATAAATTGTGATAAATCCTCTAGTATTTTTAGGGGACAATTGTAAAACTACATCTTGCATCAATCAATAGTTACGTAATTGTACTTAATAAGAAGCAATAATTTCACCTGAAGAATTTGAATAGTTAGTTTAATGGGATGATCCAAATTTTCTTCTCATATAGGGAATTTTAAGAGCCTATGGGATTTAAAGATACATATCTAGATGCATAAGAGGTGTGTGAAGTGAGGATTTCTACATCAGTGATCAACATTCCATTAGTGAGTATAGATGAAATAATTAGAAAATAATAGGAGTACAATGTTTAGAGTAGTAGTGAGTGATACAATCATCCATGATTGTGTTATTCTATGTTAGTTGTATTTATTCCATCATAACTTAATTAAGATATGAGACATCAGGGAGTGAGAGTTGTATGATCTATGTGCTCTTTGTAATTGACTCATTTCATGGAAGAAAGATTAGGAAGATGTGTAATTTCCACTTTCAACTATTTTTTGATGCAATTGTGTTTTGTGTTTGTTTCCTTTTCATTCTAGTTGTGTATGTTTGAAATTGATCTCACTAAATCTAACACATGATAAACACACTCTAGCATGGTGTCATTTGGATAATTCAAGTAGCTAAAATTTGGGTAGTAAATTTCTATCCACAATTTTATATCAAGGTTTTATCCCATGGAAAATTATAGATCACCCTCAAATGCTCCCTAAAAAACCATTAAATTAGATCCCAATTAGGGACTAGGTTTTGAAGATAATTAATAAGCATTGATGTAGCTCAACAATTTTTCCAATATAATATGAATATCCCAACCCTTATCCTTATCAATAAGATGCAAATAGCTAGTAAATGTTATATGTTCTTTCACTAATTCTTGAACTCTACTTTTGGTACAAGGATATTGCTCTAATAATGCAAAAAAATTATTTCACAGCCTTAATATATGGGTCTTACAATTATTTTATTTTCTTAAATGTACTAATGCACTCATGTACTTATAGACTTATCAGATTATAATTAGGACCCTATTGGTGTGCAATGAACAAACAACAAGAAATAAAAACCAACTGAGAAAGGAAAAAACATCAAAAAGTGAAGAGAGAGACCAAAAGAGAAAAAAAACATCAAATGACTAGGAATTTTCATAATATTCTTGGTCAAAGACCCAAAAAACTAAAATTAGAAGACAAAAGAGGGAAACAATCTAGTAGAGAGAATAATTAAGAGAGATAAAATAGGAAGAATAAGAGAGAGGAACATCATTGAACATAGAGGAATAGAGATTCATAAAGAGAGACACAATAATAGAGAATTTTAAAGTGTCACAAATCAAATTCAAAACATAAAAACTGTGCTAATAAGATACTAAACTCAACTAATGATCTAAAATTACATAAACACACTAATACCATAGCAAATAACTAGACTTGTACCAAAACTAGGTGTCTACATAATGCCCCAATTTGATATGTGTGCATGCACTCATATCATAGTAAAATAAGAAAGTGTGGCTATAAATTTTTATGTGTTAGCCTCACTAATTATTGAGAGTTCTTGAAGTCAGTCCTTTTAAAATAAAAAGCAAATAAAGATCACCTAATCCCCATATGGGTAGTGCTAAGAAAAATATGGAACTGGCATCAATTCCATCTATGTAATTCATGATACCTTGTAAACATATATAAAATGTATGAAAGTAAATATGTATGTATATTTAAATATATAATAAAGGAACTAATACAAAATAAATATTAATATATAGGAAAAAACACACCTAGTCATGAAAAAAATATGAAACTTGTATCTGTGAATTTGAATCATCTTTGAGTATGCATCTTGTTGAGGAGATCGGGTGAAGTGTGCCTTACAAATCTTTGGTGACCACATCCAAATATAGGAAGCAATTAAAAGTATTCCTTATAACTCTTTGTAACTACATCTATTTTAGGATACCATAACTTGACACTCTCTATAAATACGTCTCATTGAGGAGACTATGCCTTAAAACTCTTTGGAAATATTTTTTTACTATCATATAATTAAAGGTATAATAAGTGGGTCATATGCCTCCATTTTAAGGTGTAGAATGGACCAGTGAATCATATATATAAAAGGAAAGTGATTTTGCATATCATGTGTGACATAAGAATAATAAAATCTTAGATGTATAATAATAATAACATTTTATCATGTAAAGTACATTTATAACATATTTTAGATAGTTGTAGAAATATATTTTTGTGACCAACATGTCCTTTTTCATAAAATAAAATGGGACCCCTTAACCCCCTTAGCCCTTACAGATCTATGACAAATCCAAAAATTCATCCCTCCAAACTTATGTATTAATAATCAAAATTAGTCTTGCTCCCAATAAACATCGTTTAATTGAGTTTAAATCTATGTATTTTTATGAAAATATTTTGTGATCTATATCAATTAATGCCTCTTTATGTTTTTTGTGGGTTTCTTTGCATATTTAAATTTATCCCCTTTATGCATTTAAATGGTTTTATACTTTATTTTTATTTGGGCACTAATTTTTATTTCAAAAAAAGTCATTATTGATGTGGTAGGTCTTGTAAATCATAGAATCCCAGAGTGATACTCCCAAAGTCTTGTTGATTACCTCCTAAAGCTCATTTGTGATAGGTAAACATACCTTGAAATTCAAAAGGTTTCAACTAACTTAACCTTATTTTGATTCTTGTAGGTCCCATAAATGTAATAAATTAGTATGATCTAGGACCCTATGCCTAATCGTAGCATGCCACTTGTCTAGTCGTATACCCAGAAAATAGTGTAGATATCTTCCAAGATGATAATAAATATGTATGATGTGAGAACACTCAAACACTTAGAAAAGGACATGTGTTCCATTTGTACTCTTTAAGGACTAAACTAACCAATAAATTTTTAAGATCTTGGGACTCATAATCCAAATTAGAGGAGTCCATGTGGAATCTCAAAACTTAGAGTAACATCAAGAAGGTACGATGTAGGAGGTGTCAGCCAATCAATGTTGGCCATGTGTCATACCATAATCCCAAAACCTTATTATGTGTCATAGAATCATATGACTTTGGGAAATTTCAACTAATTAGAGAATACCTTATGACATATATATACCATTAGGATGTCAGAGAATAGTACGACATGAGAGATTTTGACAAACTAATTCATACCATGTGTCCCTATCGTACACCTAGAGGACTGTACACATGGAATTCTATATATGTGGCCCAAAATTATCCATGGTACCAAGGTTGTATGAATGAATGAATGAAATATTTTAATGATGTACACGAGACCAAGTAGTCTAAGAGACCAAAATCTAAAACATCAAGACATTCTTCTATTATTTTTGATATCAAATCTTCTACTATGAAGCTTGATCAATAAACCAATTGTATTATGTAGCCTAGGCTCCTCAAAAATCTCACTTAGGCTACCTACTTTCAAACTATTTTTATATTGACTCCAAATATCTGTATACACCATGCATTCAATGATGAAATACATTTTAGTTTCAACCACCCCTTTGTTGCAAAAAATGTAGGTTCTTTCTTCCCACTCTTCCTTTGGAACCATCCATCTACTAGTTTTGCACCTAAGATGATGTGACCCAATCCTCAATTGAGCCACTAAAATCCTAGCCTTACCTTTAAGCTCAACCTATATATAAGCCTTCTCCCCATGCTCCCACGTCGGGTTAAATTCTTTGATATAATGCATTTTTTTATCCATTCTGATTTGTATACTTCAACACTCAAACTAATACTGGCAGACTCAGAGGGCTTCCCAAATTCCACAAAGGAAAATTTTGGGTGTATACCCAACACACCCTAGACATCTAATAAGCCATCTTAGTTACATTATTGAGACAATCAAATGTGTCATAGATAGACACTTGGATGGGTCATATAGCTGTAAGAAGATTTAAACACTAATTAAAAGCAAAAAAAAAGTAGTTAATTTGAAAAATACCACAAACTTAGAGTAAGTACATGCACCATGAATTCTTATCATCATTATTATGATCTTGATTCAAAACTATAGGTTCCCATCTAAATTAAATTAGTATCCATTATTCATGAATTCAAAATTAGTAGAGCTCTGAATATCAAGTGAACAAAACAAGCCCAAGTTGATTCCTATAGAGCCCTGGTTCTCAAAGATAGTCCATATAATTCATTAAAATTAATTTTAAATACCATGGCTACATCATCTTTGAACCCCAAACCCATGAAAGATTTAAAATATACTATGTTAATTTAGGGTATCATCAAGTATAAATGCTATAACGAGGTCTATAAGGCAATCAATGAAGTGCATAAGTCACTAAATGATGATGATGCCATTGAGGATGAGATTAAATTCTTAGATGATTTATAAGCCATTTGTAAGTCATAACTCCACAAGGAAAAAACCAAGCTAGAGGTTCCCCCTATGGTGACCTCTTTTATAATTTCATCATGTTATTTACATGTAGGAAGAATCTTATCCAAATAGACAATGGCTTGCACTGGATAACTCTAATCTCAAGAGATGCTTCAAGAAGTACTACCACCTCCTAGATCCTGATATCCCCTATGATACAAATGTTTTCTAAGGATGGATAAATACCCATGATATCATAGAGACCTTGAAATATTGATCAAAATACACTTATCACTTGGTTAATAAGGGGGACATTAATTCCTACACAATTAAGACCTTCAGAGGAGTCAGGGTTGGTATGATGCTGCTCAAATAACTATTTGGGGAAAATGATATCATTCATGTGAAAAATTTGTGGCTACCCCTTCTTATCATCATCATTTAAGGAAAGCAATTCTCAACCTTGGGAGGAATTATCACCTTAAACATTGGGAAATAAGTGGCCAAAATACACACAAGGGGGAACTTCTATGTGATGTGATCTCTCATAGATGCATGCTACACCAATGTTCCCTTTAAGCATGCCTCCTTTCCTCCATGGACACCCTCCATTCCCTCAATGCATGTGGTTTATTAAAAGTTATATAATCATCATTTAAAATCCCACATTAAGGACATATACAACTATTTTAACCTCCATTAAAATTTGTTATTAATGATAATAACATGTCTAATTTTTTTTAAGAGATGAGAGCTTCTATAATGGCTATCAAAGCTTATTAGTACTACTAATACTTCATAGTGATCAAAATTGAGGGAAATTGGGGGGGGGGGCTTTAGATTACCCTATTATGTGTCTGATAAGCTCACAAAGTAGGAAATAGTGTTCCAATATGTTAATCATGTGGTATGTCATTACTCTAATAGGAGATAGAGTCCCTACGTTATCTACCTATCACCATTGGCCACCATGAATACAAACACACTGTAGTTGTGCAAGCCATGGAAACATACAGATGATATTTCAAATAGTAACTTCATGATGAAAGGTAATCGGACCTCTATGGGAATGTCTAGATACGTTTGGATGCACTAAGGCAAAGGCTAAACATTACATATCATCATGAAGTCCATGAGGATGATCTGTATCATGTAAACCTAACTGATGATGATGAAGTGATCAAGAAATTAAATGTTTCCAATGCATTTTGGGAGCAACAATCAAGAAAATAGGTCATGGAAGAAAGACCCAAAAAACCTTAGTTAGCTAATGACACCTTGAGAATGCACCAAAAGCTCAAGGACATAATCTTGTAAAAGATCTTTGTAGTGGCTCCCATATCATCATAAAATACTATTGCCTTAGTTAAAGAATAAAACCAAGTAAGACCCCCTATTTTTATCAAACACTACATATATCAAGTGGATCTACGTCCCAAAATAGTTCATAATAATCTCAACCTACTATGTCACCTGAGCCAATTACCCCTACATCTATAAGGTCAATACCACGAGAAATTTCCTCACATGTTTTTTTAGCTTTGACCCAATATTCCTTGGGTTCCCCTATCATTTCTAGTGCTCATGTGGCTCATGTCCCCCTAATTCCCAATGTCCCAATTTTGAATGTTTCAATAGCTCCTAGTTCACTAATTAATGTTTTCAAGGCTCTAAATGCAAGTACTAAAATTATTATCCCTACAATTCTTATGGCCCCTGTGGTTTCTATTCCTCTTGATATTATTACTCTTATTTCTCCCAACACTTTTACAACACCCATTGATCTAATTTTTAGTCCTCTAATTTCAAGTACCCAAATCCTTGGCATCCCTATTCTTCAAGTACCACTCCATTACTGGGCTACATGCCCTTTCCATGGGAAATCCTTCTACTTATAATGTAAGAAGGGTATACACTAGACATGGCTCAGTGGAATAAACTTCTCAGATTTCCCTACCCCTGAGAGCCACTACATGAGATGTTAGCCCTTAGCTTAGGCATGTTACCCATTTAAAGCCAACTACTATGAAAAATTCTAGAGCTAACACCTCTATAATTCCACCCTTTCAAGCTAGGCCTCATATTCCTCTATTTACACTTCAAAGTACACAAGTTGCCTATTAACCCTATCAACAACTATTCCATGGACCCTACTCTCATATGTTTTGCATCCTCAACATTTATATTCAATAGGTCCATCCCCTCCCTCAGAGTGATGATTTAGCTACTTGGTGTCATTGGACCCTTAATCCATATGAAATAATATTATATTAGGTCCTAAAAGACACCATGGGAAGCTCCATTTTCCATTCCTGCCTTTGCTCCCACTCCCACACCTCCATATTTTAATTCCATTCAATCCCCTCTCACATTTTGGTCCCATTCATATATGCCTTCACCATCCACTTCCATAGCTACATCATCTACTATTTCCATTTCAAGATATCATGGGCTAGTTCAAAGAGGATATTGGATAGATACATTATAATCAGAGAATCTACAAAGACTTTAGATGGTGTATGAAGGGGACCCTAATATCCAGTTCAAGATTGACAAGGATACAAGTAGGATGAATAGAATAATGACTTAAAGGTTCACCCAAGAAGGAACCCATGTAGTTTAGAAAATAGAGGAAGACATATTCTCCTTAACCAAGAAGAGATAGAAAACAAGGGATGAATGCATAATTGAAGACCCAATCTTAGTGGTAAGGGATTCCCATGACATGACATAAAATATCATGGAAGAGATGGAGAATGTAAATACCTAAAATCTCAAGTGAGGAGCACCTTTTGAATCAAATTGGTAGACAAGGTTGAAGGGGAATTATATGAGTTATTTCTTGATTTAGGTAAGTTAATGGGATCCCTTGCATAATGGAATGTGTTATATTAAAAATCTCACTCATATTTAGAGTCAATTATCATGATGAAAAATAAACTAAAGAAATTAGTAGTTGTGATAAACAAGGGGATGTTCCTTTGGTTAAAGATCATGCCATTGGTGGAACTTATCTTATACCAAAAATTCACTAGAAATATGGGGACCTCCTTGGAGGAATATCTTAGGGATGTGAAAGAAATAATTTCCCCATTGGATAAGAGCATAGACATGATGTTGGCCTATTTTAATGAGATCAACATGATTGTGTTATTCAAACATGATGGCATAATTATAAGGAGAGATGCATTTGTGATTCAGGAGCATCAAGGTAAAACAACCTCATTTGTGTTTTTTAGTCTATAAGGGGTCAAATCTAGTCAGAAATATAGTGTTCAAGGTTGTAGTACATGATAAGAGGTCTAATGAAGGTCTTAGAGGTATTAATAAGCCATGAGATGGATTATAATTTGAATTGGAGATTTTCCTTTTAAAAACAAGAATTTAAAAATTCAAATATTGTTAAAGAGAATAAGAGGGCCATTTTTGTTGTTTTGAGGTGTTTAGGTGAATAAGTTGGTTTAAGGAGTCTTATGAAGTCATATATAAGGTGTAAATAAGTCATATGAGATAAATTCACAAGGGGAAAGTCAAATCTTGATAGATCACCACTTACCCATACATTGGGTAGAAGAGTAAACCGTTAGTTTTGTAACTACCTTGGAAAACTAATGTAGAATTTGGTGCAAAATAAAAAAAAATGGTACGTAAGTCTTGAGATGGCATAGAGAGGAGAAAAAATCTCCAAGTGAGAATGAAAATCTTATTTGAAATCCTTCAAGAAACTGATAAGCTCTAAGAAGGATAAAATGTGTAATGTATTTGGTGATTCAAATAATAAATAAGGAATAAGCTTAAGTGTATTGATGTTCTTGGTCTACTCTTGGTTATGGTCTCAATCTAAATGAAATATGTTCAAAGTGACTCTCTATAATACGAGAGAGAGAAAGGTATCAAGACTTTATTCATGTTTCTATTGAAATAGTACAATTCTTTGTGAATTTGAGGAAGGCTAAGTATATAAAGACATTTGGTGCCAGACCCCTGTCCAAAATTCTATCCACACTCATACTCTGGTAAGATTAAAGAAGCCTTGTTTCTTGAGATTAAAAAGGAATGGTATGTTGAATAAAGTAAGATTGGAACCCATGCTAAGGAAATTTTATGTGAGTATACAGAAGGCCAGATGAAATTTAGGTGCATGTAGGTAATAGAATCTCAAGACTAATACACATAGACCCTACACATTGACCAAACCCTGCTCATATAGTAAAAAAGAAACCTTGTTTTTTGAGGGTTGAGGAGGATTCATGCATTAGAATAAGGGAATGAGAAATGAAAAAAATATCTTATTGTCATAAATAGAGGTAATAACAAGATCTATAATGGAACTAGCCAAAAGACTATTGGTTTGAAGGTAATCATTATATAGACCCCTATTACTTATGCACTCTTTATTGTTTGTAAGATTGTGTATTGTTTGTGAAAGAAAGGTATATACAAATAGTGCTTTTTTGACTCATAAGTTTTTTATATGTATTGGAATGCTGTAATAAATCTTATTGAACCATTTCTTGGATTTGAAATAAGTATAATGGTTGTGAACCACAATATAGATCTGTAATAGTCTTATTACTTACCCAGTTAAGAGGATTCTTGATTAGAAAGGGTTAGATAGTGGAATAAAAGTGAGTTTTCAAGGATTTTACTAGATGTAAGACATCAATACAGACCTCATAAAGGAGATTTGGTTGTTTGAAACCCAATATAAGGAAAGTTATGTAATTTTTAAGGCTCTCATCCTGTGAATAGGGGTAGAAACCCTAGATTTAGGGTTTTGTTATTTATGAGAGTTTAAACCCTCAAAAAAATCTATAAATTGGTAATCAAAATATATTTGGGTAGAAAAAGGTGATGAAGGTGGTTTGGGATTGAAAATGTATGGATTTGGAGTTGTGACAAGAGAATGGGGCTAATAAGGCCTAGAAGAGTGTGGTTTCTCAAAGGAAATGGTATGTGCATAAAGATTAAAGGATTTAAACTTTATATATAACTCAATGGGGTTAAAACAAGCTTTTAAATGTCATCAAACCTTAGGAAAAGTGACTTGATTGATTAAACTAAAGGAAGGTTGCTTCAAAAGGGCTACAAGTCTATAATGCGAGTGTGCTTGAAAGGTAGAATTAAGTGAATAATTGGGTTTGTTGATTATAAAAGGGTTTGAAAAAGTAAGATAATTAAATGTGAGATCATCCATGTATTGGTATTGTGATTTTGAAACATACCTTAAGAATTAGACATTGAGACCTACGTGACTAGCCAAGTAAGAAGTTAGTTTAAAGAGAAAAAGAAAGTTTGGTGGGAATAAGGAGTGGAATATGGCAAAGCATGAGTGATAGTGATTAAAAGATGTTTAAAGTCATCAAGAAACACTGTTAAAGTGAAAATAATAGGGATAACAAGAAGGAAATTAACCCTCAAAGTGCTCAAAACTAGTGAAAGGTTGAACTAGGAAAGGAATATTGAAGATCACCTCAAACAAGAAAAAATGACTAATTGGATAATGAACTAGATGTTGATGATTAATGAGACTTCTAAAAAATTCTCTACATCATTTGGTATCATATTAAGACAAGGTATGCTTGGGTAAACTTGTGTTTTGAATTCTTTACATTTTTGTTGATTTGAGAAGAATGCATATTGCCATGAGAGATAACATTGTAGGTTGTTGAGGGAAAAGAGGATGTTATAGGTTTAATCCATTGAGGTCAGCATAGAGGAGAATAAGATTAATAGAGGAAATTTAAAAAACCCCAAAGTATTTTGATAAAGACAAGAAGCTAGTCAAGGAAAGACTAGAAAAGAGAGAGGAAAAGAAAGAATTGAAGCTCCAAGAGAAGAAAGAAACTCCAAAAGAGATTCAAGAAGATTGAGAAGAGATCCTAGGGAGATGACTCAAGAAGAGGAAAGGCCCAAAAGAGGTCTAATAATAAATATTGATAGACTTGGTAAGAAGAGGTCTAAATATGCCAAGAAATGAAAGAGAAATGGGGAAGATGGATATAGAAAGAGAAATATAAGACTTGAGAAGAGTGATGCAAGGTATAGAGAGGATAGAGCTCATGGTTAATCTCATGAGAGAACAAGAGAGCCAATGGATAGGTTTGCATATGAAAAAGAGAGTAAAGTGGCCCATAGAGTCACTTGTGAGAAGAAGGCACAAGAAGGGTGATTTGAAGAATGAGAAGAAGAAAGATAGAGTAACCCAAAGAGGCATGAGAAATAAGATGTTTCCAAGTGTGCAAAAAGAAAGAGAATTTTTGAATAGATTTCTCATTGAAGAGAACAAGAAGGATAAATATGTGTCAAGAAGAGCACATGAAGATGAATATAAGATAAGATGGAAGATGTCTATGCCAAGGACATTCAAAGAGACTATATGATCTCTAGTTTTATATGTTAACATTGTTTTTAAGTTTGTGTTTTCAAGTATGAAGATAAGATTGGTGAAGGCCAAGAATGATGCCTCAAAATTGATTAAGAATGGGTCAAAAATAACACCCATCAAATGGCAAGAAGATGACAAAGAGAAAGAGCCTCTTGAATAAGAGAAAGTGAAAGAGATTTTAAGGTATAATACATGTAGAAAATGAAGAGAAAGGGGAATAGTTTGATGCATTTCCATGCATAGAAGCGGAAACTAAAAAAATGGTTCCCAAAGAGGACATGAAGGTCACCCATTAAGACATCAAAGAAGAGACAAGCTTATAGTAGTTTCAATTGGAGGTAAATGGGTGTTTGACTATTGAATTTTATTGAATAAATGAAGAAGGCAAGGTTGATATGTAGGTTGAAATAAATCATGATAGATTGTAACCCCAAAAAAGAGAAGAAGGGCATGGGTATGTATGGCCCAAAAGTCTTAAACAAGTAGGTGAAAATAAGAAAGAAGATAACCTCAAGCAAGAGGTCAAAGAAAGAAAAAGCATGAATGGAAAGCAAGCACAAGTGTGGAGACAAAGGACCAATGGTAAAGTATACAAATATGGCAAGATAGATGGCCAAGGCTTGAGGGATGAGAATGATGCAAAGAGAGGCAAGTGGCAGCCCAAGAAGATACAAGGTAGCAAGTGGGTTGTGAAAATCATGATAAGATCACAAGATAATCAAGATGCAAGTGTACTCCAAGAAATAATGAATATTGAAGAAAATGACAAGCCTACAAAGCAAGTAGGATAGAAGGTGTATGCAAACCAAGCAAGTGAAGGTAAGGTAAAACCATGTGAAAAATAAAAAGAATGTATAAAATAATATACTTATTTTAAATAAGTGTTTTCAAGTGTTATATATGATGATATGTATTACTTTGATTCCAATAGTGAATATTTATTGTATATGGAAACCATGGCATTGATGGATGAGGGTGTAGCATGGAAAGATGAGAAATAAGCACCTCAAAGAGTGCTCAAAAATCATGATGTAAATGAAAAGGAGGATGATATGACTCTCAAAAATGAGGGAGTCCAAGGAAGAGATAAAGAGCAAGTTGCCCAAGATAGTGAAGAACAATGTACACTAAAGTTTGATGAAGAAAATGATTTATGGATTCAAGTTACAAGATGAGTTGATAATGTTGGAGGACATATTTAGTCTATAAAATGAGCTAAAAATAGATGACTTACATTAGTAAAATGTCAATAAAAGGATATATAAGGATCAACAAAGAGGAGCACAAAGAAGTGTTCAAACAAGGCCACAAGTATGCAAATACATGGAGCATGAAGAATCAAATAAGGTGACATATTCATTTGGGAAAGTTGATTCTAATTTTAAATTAGATAAACATGGATATAGGAATCCAATAATATTATACTATGATATGAATGAAAGGAATAAGAAGTAGATTTTGCCTAGTAATCAAGATGATGGGAAAAGGCATCAAGAAGAGAAGAAGTTTGAAGAAGTGGTAGAAAAAGAGAGTGTAGATAAGTAAATGAAATTTTTTGATATGCATGAGATTCAATTAGATCCTAAGGAAGGAGATGATAGCATGAACAAGGAGAAAAAATCACAAAACAAGTAAGCCATAATGAGATTGATGAGGAAACAAGTCATAAAGCTAGCATGAGGAAGACAAATGCACATAAGTTGATTGCAGCTGAGCATGATGGAGATCAAGATGACTTGGAAAAACATGTAAGGAGTTACATCAGTTGGAGTAATTCATGGAGATGGAAGATGCATGGAAAAGGAAGCTAGACAAGGCCAAGAGGAAGAAGAGTAAGCATTTGGCAAGGAAAATAGAACCAAAACAATAGATTAGCAACATGAAGAGCATGAAGGACCCTCAAAACATTAATTTTAAATCAATAAATATATAAGGTGGCTCAAGTTTTTTCCCTCTTGGGGAGTATGATGCAGGAGCATCAAGGCAAGAAAACCTCATTTGTGTGTTTTAGTCTATAAGGGGTCAAATCTAGTCAAAAAGATAGTGTTCAAGGTTGTAGTACATGCTAAGAGGTCTAATTATGGTCTTAGATGTATTAATAATCCATGATATTGCTTATAATTTTAATTAGAATTTTTCCCTCCAAAAATAAGAATTCAAAAATTCAAAGATTGTAAAAGAGAATAAGATGGTCATTTTTGTATGTTTTGAGGTGTTAAGGTGAATAAGTTGGTTTAAGGAGTCTTTTGAAGTTGTATATAAGGTGGAAATAAGTCATATGAGATAAATTCACAAGGGTAAATTCAATCATGATAGGTCACCTCTTACCCATACGTTGGGTAGAAGAGTAAATAGTTAGTTTTGTAACTATCTTGGAAAACCAAAATAAAAAAAGATGGTACATAAGTCTTGAGATGGAATAGAGAGGAGAAGAAATCTCCAAGAAGAGGGAGAAGGGGTAAGAGAATGAAAATATTATTTGAAACTCTTCAAAAAGTTGATACAGTCCCAAGAAGGACAAAATGTGTAATGTATTTGGTGATTTAAAGAATAAAGAAGGAATAAGCTTAAGTGTATTGATGTTCTTGGTCTACTCTTAGTTATGGTCTCAATCTAAATGAAATATGTTTGGAGTGACTCTCCATAATACTAGAGAGATAAAGCTATCAATAATTTATTCCTATTTCTTTTGAAATAGTATAGTGCTCTATGAAGTTGGGGAAGGATAATTATATAAAGACATTTGGTACCAGACCCCTGTCCAAAATTCTATGCACGCTCATATTCTGATAAGATTAAAGAAGCCTTGTTTATTGAGATTAAAAAGGAATGGTATGTTGAATAAATTAATATTGAAACCCATGCTAAGTAACTTTGATGTGAGTATACAAAAGTCCAGGTGAAATTTAGGTGCATGTAAGTAAGAGAATCTCAAGACCAATACATGCAAACCCTACACATTGAAACAAACCATGTTCATGTAGTAAAAAGGATACCTTGTTTTATGAGGGTTGAGGAGGATTCATGCATTGGAATAATGGAATTAGAAATGAAACAAATGTATTCATGTCATAAATAGAGGTAAAAACAAGATCTATAATAGAACTATCCAAAAGACTATTGGTTTGAAGGTAATCATTATACAGACCCCTATTGCTTGTGCACTCTTTATTGTTTGTAAGATTGTGTATTATTTATTAAATAAAGGTATATACATATAGTAATTATTTGACCATAATTTTTTGATACATATTTTAATGATGTAATAAATTTCATAAGAACCATTTCTTGGATTTGAAACAAATATAATGGATGTGAACCACAATACAAACCTATAATAGTCTTGTTACTTACCTAGCTAAGAGGATTCTTGATTAGAAAGGGAAGACAGTGGAGTAAAAGTGAGTTTAAAATTATTATACTAGATGTAAGACATCAATATAGACCTCATAAAGTATATTTGGTTGTTTGAAACCCCATATAAGGAAATATATGTAGTTTTTAAGGCTCTTGGCCTATGAATAGGGGTAGAAACCCTAGATTTAGGGTTTTGTTATTTATGAGAGATTGAACAATTGAAAAAATATATAAATTGGTAATCCTAATCTATTTTGGTATAAAAATTTGATAAAGGTGGTTTGGGATTGAAAATATATGGATTTGTATAGATTTGGAGCTATGACAAGGGAATAGGGCTAATAAGGCCTAAAAGAGTGTGGTTTCTCAAAGGAAATGATATGTGAGTAAAGATTAAAGGATTAAAAATTTAAATATAACTCATTGGGGTTAAAATGAGCTTGTAAATGTCATCAAACCTTGGGAAAAGTGACTTTACTGATCAAACTAAAGGAAGGTTACTTTAAAAGGGCTACAAGTCTAGAATGACATTGTGTGCTTGAAAGGTGGAATTGAGTGAAGAGTTGGGTTTTTTTATTATAAAAGGGTTGTAATAGGTAAGACAAGTAAATGTGAGATCATCCATGTATTTATATTGGGATTTTGAAACATACCTTAGGAATTGGACATTGAGACCTATGTGACTAGCCAAGTAAGAAGCTAGTTTAAAGAGAAAAGGAAAGTTTGGTGGGAATAAGGAGTGGAACAGGGTAGAGCCTGAGTGATTGTGATTAAAATAGGTTTTAAAGTCATCAAGAAACACTTATAAAGTGAAAACAATAGGGATAACAATAAGTAAATTAACCCTCAAAGTGATCAAAACTAGTGAAAGGTTGAACTAGGAAAGGAAATTGAAGATCACCTCAAACAAGAAAAAATGACCAATTGGATAATGAACCAAGTGTTGATGATTAATGAGACTTATCCCAAATGATCTAAATTAGTTTGGGATGCACCTAAAAAATTTTAGGTATACCTTTGTAAATAATATCACTAAGTCAAATAAGTATTGATCTAATTACATCTTGGACTTAGCCACATAGGCTATGGGCAACATCAACAAATTCAACATAGTCAAGATCGCATTGGAGCTCTTCAAATAGTTCATAAAGAGTTTTTTGCAAGAGGAGATGTGATTTTTATATATCCACATATAAACCTTACCAAAATGGATCAAGAGGCTAATATGAGTGCTCGATCTTTGACTACACAGGAAGCCAAAAAACAGCTAGGTGGTGGTCTCCCTGCAGGCTCTAGTTGATCTTTAATGGTTGTGTCTAAGTGATCTCAAAGTGGGAATGTTATGCCCATAATTTTTATCCCACTTTTTTAATCTCTTTTGAGTGTGTGTTATTTTATTTAACTCAGTGTTGAGGTCAATGAGTTTAATTCCATGATCCTAGGTGATAGGCCTCATGTATTCTATTTATATTTCTTTATAACTTATTTTGAAGGTTATATTTTATTAAAAGAAAACACAAGAATTAAAGAAACTTGTAAAAGTGGTCATGGTATCTATGTGCTCTTTATGGAAGCCTTCCCATTTTCTCATGGTGAAGTGGTGAATGCTAGTGTTTATATATAATGATATGATTTTGAACTACATGTGTATGTATCTAGTTAGGATGAGTTGTATGCTATTTTATTTAGTTACCTGATTTATCATGTTAGTTTAAATAGTTATATACATATGTGTGCTAACAATATAATCATTATTTATCTTAAGAGATAATATTGTATGGATTTTCATTCATTATAGTACCCTAGACTCTCTGCCCTACTGAGTTTTTTTTGATATTGTGTGATCATATCTATGTAGAGGTAAAATTATAGTTAGATTCATAGAGTTTTCCCAAGCACTAAATTCCTCATTTGATCTGAGAACCACTTTTTTCTACCTTACTTTCTCCTTCTATTTTTTTTTATTATTTGATTTTTATCCACCCCTTAGACTTAGAGACCCACCTCATCAACAAACATGAGATACTAGAGTGATTCAAATCTCCCAAGTAAATTGAAACATTTGACTAAAGGTTTAAGCTCCTAAGGTGATAGTTCATGCTTTGACATCTATTATGTGAAGGCTACACAATAAATCCCAATACCTATAACTCATGCCCTAAGATGCACTAGCATTAGTCCTAAAATGAGAGGGTGAAATCCCCTTAGTGTGTTGGCCTTCGGGATAACCAATCTCATTGGTACACTCACAGACACCAATAGATATCATCATGAAAGCTCGTGTAGTAAGGGACTTTGTTCCAAGTGTGTCTAGGTATAATTCATTTAAGTAATATATCATCATGAAATTGTATCTATAATAGCTAACTAGACTCTTTTATCTTTGAGTGTAAACAATGTGGGAAAATCTAATAATGGTTTTCCCCTAAATGGGTAACACATAAGCAATGTAATCATAATCAATATGAGATTTACCCAATGTGGGAAAGATACAATCAATCAAGGCACAAAAAAAGGTATGCCCCAGTAAGGACAATGTATATTTGTTGTAAATGCATGTATAGTATTCCCTTGGATGGATAATATAAAATATAGTGTGTTAATAGGTTACCACATATACAATAAAAGTGTATTCAATGTAAGCACAAGAGTAGTGTGTTTACCCTATGTGGGCAAGATATAATCTATGTAGGTTTTTAAGTATCATTCCCCTCTATAGACAATATATAATCAATGAAGTACTAGAGTAAGACATTCTTATGAAGGGGTAGAATATAATCAACATATGGGGGGAAATCAAGGGTCTTAACCCCATATAAATGCATGATATGGATCATGGAAATGTTATCAAGGATGTAAAATATTTGCATAGTATGAATCATGGTGAATAAGGGATCTAATGATAAATGGAGACCTAAAATTGTTTAAGTAATTCTTTGTTCACTCCTTTAAAAAATAGACTACTAAAAACTCAAATTGAAATACATGGTTTTAAGGATTACTTGAGATTTGGAAGATTGTGCACTGTTGATCCAACAAACATGGGAGCTCATTTTTTGCTAGGAAGGACTACTTACACACATGAGAAAACTCAAAAGGGATTTTATTAATAGGATATGTTAGTGGGTTGCTTGTACTAGACTAGTCCTAAGAAGTGATACACTTCCTAATAAGGATGTCAGCCCACTTTATAAAGTAATTAAGTAGATAAAAATAGTAAAGGAAATTAAAAGATGTATACAATGATACACATATGAAATTTAAGTAATTTAAATTAATATACATCCATTTCATTAAGATTAGAAGAATGATCATGCAAATAGGATTTGATAGAATCTTTATCTTCTTGTGTGATTTCTAAATAATTAGAAATGGCATTTGTGGTATGGGTAAATACAATTGTGCAAAGTCCTAATTCAAAGGTAATATCACTTTGGTCAATGAAGAAAGGCTATGGGATAATTGGTAAATCATCAATGGTGATAACTTCATGCAAAACTCTAAGCAATGTCATTTATAGGTGAAACCCATGGTTTAAGAAATAGTTGATTAGGATTAATTCATGGGTGCTAATATAAATAGGTTCAGATTGCAAATATAAAATATTTTAAATAGGGATCGATGACAATATTGTAGTGTAATGATATTATTTCACTAAATAATTAGAATAATAATAATAATAGATCACAATGATATAAAAATATAGTAGAAAATATAAATAATAGATAAGCCACTTTGAGGGGGAAACCTCCCAAATGCTTGCAATAAGAAATGAATACTCTAATATGATGATGAACAACTAACCCTACTTGTTATTTATAGTCTCCCAAGGCCATGGATAACCCATAGGTTGACCTACTAAGCATATGAGTGCATAAATAAATGTAAATTAATATTCAAAAAGTTTATACAAGCCACAAGTTGGTTACATATATCCTTACACATGCCATTGGTTAAGGGTGTAGCATGCCCCTCCCCTTCAAAACAACATTGTCCTCAATGTTGAATCAATCCTAGATGTTGTTGCTTGAAAGATTCATCCTCCCAGGTAGCATCTTGAGAAGGAATATTCTTCCATTTGATCATATAATCTGTAATCACTTTGGACCACAATTGCTTAGTGTGCATTTGAAGGACCATTTTAGGATCAATAATAATTCAATGTTCATCTAAATATTTTTTGAATATCAGGATGGGTAGACTCCTTAGATTGTTTAACATCAATGGAAAACAAGTGTGCCACAAATTATTCAACACCCTTTTTTAACATCTTGGTCATCTGATGTGAACTAGCCACTTGTGGATATTTAGCTCTTAATCCTCATATTTCCACTAGCTTGCCTTCAAAATGGAAGCACATGAATAGTTCTTGGAAATTCAACTCAATAGTACTCAATGTGATGAGCCATTGTACTCATAAAACCATGTTAGTTTTGCCTATAGGAATAGAAAACATAGGAGAATCTAACAGATAATCCCCCATTACTAACTTAATATTTTGGCATTTTATAGATTAATTAACTGTACCATCATATTTAATCATGAATTGAAATTATGTGGTTGGGTTGATGAAACCATTCAATCAAGCAACTAACCTATTATTGATGAAATTATGTTTAGTTCTTAAGTCAATCAACACCATGACCTTCTATTTCCAAAGGAAACCCACCACCTTAAGATTCTAAGGAGTAGAAATACCTACAAGGGCATGGTAGGAGATAATAGGTTGAGAATCTACAACTTTCTCCTTATGTTATTTAAAAATACTCACTAGATGCCTCCTTATCTTCTTCATCTTTGTTGGACCCTTCAATGTGAAATAACATCTTTTCAACGCATCAATGACCTTTACTTCATTTGCTATCGTAACCATAACATGACCCTTTGGTACACTTCTCCTTAATTTGTTGTGGTGTCAATCTAGTAGGTTGAGGTGGTGATGGAGTTGGGGAGGTGTGTTCCAAACTAGTAGTGAAAGGATGATGTTTTCTCATCTATTTTTCCTCTATCAAGTGTGCCCTTAATATAGATTCAGATATGATTATGGGGCTAAACCTCCAATGGAATGTTATCTTTTAGTCCACCCAAAAAAAGGTCAGTCAAATTTGCCTTAGTAATGTCCTCCACATGTAAGGATAGATTCTGAATCTAATGAATATAACATTTCAATGTTCCTATTTGTCACAGTTTGACTAACTGGCTGAAGTACTTTTTAGAAACATTATATCAATAGTGAGACATTAGTTCATTAGTGAATATTTACCATGTAACAAGATAACCAATCTTCTTCTTTTGAGCACACAACTAGAGATACCAAATGAATGGATCAGGTTCTAGATACCAAGATGTCATGACCACATTTTGAGAGCTATGAGTTTGGTGAACATCAAATATATTTTTAATTTGAGTGATCCAAGTAAATGGATCCTTACCATAAAACTTGCATAAGTTTAATTTTGGTAACATTAGTTTCACCCTCATATTAGTGGTGTTAGTGTTGGGAGGAGGAGGATCAAAATGAAAAGTGGAGGGTTGTTGATTAGAAAATGAGATGAAATGGTATCTAGTTGTGTCATGATTTATTGCAACTAATTTCTCATGCCATTAACCTCCCCTTGCATCGTTGACATTTGAGTTTGGACTTCTACATCCAAATACATCATATCAAATGTTCTAGACTCCATGTCATCCCTTAAAAGTTTTTTAGGGTTTTCTTTCCCTTTCCCACTCCCATGAGTGTTAGGACCAGCCATAAGAACGCTCAATGGTGAAATTTATGTTGCCCCATTTACCTAATTTTGACCACAATCATTTTTAAATATGTCAGACTCAAATCACAAATATCAAAAAATAGACCCAAACTAAATTTTTTCAAGCTTTCCAAAAATGTAAATAAATTTGAAAATTTCTACAAATTTCAAGCTATGGAGTGAATTTATGAAAAACCCTAAAATGATGATAAATTTTTAAAACTATATCCAAATGAGTTGGAATTTTAATGGAAGATTTATTAAATAATTTAAAACCTCCTTTAAAAAAATTGTAGAGAAATTCATAACCATTTTTGAGATATATCCAAATTCTAAGATCTAGGGTTTTTTACTTGATTATGGTCCAAATTGAAGCTCTGATACCACTAGTAATGATATTATTTCACCAAATAATCAGAATAATAGGAATAGATCACAATGATATGAAAATATAGTAGAAAATATGAATAAAATATAATCCACTTCGAGGGGGCAACCTCCTAAATTTTGGCAATAAGAATTAAATACTCTGATATGATAATGAACAACTTACCCTACCTCCTATTTATAGTCTACCAAGGTCATGAAAAACTGATAGGTAGACCTAAAAAGAATATGAGTGCATAGATAAATGTAAAATAATATGCAAAAGGGTTATGCAATCCATAAGTTAGCTACATATATCCCTAGGCATGCCAATAGTTAAGGGCATAACATCTAATATCGATGTTGATCTATGAATCGACATCAATTCTGACAACATAGACAATATTTTTAAAATAGGGGACAAATGATTGGATTGGTGAGATTCGGGATAGTTTAGGATAGTCTAGGGATGATAAGGGTAACAAAAAGGAGCATAAAATAGAATAAAAAAAGATAGAATTGCTTAAAATAATGAAATGTACTTACCTTAATAGTGTTCCAAATCTATGATAATTTTGAGGTTGATAAGGTGATTTATGATCTTTGGATGGATGATAAGGGGTTAACATGGCATTGTGACTTTCTAATATGTGAAAAATTATCTAGAAGTTATCTCAAAGAAATTATTTTAGTGTTCTAGTGAAAAATCACGATCCTTTGGCTCAAGGCAAGTCTGTGGTTAGGTCGACATCATTTCTACTAAATTGACATCGATCGTAGGGATTGGTATCAATTTTGGCCTATTTTTACCAAAGTTTATTGTAATTATTTCAACCATAGGTTTAAACTAGGCTTTAAATTGTTAAATATATTTTGGATTGCGAGGAAGTTTAAACCATTTGCTTTTATTATGCTTTGGTAGACTTGGATAGATTTTAATTGCTAGTAATTAGTTAAAATTGATTATATAAGTAAAATAATAATTAGTGAAACTAATTACATGGGGTAAGGGTATAATGGTAAATGGTAAAACTTATTATGTAGGGTGAAATAGGAATGTAATTAAAAAGGGGACTTAATACTTACATTAGCACAAATATTATTGTGTGAAATCTTAGTGCCTACATTTGCCCATTTTTATTGAGTGGTTTCTAATAACCTACAAGAAGACAAAAAATAAGATAGTTCCAATTCCCTAGGTGTATGTGAGGAGGCATCCCCCCTCAAATCAAGATCCAACAAAGGATGATAAGGTGGTGATGGGTTTGAAATGAAGTGGTAATGGATAAGATAGATGGAAAATGAGCACCAAAGCTATAAGGGTAACAATGAAGTACAATTTTAGACAAACAAGATGTGGGATATACAATCAAAAATGCCAAGGCAAATAAGTAATGGGTTGTCATAACTATGAATAAATGGGCTCAATCAAAGGAAATCAAGAGAAAAATGTTGGGATGGGTCAACCAAAACATTCAATGTGCTTGGGACATGTGCGTTACCCAGAGATGGTTATTCTCAAGATGAGGTACACTCTTAGGATCTATAGGGGATATGTGCCTAAAAGAGTGTATGCCTCTTAAAGGCTATGGGACCAGTAAGGGGTCTATGTCCACTAGATAGTAATGCAAGGTAACAAGTAACGAGATAGTTTTAACAAAGATAACTTAGGTGGCCATGGATCAATACTAGGGGTATGAAAAAATTTGTAAGTAGTGTAACAAATAAGCCAAATGAATCCAATTGGCACTGATCTATATGGATTGATGTCAATTTCAAATAATCAACACTGATCTTAATAGAATCAATGTAGATCACTAAGGGATATGTATATCACTAAGGGATATGTATATATATAATAAGCCTAACATGTTAGGCATTCATTTTTTATTGATGATGTGTGAATGAGAGTAAACAATTTGACACCCATTAACACATTTTTTTAATTTATAGATGATGGACGCTAGTGGGATTAGACGAAGGAGGAGGTAGAGGTTGCACAATGAGGTAGGTTATAATTTTTGTTAAGTTTTTGAATTTTATGTTTTTTTTGTGTAATGTAAGATTTGGACACTAGTACATAAATATACAAGGATCAGCATTGATTATTATTAGATCAACATTGATCTCATTTTGATCATCATTGATCAATACATAATCAACATCAATTCTTTGGGATCATTGTCGATTTAGGATATGGTAGTAACAAGTTAAAAAAGATACACAGCTAGAAATGTTTCTCAAGTGTTTAACTCCTTTGCTAAGACCATTATGGAAAGTGTTACAATAGCTCATATTTGTGTTGCAGAGAAACCTTTATCTCAAATTGAAACACAAATTGCAGCCAAAGGGAAGGTTTTAAACCAGATCCCTGGGTATAATAACTCCATAATGCTACAGAGAATTAATACTAAATGGATCCCCCCTAAACCTAACTGGATGAAACTCAACTTTGATGGGGCATCCAAGTTGGATGGTAAAGCTAGTGGAGGAGGAATTATAAGGAATGATAAAGGATGGATGTTTGTTGTCTATGCTGGTGGAATTGGATGCCAGAGCAACAACTATGTTGAAGAAATGGCTTTACTATGGGGATTAAAGTTAGCTATATCCCTAGGAATAAGGAACTTGAATATACAAGGAGACTCTAAAATGGTCATAAATGCCATCAATAAAGCTTCAAATGTGGGAATCAAGCTAAAAGACATCATTACTGATATCCAATTTCTTTTACGACAGTTTTTCAAAGTTGAGATTTCCCATACCTATAGAGAAGGCAATAGGGTCAATGATGCTTGTGCAAACCTTGGTCAACAATTTTTAGGTTGGAGGGTGTGGCAACAAGGTGTTCATATTCCCTTAAACATTAGGGAGATCATTCAAAAATAGATGACTTGTCAAGAATGAGGTGCATTGATGACAAGGATAGCTCTCAGAGGCGGTCCACGTGGAGAGGGCCATCAGGGATCTCAAAACTTGATAACTTTAGTACTTTTTTGGTAATCATTATGCAGGTTACTAGGTATTTTGAGGTTACTGAGGAGTAGGGTGCTGACACTATGGGAACTACTAATAATAAGGGGAAAATGTATGTCGAGGAAGCTGGTGAGGGCACTGACAATGAGACTGATTGGAAAACTAAAATTGGGGCCCTAAAGGACTGCATTCAAAAGCTGGAGAAGGTCTTCACCAAAGGGCTTTGAAATACAATTCTGTTGAACATGTCTATGCTGGAAGTGGTGGGTAATACTGGGTATGTTGACAATGCAGAGAATGATAAACTTAATGATCTTATCAAATTAATAGTTATGTATGGGGAAACCTCTCTGACTCTGGTCTTTCCATTGCTTGTGTTTTGTTTCTATATGTTGTTCTCAGTTGTGCCATCGTCTCTCTGAAGGCATTTTGTGTTTGTTTGCCTTCTTGTCTTTTTTGATTGTAATGGGTTCGGCCCCTGGTTTGCCGCCTTACTTTATCAAAAACAAGTTAAAAAAGATTAGGAGTATAGGAAATAAAATTATGAAGGCTAACCTATAATTATAGGTATGGAATCAATTGATGATGCAAGACTAGGTACCACCCATATTGAAATAGTTACAAGACCAGATGAGTGATGAGGACTGGGAGCACACAAAGGCCATTGGTTTTAGAGGATTATAACACTATTATTATGTATATGGGGATGTGGGATTACTAGTATCTTTAGTAGAGTGGTGGGATGTGGCAAAAAGGACCTTCTAGCTACCTATAGGCAAGATTAATATGACTATAGAGGGAATCTACCATATATTGTGGCTACTAGTGTAAGGTGAAACAATTGTACTAGTAGATGAATGCAATAGCATTGTCATGACTTTATAGGCAGGATGTTTGGACATTATGTTTATAGGTGGAGCTTTTGTTTTTTAGGGATTATATGAAGAGGATGCAAAGGAGATATTATTCATGATGATGATGATGATGCTCATTTATTTTTATGTATTTCTAGATTCAAGGGGAGTATAATTTCCATAGAGCTTGACAGGTGTTGTGACAAACATGTTGGAGCATCGCATAGTATTTATATGGGATATGACCCTTTTAGCATAGGTGTATAAAGAGTTATGGAGGTGGAGGATGCAATGGAGATTTAGATCAGATGTGACTTTTATCTTGTAGTGATAGGCTTATGAGCACATTAGAGTAGTTATCCCACTTGACACCCCATGGGTGTGATGGCACTAGATAGATTTTAGTGTGAGATTCCTTCAATGGTAGGAAGACCTTGTGAGACCATGTACTGATGGGTTAGTACATGACCTAGATTATTATCAGTGGGTTTTAGATGATTTATAGAAGGGAGATGCGATTTGGAGACCATATGGGAGGTTTTTGGCATGGCCTAGGGTGGAGGGAGAGTTAGTTGGGAGACAACATGATAGGTGGTTACAGGGAGGAGAGTAGAGTACCTAGAGTTGTTCCATTTTGAGAGGATGAGGAGATAGTTTGGGCTGGTATAGGTTATCCTAGATGCACCATAGCTATATAGGTAGGATGATACAAAAAATAGGTTATCAGAGGTACACTATGTTGATCCATAGGTAAAGACAGAATAGGAGCCAACAACCATAGATGTGGACGATGCAGGATGCACCCTAACATACTCATTGTGGTTGGGGGACCAGTTATGAGAGAGACAAGAGAGAGTGGTACAACCTCACCTAGATGGAGAATATGTGGAGATGGATTAGGTAGGGTAGGAGGAGTTAGTTCATATATAGGCAATTATTACATATCAGGTTGCACTAAAATCTTAGTGTACCATACTATAGGGATAGGTGGCTACACTTTAAGGGACTCTAATGGAGATATAGGGAAGATATGATTCCTTATAGACCCAGTTGGAGATATTAAAAGAGATCTATGATTAGGTAGTGAAAGATCATGATAGATATTGCATAGAGAAGGATAAACTATAGGAAGGTGTTATGGTGCTTACAAGGTATCTAGGTATAGGAGGAGCAGAATCGAGCACAGGGTAGGGAGGGATGGTGATCTAGAATAGATATCAATATATTATTAAATAATTTTGATATTATGAGTTAATTTTGATATTATGAGTTAATTTTAATAGAATGGCTTTTGGAGGTACCTTGATATGCCACTTATGTAGATACATAGGTGAGATCATCACAATGGACTCAGGGTGGGTCAGCTAGCTTGGGGATGGTAGCATGGGGCAGAGATAGCAGAGATAGAGGGGGAGACAAAGGAGGGGATGGAGATAGGCATGGAGGTGGGGGTGGATGAAGTGAAAGCATTCAATTTAGTGAGTAGTTATATTTTACTCATTGTACATGATAGAGAGACACTTTCTATATTGTTATACTTTGAGACCTCAGATGATGTACATTCATGATTTATACATACAGATTCTTGATTTTTTATCATTATTATGTGATGCATTATATGATTATGATTTACCTATTTAAATTATGTGCTAATGTGATGTGGCTTATGTATTTAGATTATGCTATGCATTTTAATTTTTTTCCATGGTTTATGTGATTTATATAGTGATAGAAAATGATGTATTTTACATTTTGCTTTATAAAAATGTGATAAATTTATAATGATCAATGATTTTATAGCTTGACTTTTATAGGATTTGTGGATAGATAGTGATATTAAAAAATGGATAATTTGTTTAATTTATTAATTATTATGATAAATAATAAATGAGATTTTCATGATTCCTTATTGGCTAGGACCCTAACTAGAGATAAAATACTTATTGCATCTGCATGTGCATCCTTTGTCTACTATTAATAAGTACTCTTAACAACTCTATGTCAACTAAGTTCCTGACCCCTTAGTTTGGGAAGGGAATTAATATGGATTTGATTTTTACATGATGTAGGTCAAAGCTCATTTTTTTTAGGAATATAAGTATCATCTTGTGTTTTAGATCTTTAAGGCTAACCTTGAAACCTCCATGTAGACTAATAAATGCAAAAAGTCTACAAATTTTGAGAAAGTTGATCAATGTGGGAAGCTTTCTTGGGATAATTTGAATTTGAATTTATGGATTTTATTTTATAGGCATCCTTTATAGAAAATTGATCAATGCGAGAAGTTTTCTAATGTATTTGCTACTTTGGATAGCCATCCTTCGAGGGATTGGTCTATAATTTAGGATATATGATTTTGCAACTATCTTTCAAGGGAATAGTCAATGATTTTGTATCTTTTTATGAATATTTGTCCTTCAATAGAATGGTCTGTAATTTTTCCCTTTTCTTGATGTTTTTTTTATATCCCACATTATTGATTTGGATTATGGTAACCTAGGCTGACTTTTATAGACAAAGTTATTTACACAAGATGATATTTCTATCCCTAAAATAAACTTTTTTAGGTGAGAGATTTTAGGAAATAATGATTTGGGGCTCCATCGTATTACAAGTAGAACCTGTCCATTTAGAACATGTTATGAATAGATCCAAGGTGTTCATAGTTAAGGTTAAGGTAGGTATGTTATCAGATATTCACATGATTCTTTATCATTATTGGGAATTTTTCAATTGATAGGAGGTGTGGTTTAATTTTGTGTTTAAACAAAAGGAGGAGAACCTATGCTAACTATAATTTATTTTAAGATTATTAAAAATAGAAAGGATGTAGATGTAAAGCATTAAGAGGCTCACTTTCTAGTTTCCCTTCAATAGAGGCCAAATGATATGCCCCAGATCTATATTTATGAGTAATAATATATGTTCTAAACCAATTTGGATCAAATTTCCATCACTTAATTTTTTCCATATGTGTGACATGTTGATTTTATTTAAGGACAAGATCACCAATATTAAACCCTCATTCCTTTAAATGTTGACTATATGCACATTTATTCTTTCTTGATATATGTAGAGATGATCAAAGTTTACCAATGCTCATCTAAGAGTTCAAGCTGTGTTAATCGCTCTTGAAGATAAGCCTCTTTAGAAATAATGTCTTTAATAGAAATTCAAAGAGATGGAATTTTTAATTTTAGAGGTAAGACAACTTATGTGCCATAAACTAAAGAGAAAGGGGTAGCACCTATAGGGGTTTGGATGTTAGTATGATAAGCCCATAAGGTGAAAGGAATGTGAAGATGCTAGTTCTTCCTAGCCTGATTGACTATTTTGGTTAGTATTTTGATAAGAGTCTTATTAGATGCTTTGGCATGTCCATTAGATTGTAGATAATAAGGCGAAGAAAAACTTAGCTTAATGTTAAAATAATCACAGAATCTTTGGACTTGTTTATTTTTTAAATATTTTCCATTATATGTAATGATCTTATGAGGAACACCGAAGTGATAAATAAGATGATGGTTAATAAAATCAATGATTTTGTCTACTTTGGTTGAAATAAGGTGAATAACCTCCACCCACTTAGTGAAATATTCAGTGGAGGTAATGATAAAATCATTTCACTAGGAATATTTAGGATTAATTTGTCTTATAAAATCCCCCATTGAGAAAATAGATAAAATTCTCTGGCTACTTGTAATACATGATTAGGGATGTGTGATAGATTAGCATGTTGTTGACATTTTATACATTTATTGACATATTCATAATAGTACCAATTCAAAGTGGGCCAATAATAACCTATTCATATAATTTTCTTGGCAACAACGAGGATGCTAAAGTTTCCACCACACAACTCATCATGCGTTTCATTGATTGAGAGGGTGGCCTCAAAATTTTGTAGACATCAAAGGAGAAGACCATTGAATCCTCACTTATAGAGAACACCCCTACTATAACATAACAGGTGGTTCACTTTTGAAAAACATGTTTACTATTTTTAGATAGATTGGGAGGGGATAACACCTTTAGAGAAATAATTGAATGTCTACATGTATCATGGATCTAAGTGATTTTCTTCCACATTGTGGATAAAAGGAAGATCAATTATAGTATTAGAGGGTTGGTTGATTTTGTGGATGAGGACAAAAAATTTAGATTCTTGAGAGAAGGATGAGATAAAGGAAGATAGGGAGGCCATGGTATCTAAGAATTTGTTGGTTGATCGAGAAGTGGCTTGGATGGCATAGTGATCGAAGGTGGATAATAGATGATATGCTAAAATTTTGTATTTCTAGAGGATGTCATTCTTAAACTGATATGTGTCATTAATTTTATTGACTACCAACTGGGAATATCCATTGATACTAAGTGACTTAACACCTATGGTTAAACTAGTTTGAAGATTTATGATTAAGGCTTCATATTCTACCATGTTATTAGTGCAATCATAATAGATTTTGAAATATAAAGGTATAGGATTGCCCTTTAGAGGTATCAAAATGATTTTAGTTCCCCTCCATGCTCACATTTAGATCCATCAAAAAATAAATACATATGATACTTAGGATTCACTGGAGATGTGAAAGGGATAGATTCATTGAGAAATTCAAAATTAGATGCTTGACTACCTATAAGTGGCACATCAGCTAACTAATCAATGATGATTTGGCCTTTAAATAAATTGTGATGGAGAAAATCTAGGTCAAAATTGGTTAAAATCATGAGCCATTAGCCCATACATTGATTCTGGTACGGCTTCAAAAATGTAAAATTAAGGAGATCAGTGTTCATGATTATGTAGGTCTTATGATTAAGCAGATAATGGTTAATATTATACACTAAAAAAACCAAATCTAGGCATAATTTGTTTGTGTGTATAGCATGTCTCATATTCACTGAGAGTATGACTTATTTAATCAACTACCCATTCTTTGTGTTGTTCATCATGATGGGCAAGCATAACCTCTAGATCATGATATGTGTCTAAAATATATAAAAAGAAAGGTTACCCTTCATTAGGAGGAATAAGAATTAGCATGGAGAGGAGATAGTTTTTGAGAGCTTCAAAGGCCTCTTGAAAATTAGCTTCCCAAATGAATCGATTATCCTTCTTTAAAGGTGATGGAACGGTTGACATCAATCAAATAAATGAGAGATAAAATGATAATGGACTTCAATTTTCCCTATAGGCTATGGAGTTGGTTAAGGTTGGATGGGGGTGGCATATCTATAATATCCCTAATATTTATGGTATTGACCTCTATACCATGAATAGAGATGATAAATTCTAGAAGCTTACCAGTCAAGACTACAAAAATAGACCTTTTGGAGTTGAGACGGACATGAAATTGGATTAAGAAGTCAAATATTACTTTAAGAAAAGAGAGATGGTTTTTTTAGAGCTTTAAATTTCCAAGGAGGTCATCTATATAATATTCAACATTTTTTTTATTATATCATGAAAAATATAAGTAGTATCTCTGTGATAAGTGGCTCCTACATTTTTTAGGCTAAATGACATAACCTTATAGCAAAAGGTACCCTAGGGGATAATAAAGGAAGTCTTATGTTGGTCCTCCAGGGAGATAAAGATTTGATTATATCTGGATAATCCATCCATAAGTGACAAAATTTCATGGCCAACCATCAGTTCCATGAGTTGATTGATGTTAGGAAGAGGAAAGCCATCTTTAGGTTAAGCAAGGTTGAGGTCTTAAAAATTGATATAGAGGTGGATTCCCCCTATAGGATTTGTGACAAGCACAATATTTGACACCCATTGAAGGTAATCAATTGGTTGAATGAAATATATGGATAAGAGATGTTGTAGTTAGTCTTTGACTAAGATCATAATGCAAGGATGCATCTTCCATAGTTTTTTCTTCACTAGTTTGGCTTCAAGGATAGTGATAATATTATGAATGATAATAGCAGGGTTAATACCTAACATGTCACTATATGAGTAAGCAGAAGCATCTCTATGGTTTTTTAAGAATGTGGTGAAGTCTTGATGTTTCCTATGGTCTAAATATTTACTAACATTAACAATGTGTGGACCATCTTAATACCCTATGTTAATGTCTATGGTGGCTTCATTAATAAGAATAGACATTTCAGCCATAAGAGAATTACGTAGGTGCAATTTTTCTGCAGCTAAATAAGTCAAGATAGAATCATCAAATCTATGCCATGTGCAAAGGGATGACTAGGATGATCAAATGCATACAATCCTATGAGCATATAAAACACAATATAAGCATGCGACATGTTTTACTCTATTTTAACTAGTTTATGTACTAGAAGTAGTCATACCAATGGAGTATATAGTATTTAGTATATGAATTGAAATGATCATGTAATTAGGAGATTGAGACTCTCTGTTAGCATGATTAATGGATTTAACAAGGATGGAATAAAATAAGTAAAGATCAAAATATATGCAAGAATCCATAAATCTAAGTCATAAAGTGTGGCATGATCATAATTTATGATCTAAATATTTTTTTCTAAAATAATTTGTATTACTATATGATAGTAGATTTAATTCATTTCCAGGCAAGCTGTGCATTTGATGGAAGTGACCTTACATCATGCATGATGTCTCACATTATAGAATAATTGTCTTAAAATATATTCAGGGACCCATTCTAACAAGATGTGTAAATGGTTGTAGGCTTAAGACTTACCATCAATAATCTCTATTAGATCTCACAAAAAATTGAGAAAGGGTGTTGAGTGTCACTATGTAGTTAATGATTTATTTTTAATGTGTTATTTTCTTATCTTGATTTTAGGTTTGTGTGGTTTTGTATAGGGTGATCTTTACATCTCAAGACATTAAAACTAGGTGAGAAAAGTCAAAATTGAAGAGTGTGATCTATGAAGCAACCTGGCATGAAAGGAAATGACATACAAATTCTACACGTGGATCATCAATTAAGTCAGGGAATGAGGCCTTGACAATAAAGGTATAGAGAAAGGACAACCAATGGTCATTCAAAAATATGTTAATGATGCCACACTTTAAATATTGCATCTTTCCCAAAGTGTATCGAACGTCAACATCAAGGGATGTATAATAAAATAAAAAACTCAACAAAAAATATGGAGTATCACATCAAAAAACTTCCCCTAGATGAACTAATGTTTTTAGATAAATAATTCTTAATGTTAAATATCAACAAATCAAAATAAATTAATTTAGCAGCCAAAATGATGCTTGGCCATATCAACACATTCAACACAATGTGTCAAATGAATTCAAATAGGAAAAATTATATAAATAAGGGAAGGAAAAACACCATTGCATTACAAATTCTTATAAACAAGATCCCTTTGTGATTTGTACCTAAGACATTTAATTTCACATAGATTGTTTGCCAACACTAGTTCATTCAAATAAATTTTTTGAACGTGACTACAATAACAACAATGGATCATGCACAACTTTGGATTCCCATTACAGATGCACAAAAATAAAAAATGGTGATTGGTCTTGTGATTCAAAAAAATAAATACCATGATCCAAAACTATTTGAATTCATCGACATAGTATAAGATAATTTGTTAGTTCTAGATCAACCAAAAGTATCACAGACATGAGCCCTATCTCTCTAACACCCCTATAAGGATTTGATCTAGAGTGACTCATCAATCTCCTTACATTAAATAAATTCAATAAAGTGATGATGACACTTCTTAGTTGATACAATGAAGGTCTGATCCATATTTTAGAAGATATCATGATATTCATCAATCCAGTGACCATGACATAGGCAACATGACTTTTGACTTATGGTAAATCTCTTCTATAGTATAAAACCAGGCCCCTTCCAAGTCATTCAAACATAAAGGAAAATTATAGTAGGGCATCCAAGGGGATCCCTATCGACATTGTGGAGTATGTTTCCATGTGCATCCTTTTTTAATGCATCACCACACACTGTTGGAAGACCACCAAAAGTGTAAGATAATATACAAAAGGGGTCATCAATATTGCATATCAAATGATCTAGCTGCATGAGGATTTTAACTAGTATACTTTTTAGTTTATGAGCTCAGCGCCAACATTGATAAGGTTGTCACTGAAACATCGCAAGTGTTCCAATATCAATTCTTGATACTACTAATTTTTATGTAGTGGAAGTTTCCAAAGGGTCTAGTCAACCTAGATGTGGATTTCTAGCCTATGACTACATTTTCCAACATTTATTAGTCTAAAATAGGCCAATACTATGAACAAATCACCATATTCAATATTTAGTGGGTGGAAGTTCAACGTCTCATCCTTTCACATCCTTAGATACCCATAGATGCAATGGAGTATTTGGGGCAACATGTTATGGTCACTAAACTCTACAATTAGATCCAAATATGAGTTCATGAGCTTTTGAAGGCACCAATCACTTCCTTGCCATTTTTCATCAAAATTATTGATACATAGGAAGTAATCTTGTGATAAAAATTTCTATTTATTTGATATGTTCCACCATTATGAACCATATCTTCAGGAGCACAACATCCATTGACCCAACCATCATAAACACAACCATAAGTGGAGGATAATTCACCACCATAGATAGAAACAACTTCATCATAGACTATTGCAAAGAAAAGGAGGGCACTAGTGTGCAAAGCATCACGATCTCCTATAAATAAGAAGACACACATTATTAAATCTTGGACTTATGATAGTAATGTTTCATAGATCATTTTATAATATTATCTAACCCAACTGGGAGTCACAGGGGATTATGTCTACAAATATATGATTGAATACATACGAATTGAGTTATATAAAGAAAAAATAGTTTTTCTTTTGGAAAGTAGTGCAAACTTGTCAAGTGTGAAACAATGTTCTAAAGATCCTTCTGGTGGATATTCCTACACATTTTATGTCCATAATTATCAATATAGTCATCAAAGAACAAAAATGCACACAGGGATGGCTATATTTTTTGAGGAAGCACCAGACATAGGATCTTTAGTGGATCAAACAAGTCCATAATAGTAATAAATCCCACATCATCCATTGATATGCAAGACTAGGACCCATATTTTGACCTGTATATCACCAAATATTACAACACATATGGTTTTTTTTTAAACCTCATATAGTGGAGTAATTTAAGCTATAAGAGGATGAGGTACCTAAACAACAACCCCAAGAGATGATTTCAGCTTACAAGTGGGTGAATAAAACTCCGGTCCCTCTAGCTAGACTAAAAGAATTGACATATAGGTGCATTATATTAGAATCAATTTCTTCCTCTTCTAATTCATAGTCACTTTCATTTCTTGATTATTCAATTCTTAAGCAAGAATTTTAGCCACAAGAGGATACCCAACTAAAACTAGAATAACCACCTACACATGAATATCTTGCATTGTAGGAGAAAGCTGTTAAAGATCAATTTGAGCAAGAGAATGTTTAAAAGGTGACTATGATGAAGGATAAAAAGGAGGAAAAGAAAAAGTAAAATAAGAAATGAAATGTAAGGCTATTGAAGAGGAGGAGCTGAAGAAGAAATAAGAGGAAAAATAAGAATCAAGATGAAGAAGTTTTGCGGAAACATAAAGAACATGTAAATCAAGAAACACAAAGTAACACAAAAAAAAAGGTTGAAGCTAATGCATTAGAAAGGGTCAAAGAAGAGGAGAAAGATAAATAATTGCTATGAAGTAAATAGGAGGAAACGCATAAAAATGCCTAGGAGTAAGTGGCCAAGGAATAGGTATAGGAAAATTCCAAATCAAAGGTAGAAGTAGAGTGTAAAATAAAGTAAGAAGTCATAGTGGAATAGGTAGAATATTCCACTAACAAGGTGGTGATACTTGAGGTCTAATAACCATATTATGCATCTTAAGGCTTGGGATCTACTCAATGAGGTGCACAAGAGGAGGCTTCATAGCACAAGACTTAATTATCTAGCCAATGGTTGTGGGATGTCTCTAAACACTTAGTATGATGCATAACCTTCTCTCTTCCAATGGTGAAAATTAAAAAGGTACATATGATGGCTATGGCTTCTAGTTTGGATCTAACCATAATGTTATATGAATCGTCACTTAATGTTTTCTAGTTACCCTTGTCAAAGAAAATTAAGGGAGTAGCTATATTCTAAGAGTCTATCATTAGAAGGCTTCTACATTAAAATAAAAGGTATCATAGCTAAGGGATAAAAATGCATCCCTATACATTTGAATCACCAAAGCTTCCCAATTGATAGATGATACCTACCTTGCCTTGGTTACTTAATTCATGGGTGCTCAAGTTATATCTGAGGAAAAATAAATCATATCACTCTTATCTCAGCTAACAAAAGACTGGATCATTACATATAAGTTGTAATAACTTCACACACAAGGTCAGAATCTCAAGTTAGAAACAAGGGATAATTTTGAACTCTTTGAATAATATGAGCTTGTTTTAGATATGTATACGCTTCAATCTCAACACATAGCTTGAGGCATGCTTGACTAGATGTAACAGTTGAACACTACATGGAATGAGGCCAAATTGGAGTTTATCAAGGATAAAAATGCTAAAGAAACAATAGAGGATCAATTATATACCTTTGATGCATTGGATGTTGCACTAAATTAGTCATTTTAATCAAGATAAAATGTCATGCACAAGCTGAAAACATGGAAAAATGAGATGTTTTAAAATATATTTGTTGTCATACAGATATATATGCAAGTAGATAGATTGGAAGAGCTATCGCAATAAATCCATCAAAAAGTGTCAAATGTTAGGGCTATTCTTGCAATCATATAAGATGAAGATATTAAGAATCTGATGGGGTACCAAGTTTCTCTTTGCACTATGATCACTATGGTGATATAATTTCTCATTAATTGGACAGTGTTAAAAAAGGACTTATCACATTTAGATAAATCCATCACAAAAATCATTTATGAGCCACAATTCATCCCTCCAAATAAAATCCAACAAGATCTCAAGTAGAAAAAGATTGCTATAAATACTTATCCATAAATCTAACTACTATAAACACCTCCAACACTAGATTATACAACTATGACTTCTTCATCGATAACTCCACCAACATTAGCTTTTTAGTCTCCATGAGTTACAACAACAAAATATATGTCTCCACCTTCTCTATAGGTAGTGTGAACACTCTAATTTTGAAATTTTAAATAATTTTCTAGTAGGAAGGTCTTAATCATTGGGAGCAGGGCTAGGTTAGTTGAAACCCTGTAAAGGGAAGCCACTTGGTTAGGATAATTTATTAGAAACCTAAAAGGGTGGTAGATTAATATGTTAATTAGTTAAAAACTTGAAAGAATGGCTAAGTATTGCATAAGAGGTGAAAATTGGTAAATAACACTTTGAGTGATTACCATAAGTAATGTTTTGAACCAGTTCCTTAGTACAAACATTTTTTTAGCTTCAACACAAGACACACTTCTTGCAACTTTGTCTCAGGATGAGATAATTGTTTAATTCTAGGAAAGTGTTGGTAGTAAAATAAAATTCTAAAATTTTAGAGTATAGATGTTTGACAAGTGTGCGATGGATATCTGCCTATATAACATATTATATTTTGGATGTATTTAGCCTATATATGTATTGTAAAAGTCTGTGGGATGCAAAAAGACTCATTCATTCTTGAATCAAAAGGATGGAATGCAAAATAACAATGTATTGTAAAATTCTATAAATAGTGATTAGTTTTAATGGAAAGGAGTTTTGAAAATATATAGATTAATATAGAGATATGATCATGGTTTTCTTGAATGTCTTTTATCCTTGTTGTGTGCATAGTGAATGCTTTGTTTTACTTAATCTATTTAATCATTTACAATTTGATAATGAATGTTTTGTACCCGTTAGTCTGCATTCTCAAAGTAACTACATAATTATTAACTTAAGTCTTTTTTGTTTGTTTTGTGACCATGATTGCACTCTGATCATGCTTGCTACTTCACACATAAAACACAAATTAACATGTTTTGATGGGTTTTCCATGAAGCTCTATTAAAATGTAGTAAGGAAAAATAATGCTAAGGGACCTTCAAGGAACCATCCTACCAAGTCATCTAAATGGTTGCACGCTTAAGCTTTATCATTGATGATATCTATATTCTCAAGTCAAAAATAGAGTGGGTGTTGAGTAGTACCATGTAGTTATGATTTTTTTTTTCATTTACTTTCATTTTTTATTTTTTTAGGTTTGTAGCATAGCTATGTATAGTGAAATCTCTACATCATAGGCCATTGGAACATAGTTTGAAAATTCAACATCATAGAGTATCAAAGGAAAACATCAAAATAATGAAAAAGTAATGCAAAGATAAGTCAACATGAGCTCAACATGGGGTCAATCAATTAAGATTGATAAGGAAGCACTAAAAAAATAGGTACAAAGGGTAGGTAATAAATGGTCTCTCATAAAGTATTTAATGACAAATCACTCCTAAGATTTCATCTTTCCCCTAATTTCACCTAAAAAAAATCATAAAAACACTACCAATTTTTTTTTTAACTACTAAAGTTATATTAGTCCTATTAAATTGGTTAGTCCTATACATTGATTAGTTTAATTATTCTATTTTACTGCCAAGGTTTCATTAAATAATTAATTCAACATCGTAGCCCTGATTACTATATTTTAAATAGATATAACCTTATTTAAATATTTTTAATCCAGTTAATTAATATCACATAGAAAATAATAAATTAATTTTATCTTTAATTAAAGTATTTAAATAGTCAAATAATTAATTTGATAATTTAAATTTGGTTTAAAAAATTGTTTTAATAAACTTTAAATAAAATTGCATTCTCAATTAATTATTTTAAACCACATCCTTTTTATAAAACTAGTTGAGAATTAATTAAATACATTTAATTAGAAAGATTGATTAAATAATTAATCAATTAATACTATGTAAATAAATTAAAAGTAAATTTAAATATTTTTGTTTAATAATTTAATAAATCCTATCTTCATAAAGATCAATAGAGAAAATTAAATAAGACTTAAATTATTTAACTAACAAACAAATATGTAACAAATTAATTCATAAAAAAAAGTCAAAGGATTCCACGTTTTCTTTAAGAAGCCCTAAATAAAAGAGAATTTTTAATTTATTAATTTACTAAATATTGTATAAATTTTATCTATAAATAATTTTAGAGAAATAAAAAAATTAATTAATTAACTAGACATTTACTCTCTTATTTCATGTGAAGGATTTAAAACAAAATATAACTAGCATATTTATTTTAGATAAATCTATGTAAAAGACGTTGATAGATATCATTTTCGAGGTGCTTATTCTACTTATGTCACAAATCCAATATGAAATAGGTGTCTCGAGAATCATATCTCTCGGCATCTTTTACATAGATTTATCTAAGATAAGTATGATAGTTAAATAAATATTTTTTAAATAAATATCTTTTTTATCATAATTTTCTAGATTTTAAAGATAAATTTATTTTAAAGTTTAATATTTTCTTTATAATTAAATAAATATTTTTTCATTCACTTATTTAAAAGTTAAATTTGTTTTAAAGTTAAATATTTTCCTTGTAATTATATAAATATTTTTTCATTAAGTAATTTAACTTTCTTTTTGATTGAGATTTTAAAGTTAAATATTTTCTTTACAATTAAATAAATATTTTTCATTCAGATAATTAAAGTTTTATCCCCTGTGTCTAAGTTTTCATATAATTTTGATCCATTAAGTTTAATGGCCATGGTGTACCATACCTAGAAAGAATAATAACTCAATTGTTAGTTATTTTACAAATATTATGTATAATTTGTATACAACTATTTATATGATTGAAAATCTTACCTACAAACCATTTTTTCTCTTTTCTTACATAGGCAAGCACCCTCTCTACACATTGTATGTCGTTCTACACAATTTAGTAGCTCTTCATAATCATGCTCCATATCCACCTGTGTAAGTTGTCTTGTATTTTTAAGACATGGATGTTACATAAAATTTTGACATACCTAAAATTAATAATGTATAACAGTTTGTTAGTTACATTGACAAATATAGATATTGTATAAACCATAGATTACTTGATGATTGATAGCATACATGTATGTTCCATTGGTGTGGATCTTCTCGATAATTCCAAGCATGAACAATAGAATGGAAGTAATTCTTAGCATTTTTTCCTTCACAATCATTTTTCCAATCAAGGTTATCCATATTCGGTGCTCTGTCTAACCATATGAATCCATGCACATGTGGTGAACCTCTATGTTGTCATTCATATCTAGACCAGTAATCTTTTACTTTCATTCCTTTTTGCAATATCTCCTTACGAAAATTGAATGTCGCAAGTGCATATAATGTGCCACTATATGAGGATAATCAATAATATTTTGTCTTCACCAATTTTAGGCTTCTCTTGGATCTCTCGATGGGGTTCCTGGCATCAGTGCATGTAGATCAGGGCAATGCATGCCAACTGCACTCAATGTAAAGAAAATGGTAGGTGATCCACTTTGATGCAACATGTCCATTAATTCACCATGAAATTTGCCCAATATGACCTTGTACCCCTCAATGAGGTTTCAAATCGCATCAAACGAGCTACTAGATGGGAGTGGAGTACATTATCCATATGCTCATGTAATTCAGTAATAGTGATTGGCATCTCTTGAAAGCTTTTTTTCATGAACATTGCACTTGAATTTTGTGCACGATGTCTCATGATCATGTTCATCATGTAATATCTAAATCATAGATATCGGCCAAAATGGTGATCCCTATCTCGAAATAGATGTTTAATAAATTCATGCAGATGTACTCCTTTCAAATGTGGTTCTATCCAATCACATATTCCATTAGAAAATAATGTTGGAAATGCCATATCAAGTAATCCTAATCTAACATACTCATTTGTAGGAGATGCTCCAATCCCCAGCCAATCAATCAATGATCCAAGATCTGCATTGGGGTTATTTACCCACACATGGATTAATTCCATCTCCCTTGGTGCATTTGGTGGTTTAGAGGCCATTGAAGTTGTGTGATCAATGATATTTCTCTCATCCATCTCCATCAATGGACCCACAAATACAACTTCATTTGCATCATAATCAAATTGCATATGCATAGAGTTCAACTTGTTAAATATATTTTCATCAGAGTCAGGTGTAATATCATTGAGTGCATTTTCACCAATCTAAACATCTAAATAAAATTTATCATGTTCTATTTTATATTTCAGTGCCTTGTATACTTTCTCTCTATTGACAGTAAATTCGTAAATTTTTCCATGTTGATCCCTTCGTTGAACTATAATCATTTGTAAATATTTTATTTGATGTGGTAAGACCTTAGCAATTTCTTTTACTTCTTGCAGAAAATTGATTGTATGTCATTTATATTTATATTGGCCTCCTCTTGCATGTGTCACTTGTAGGATTGGGTTAACACGTGCTATTAACATTTCCTCAACTTGTGTTAAGTTTGCAAGTTACGGTGGTTGTGGTCCAGGATCCATATTATTCGATGTTGAAAACTGATGATGGCCTTTCTCTTGTCGACATCTATTGCATACAGGGCCTTCAGAGGTTCGGAAAATGTTTATTCCAATATAACTTTCTTGACAAATATAGCACATGCTTGGTGAAACAATGTTATCTAAGCCATGTTAGAAAATCATTTTAAATGTATTCAAATCTCTCCCAACCATTCCATTAGGATTAGTTATATTTTTCTCTCTTTCAATTTTTGTATCTTGCATTTTTCTTTTTCTTTTAGGTTGTGAAGTTGACTCTTCTTCTAAATCATTACTTTTCATTTGTCTTCTTCTTGTAGGTTGAGATGTTTGCTCTTTTATATCTTTATTTTGTGCATTATTTATAACATCGACATCCATTACAACTTAAAATGCATTATTTGGTGTTTGGAGCACACAATCTATTGATATAGAGTTTTCTTCTTCAGAATTGATGTCAACATTATGAACAGATCATTGGTAGTACCTTTGAGATGCTTCATGATAAAGTTCTTGTTTATGTTGTCTTTCTATCTCAGTTAATTGATCTGAACGCATTTGTCTTTGTAATTTTGTTCTTAATACATACTGTTCATCTTGAGATTTTTGTGCTTGAATGTCTTTCATCTTATCTGCATGTTGCCTCTTTTCTGCCTCTCATTGTTCAGCTGTCAAAGCACCCCTATATTCTTGAAATTTTTGTCTATCATTGTCATTTCAATTTTTTCTTTCTTCTTCTCTTTGTACAGATGTCATTTGTTGTTTTCTTCAGCTACGATATTGTCTTTGTTGTTCTCTTTGGTATTCTCTTCATTCATCTTCGTTTGTAAAATTCAATTTTGATCGAACCATATCTATACAATTTTTAAGTAAATCATATTACAACAAACATAGATAACATATTATATTTGATCATTGTAATATATGTAAATTATATTCATAATTCAAAAATATATAGAAATATCATATAAAAACATCAAATAAAATAATATATATCTTTTGGAAAAATAAGTAACATATTAAATTATAAATCTTAATTAAATTAAAATATTAAATTTATTTACCAAACAAATTATAATGTAAAATATTAAAGAATATATTAAATGAAAAATAAATATACCTTAAAAAATATATAAATGGTTTTAGTATATTAAATCTAGCTTTAAAAAAATACAAATTGGATTGAGATATTAAATTTATACCAAGCAGATTATAACGTAAAATACAACATTTGTTTTTAAAAAATATACTAAAATAAAAAATATATTAAATAAAATATAAATCTATCTAGAAAAGACAAATGGACTTAAAATCCATTATCTTTGTGGTGGGTAAACAATTGGAAAACTTAATCAGTTTAAAATGGTTTGATGGACATAATTAATCATATCTTTCCCCCACCCTTGAATTGAACAACGATATGTGTTTTTGAGTTTCTTTAAAATATTTCATGATGTAGATAATGCGCCCACCTCACAAACTTTAAACCAAACAAATTAATTGAATTAAGTGTTATTGATATTTTTTTTAAATGGTTTAACAATGGGTCTATAAGGCACAAATTTTTTCCAAAATTTTTTTAAAAAAAATTTCAACAAAAGTTTCATTGGAAGTAATGCTTCAACATGTGGTGTTTTGACAAAATGAAATAAATTTCAAAGAACGATGAATCCATGTAAACTCTTACCTTACTAAACAGAATTCCAGTGAGATCTTTGCGATAAATACCTTTAATAAATCCGCTTCCAATTTCAAATGGCAAAAGAAATAATATCTTTATTTCTTCATATATTTTTTTATCGCATGTATCTGTAGGTTCTAATTCACAATCCAATTAATTTATTCGTATTTGATTTTGGATTGATTTACATTATATTTATAATGTTTTAAATATCATGTCTCTTGATTTGAATATTCTATTGGCTGTTATTAATTTTTTATTTTTATTATATCAGAGATTATGAAAAAAAATTATTTAATGTAAATATTGGCCGTTTTTCTTTACGCGGACACGACATTAAGCTCCTTCCTTCCCCCTCTCCCATTGTAGAATGCCTCTTAGTATAAAAATTTAAAAGTCCACTTAAATTTAAATTCAAGTTGTCTCTTAATGTGGGACAGGTTGACAAGTCAAAAAGCTTCTATTTGTTAGTGGTGGGTTATATCTCCACCCTAGAATTGTTTCAATCTAATCTTTTAGATCTAAGTTTATTTAAGGATGCCCTGAAACTTCTTTATGCACACACAAAAGCCATTTTCCAAGTATTTATTCTCATTTTTTTTCAGGTTGAAGAAGATTTGAGAATAATAATTCAAGAAGAGAATGTCAAAAGTGAAGGGAACCTCTTATATATATACTCATTATATATCTCACATATTAAAATAAACACATTTCTATTATTTTTTTATGTTTATTTTTTATGATGTGGAGAATGGGCTCTACTAGGTCAACCTTCGATTCTAAGCATTCTGGTGATGGCAAGTCGGCAGTGACGATAGAAGAAGAGAATGGTGGAGGAAAGTATACACATGAGCCCCGTAACCACATGAAATCGATTAAACTAGCTCTCAATGAACTGGACAATAAATTTGGTAAAGAAATTCTTCCTTCAGATGGTTCAAAGGCCACACCAAATCATCTAGCTGATCATGAATGGCAGGATGCAAAGATAAAAGAGGGAGCGATTACCCCTCTCTGGACACAGACTGGCAAGCTGGAAACATTCTCCTCCCATCAAAACCCTTATGTGGGGATACCCACGCACCTACAACAGGGATCAGAGCATAGTAAATATGCCCAAAACCAAGGCAATATGGATGACAGTGATGTGCTTGACAAATTGGAGATGTTGGGATCCGGATTCAACCAAAGGACACAATCTGGCTTTCAGATCTAGATAAAAACCATACAAGGTAATACACTATGTTATGTGGTTAATACATTAGAATGTGTGCTAAATCTAAAACTACAGATTGAGGAAGTTACTAGAATCCCAACACCCTTCCAATGCCTTATCTATAAAGACAAAAATCTGGAAAACTCAATCAGATTGATTGAATATGGAATAACTATGGATTATGTTTTATCCTTAACAATGAGGCTGAGAGGAGGGGCGATTGGTAAAGGGAGGGTACCAATTGTCTCTTACAAGGATGTTACAACTTCGTCCAGACCAGAGGGGCTTTTCAAGAATGTTGCAAGCAAGAAGGCAGTAAAAACACATCAGAAACCCAGCGCACAAGTTAATGCCTATATCATGGAACAGGGAGAGACAGTTCCAACTATGGAGATGACAGAGAAGGATGTGATAACATACAAAGAAAATATGGAACATGAGGCAGTGATATGTAGATTCAATGGTTTTGGCCAACCATAGAAGCCTTATTCTAGTGGGTGCATTAGACTTGGTCAAGAAATTGTGAAATCTCCCTCTATTCTAAGGGTTTCTTCATAGTGCACTTTTTTTATAAGGAGAATTACCCGAGAGTATTTTCATATGGGCCCTACTTTTGGGGGACAGTCGACCTATATCTCATCCATGGATCTTGGATTTTGATCTAAACACACACTCAGTAACTATTATGCCAATATGGGTACAACTCCCTAACCCACCCATATATCTTATGAGTGCATTTAAACAAATAGGGGATAGTCTTGGCAAGTTTGTCAAACAAGATACCAAGAGAATGGATGAAGGTTTATGCACATATGCATGCATATGTGTGGAAATAGATCTCATCAAAGGTTTACCTAACAAAATGATTATCAGATGTGGGAAAATCCAGCATACCTAGTCGCTAGATTTTGAGAATATGACATTTCAATGTTGCACTTGCAATCAATTGGGCATCTTCAAGCTTCTTGTCCTCGGGCAAGGAATTTAGCATCAAACAAGAAAGAGATAAAAAACCACTTATAAAAGGTGGTCTTTCCCTGTACAAAAGGAAGAAGAGGATGCAGAGGTGAACCAAGAAGGTGAATGTCAGGTCGAGACAGTACTAGAGGAACCAAAAATCAATGACCAGAACATACACTTTGAAGAAACTACTCCCATCATTGGGGGAAACTAGGAGATTGAAAATTGAACCATGGAAACTGGATATTCTGGATCAATATCAGGAGGAACAAAGAAAGCTCATGAATTAGAGAATTTTGAATCGAATAAATAAATAGTGCCATACACACATCTGAATCTGATGACAAATCTTCCTCTTACAAAATACAGAATTATAGATAGTCAGAGTGAAGATACCGTGCAAGGTTTGGTAAGAAGTAAAAAAAGAAAGGTAAAAAGGGCAGGACCAAAGATGGAATGGGATCACCATCAAATATGTGTATTGGTCTTTGAAGGCCAGTACCTTTTCTTTTCTTTCTCTATCATGTTGTTTAATCCTCTTTTCATCTGGGGATTTTTCTCTATTTCAAGTTGAGGCAATGCCTACCTGATCTTGTCTAGTTACTAACCCTTGACCAATCTGTGTTGGTGTTTATGCACTTTTCTCTTCTCAACTAACTTGTTATTTGGCTTTTTGGATGTATCTTTTCATCTCTTCATGATGGAATAAAAGACATCGACATTTTTCTTCTTAGAAATATATGTATGTATGTATGTATTATTCTAAATAATAATTCTTTTTATTATTATTTATTTTATTTTACTATTATTATTATTTATATTAAATCTATTTATTTATTTATTTTTTATGTATTTTATACACTTCATATATATATCATTATGTCTACATATATACATGTATTTTAATCTCTTCATTTTCATAATTATTTAATAAAATAACTTGAATAATATTTTAGTGTATGAATTATTATTTTGTATATAACTATATAAAGAAAACACACACACTTCTTTCATAAATAAATATGATACAATAAGTATTAAAATATTGGAATATAAATACTAATATTTATATATATTTTTTTTTTCTTTATTTGTTTTCATAGATGAAATAGTCTATTATTTTCATGAATTTTCTTATATAAACATACAATGACATAAAATTGTACTCATTTATTTTTTATTCCACTTGTTAACATAGTATGTATATGTAAACATATATACATATGTAGAATCTAAACAACTACATTAATTAATGATTCATTTTCTTATTATAATTCTTAATATTTAAATACAACATGATTAACAAAACCAGAATCATATATGTGTACATCTAAAATGAATACTAATTGAATTTATTTTGTAAATGATATTATATATCCAACATAACCATAAATGTATGTAATCTTGAACTATATAATATTCATATTTATTTTACAAATAATGTAATATAAAAGAAGCAGTGCACAATTAAATTATAATTTTCATATATAACTATATGAGAGAGAGATGTGAATGAAACATTATCATTCAATTATAATAATACAATGAATCACACCTCTATCCAAACGTAAATATGTGAGAGAGATAGAAAATGTTTATCTACTTCTTAATCAACTCATTCTATCTTAACCCAATTGTTAAAAAGATGCAATACATATAAATGCTATGAAGATAGCTTCCATTCTACCTATCATTCCCAAGATTATCAATATATTATCTTGAGTAACATGTGGCATGATTTTTTTATCATTCCACTAATCACATGAACTTTTCAAGTAGAAAAGAATGCAATGAGCAACATTTGACATATACATATTATCAGAATAACCATTTTCATATAGAAGAGGTAGAAATGTTCTTGCAAGATAATAATATAATGGATTCAAAAAGAAACACATACACAAATGGGTTACAAATCCTCATAGGCACAAACATTGTCTCCTCTCACAAAAATTATGGGAGTCCATCAGGGAACATGATGTCACTAGCCTATTCATAAAACATTAAAAATCTCCCTCTACAAAGAGACATAATAGGAGAGTTCTTAAAACACTGTGACAAATATTTAAAAGTTAAAAGGAATCCAAAAAAGTAACCAAAGTGCCAATATATCAAGTTCCAATATCCAAGTGAAAAAACTACACAAAATTTAAATACTCCCAATCCATTCCCAAAAGATCCAAAGTAGACCAAAGAAGGTGTTTGACCACCCATCCTACAAGCATCATTAGATGAGATTTTCACCCAATGAGGTCTATGCATAGCCTCCCCCAAGCCCAAGGAAAAGAGGCATGTCTTAACTCATATGCACCATTGAAGAATCTTGAAAAGGCAATGGTTATATGTGTCAACAATTAAAAAAACAAAATAATAAAATATTCACAATGAAAACATAAAGAACAAGGAAGTCACTAAAACTTATACTAAAAGGAAGAAAAGATGGCATTTACTTTCTTTGTCACATAAGTTTATTAATAAACATAAGGGCTTTTGAAACCAAATAAAAGAGTGATTATCAATCAATAGGTTTCCTCCTTAGACCTCCCATAACCCACCATACATACAACAAAAGAAGAAGACAATAAGCAAGGGAAATCATAGCAATAATATCAAATGAAAAAGCTTAAGATTTTTTTTTTAAACAAGGGCCTCAATCCATTCAAAACTTTTATTTATTTTATTTTAAAATAGATTCATTCAAGAGAAAATAAGAGAAGAGATAGCATTCAAATATAAAAAAATTTAAGTAAAATACCTACCTCAAACCAAAATCTCTACTTGTCAATCTTCCAAAAACCTTTCTCCAAGCACCCAAGCTTCCCAACAATTCAAAATGCATCCGCTTAAAAAACCAAAATAAGGTCCTTAAAAAGTGAAGACAATAAAATAATGACCACTATGAAAGTGACACATGGCCATTCTCATCCCAAGGATGTGACATCCCTCTGTAAATTCTATTACAAACCTCATAAATATCCTTACACACTCAAATGTGTGTTTCTTCCACTCAAATACACAACACAACTTTTTGTACAATTAAAATAAGGGTCGATGGTGGAAACAAAAACCAGGCCATAAATGAGGACTTTTATGTGACCAAAAAGTGGTCAATAGTACTTTAAAACCCCATCTACACAATGGGTGTATGTATGAGCTCAAAAAGAACTTGTAAGAGAAGCTTTTCTTATCAAATACTCAAGTTAACAAGTGGTTGAAAAGACAAATCTGAGATTGAACACATGGGTTGGGTTTGTGGGTTAATATAGGTTTAGGGTGATTAAATAATTAAGGGTATAAGATTAAAGGTTTAGGATGAATTTAAGTGTGCATATGATCCGTCAAGGCATGTCTGAGTCCCTCATAATATTTTATTTGACGTCCTTTAATCTACACACTTAATACACCATCAAATACATCCAAAAAATAATCAATATCTAAACGATATGAGCAAGTATATATAGTCAATACAAGTATGTTAGAAAACCAAATCATAATCTTTGGTTAGTCCAATATAATCAATTGTAAGTCACAAAATGAATCATTATGTTGTCAACATCAATATCCAAATAAAACATAATCCACTCAAGACAATCATACTAAGTAATCATGCATCCAATTGAGGTCTACTGAAATAGCTAACTAAGGTACATAGCAATAATCATATATAGTCCAATACATATCCATCGAGACCATAGAATATACCAAAACATATAATATGAAATAATAATATAATTAAGGTAACATCAAATATCCCATGTCAAATTTTATACACATATAAATGGTCACCACATATGACAAATGGATCAAGATTACTAGAGTATAGAGGTTTGATACAAGGGGTATTAAAAATAGTTTTAGCCAAATACCAGTCTATAATAACAAAACCAGGAGCATTAGCTCTTCAATGCCTTCTGATAGGATCTGATGTAGAGTGACTCATTAAGCTCCCTACATTTGGCTAATTTAATGAAGTGATTAAGACATTATTGAGTAGCTATAACTAATGTGCATTTTATTTGTCTAAGAAGTGACCATCTTCATCAATGTCATAATAATTTCAAAGGCAATAAGACTTTCAACATGATCTAAATCCCTCTTTTTGTACAAAACCAAGGTCCCTCTCATTCACTCAAATACTAAGGCAAAGTATTATATGACATATAGAGGGATCCTTATTGACTTGGTGGATGATATTGTTGTGTGAGTATTGTCTAAATGTATTACCAAGTGTTTTTGGTAGACCATTAAAAGTGGAAGGCGGGATACCAAAGTGGTCATTTGATATTTCTTATTGAATGATCTGGCTGAATGAGAACTTTAATTGGCCTAAATTCCTAGTATTTGAGCTCATCACAAACATTGAGAAGGCTATCACCAACATGTCACAGGATTTTAAATGCCATTTCTTAGTATTAATCCTTTATTTCACTTAATGGAAATATCCTAACAGTAGTATTGTACTTGATGTTGACTTTTAAACTATAACTGCCTTCAAAAACATTGCATGGACCAAGAAAGGTCATTACTATGAACACTTGGGCTAATTTAATGCATGGTGGGTGGAGGTTCAAGGTCTTGTCATTTCACACCCTAAGTTCCCAAAGATGTTATGCAGTACTTGGGGTAGCATATAGCCATTACAAATCTACATGATGGGATTTAAATCTGATTTAATGAGTTGTCCAAGGTGCCAAACACTTAGTTACCCTTCTTCATCACCATGTTAGATGTATAGGTAGAAGTCTTACAATAGAAAGCTCTGGCTTCCAAAACCATCTGATCTTCATGATTTATGCTTTTAGGCATGCAACAACTATTGCCAAAATGTGCCCCAACACAGCCACAAGCCAAAGCACATGCACCTCCACAAACATATGTGGGTCTATCACAAACTACTATAGACAAAATGAATATTTTGACATAGAGAACAATGCTACCTTCTCTACAAAATAAGAAGACTTGAAAAACCAATCCATAGCTCAGTGATGCAAAAATGATGAATATTGATGTAGAGTATGATCTCACATAACTTGGCATCACCAAAGATGAAGTGTATAAATATATGGTAGAAGATACAGGCATAGAGTTCTATAAGGAGGAATAAAAATATTTTTTCTTTTGGAAAGCATTGCACATTTGGTAGGTGAACAACAATGTCCCACAAGGCATAATGGCTGACAACATCACACCTCCTACTTCAATCATTGGAGAGGATAAAGAAATAAAATGTATAACACCAATGATATTCCAAGGATAATTAGGCTCATGATCTTCAACATCACAAATAACCTAGCAACAACCAAGGACAGATCAAGGTGTATCACAGCAAGAGAGTCCTTAATAACCGCTAATGCACATACAAATATCAAACATAATACCAAAGAACTCAACCTCTATTACAGAATGCATAGGATCCTTTTTTCACACCATAAGTGGTGGAGAATATTAGATCTTAAGAAGAGCAAGTAGAGGAATAATAACTTGCTAAGACAACCTGTTTACAAATTCCTGAAGGTTCTCATTCCACCCGCTCAATCCAAGGTGCCATTTCACAGGTGCACAATAGTGATGTATTCCATTTATTAATCCCATTATAATTCACTAGTTAATTCATACCCCTCACCCCCTCAATCTCAATCTATAAATTATCCCACTCATGCATATGAATCTCAAGCAAACATGTATCAATAGCCAAAGGCACAGGTTGCATCATAGCAAAATAAAAATCTATATAGGCCAAAATAACACATGATAAGGCATAGAAGGAAGAATAAAATAAGGTAAAGAAGGAGGAGAGGAATAAGAGAAATAAATTGTTGCACAAATAAATAAGGAGGAAGATGAAGATAAATAAAATAAATAAGTAGAAGTAGTTACATAAAATAATAAGCAAGACGAAGAAGAATAAACAACAAGAAAAAATTATGAAAAAGAACAAGGATAAAGTAGAGAAGGAAATTTAAGAGACATAGTAAAAAAAGGTCAAGGCTAATGTAGCAACTAAGGCTGAAGAAGAAAAAAAGAAAGGCCTTATGAAAGGAAGAAGATAATAAACAAAGGGTCGAGGAACATACTACCAAGGATGTTACGTAGAAGGCTAAGGAAATAGTTAAGGCACAAGTAGAGGAAGATACCACATCCAAAGATTAGTGAGATAAAAATAAGAATGCTAAAGTCATAGCCCAACCATAAGCATAAAAATCCAAATAGGGGTAGAAACTTGAAGCACAACAACCATCTGACATGTCACAAGGCTCTAGATCAACCATAGAGGTGCTCAAGAAGAAGCCTCAAAACATAGGCTAATATCCAGTCATTAGTTGTGGGATGTCTCGACACCATCAACATGGAGGAAAACATTCATACTCCTTGTGGTGAAAATATTACACCAACCAACACAATAATAATTATGACTTCTACACTAGTTTTGGCCATAATATCGTAGGACGCATCACTTAATGTGACCAAATTATCCTTGGTAAAATAAATTGAGGGAGTTGTTACGTTTTAAGAATCAATTGCACAAAAAGCATCTAAATTACAATAGGACACAAAATAGCTTAAGTAGGAAAATGTATAATTGTATCTCCACCTCAACAAGGTTAGACAAATCATTGATAATATGTGTCATACATTGTTCATTCAAGTATTGACAACTAAGTCATGTATAAGGAAAAATAATTCATAGCAGTTTTATCTCAACTTATAAAATATTGGCTAGTTGTAAAAAACTTATAATAGGATCAAGTCTTGGACACTGTTTCACTCCAAGCCCAACACATGGCCATAATCATGCTTGACTTGAAGCAATAGATGAAAAACACAAGGATCAAATCCAACTTGGAGTCTACCAAGGCTAACAATTACAAAGTAGAAATGGGGGACTAATTAGCTACATTTGAGCATTTGGATGTCACATTAATTGTGTCTCTTGTTTCACGAGATAATATGATATAAGAGATAAAAACTTGAAAAATGGGGCATTATGCAATACATTTACTAGCATTCAAATGTAGAGGCATGTAGACAGGTTGGAGGAGCTGGCACAAGAAATTTAGTAGAAGGTGTAACATAGTAGGGATACCCTTACAATAACATATGATGATGACATTCATATTCTCATGTTGTGCTAAGTTCATTTTCACACTATGATTAGTATGGTTCAGGAAGCTCTCCTTGATTACAATATGTTCAAGAATGACTTGTCCCATCTAATAGTTCTATCACAAAAATCATCGATGAGCTCCAATTTATCCCACCAAACTAGCTCTAGTAAGAGATCCAACAAAGAAAATATACCAAAGTTACATAGTCAATCATAAAATTGTAACAACCCACGCTGACAGTAGATTCTTTAGGTGTAACTTCTTCAACAATAATTCTAGCAACACCATCTTCGTAGCCTCTTCTAGTTCCAACAACATAATTTATGCCTTCACCTTCTCTCTAGGTATTGTGAGGTCTAAATTGTGAATATTTTTTAAGTTACCTATTTTTTTGAATGTAGGGAAGGTCTTAAGCATGAGGAGTGGGGTTAGGATGGTTGAAAACCTATCAAGGTTGACCTCCGTGTTATGCCATTAAAAACCCACAAGAGAGGTATATTGGTATGTTGCTTAATTAAAAATCCTTAAGGGTATCTAAGTACATTACTTTTGAGAAGCTAATGCAGAGGCAAATTTCTCAATGAATCAAGGCATTTCCCAATCAAAATATTTAGTGATAGATAATTGTTCAGATAAATTCATTAGTTTGGATGGCATGGGGAGGGGTGGGTTGTGATGGGGATCCTCTTCCATCTCCCATCCCCCTCTCTATTTTAGATTTTTTATTTTTATTAGGCTTCATTTATTCCATAATTTCATAAAGGCACGTCATTATGAATAAGTGATGGGTGATTGTGGCAAAGATTATGTGGTAATTTAGGGTGATCTTGTCAATGCAAGGAAGCATCTTATCAAGTTTTTCCTACCTATTTTTATGTGCCATCATTTTTGGACACCTTGTTATTTCACTTTGCCATCAATTATTCAATGGGTCTTTAACTTTGTTATGGAGATTTGTGCATGGAAGTTTTGGTCATTATTTATCTCTTCCTCTAGGTCATGAATTGGTTTGATGGTTGGAGCTATGTAGAGAAGATAGGCTTTTTAGGTGAGCTAGTGGCCATGGAACCACTTTTTTTATTATATGTAAAGAAATTGGAAATGGTAATTTAGAGTACGCAGTCTACTAGAAAAATGAAGAAAGTGTTTTAATCACCTATTGGGATTATCTTGTAAGCTATTTGGTATGTAACGGGGTGAATTATTTGTAGATGGAGATCAAAAGTTGATTAAATTCAGAGTTGGCATCAGTTTCTATAAGCAACCTACTGAAGATCTTACAAGACAAGGATTTGGCTCAGATAGTGGCAGAGAAATTCATGAACTCTAGCTTCAAGGTTGGTTTAGATATGGCTCCTGAAGTATTATACTTGAAGAGACCTCAAATTTTTTTTCTCTCTAGTATTGAGAACGAAGGGACAGGTTTCTTTAAGGACTTTTTGGGAATTGGAGGAAATATTTTTCATTGTTTTGGGATTTTTAAGGGGATGTAGTTTTTTTCCTCATTGGTGACTTCCTAAATGAGAATGGATTTCTTGCATGTGATTTGGCTACTTTAAAAACACCACTAGTGTCCTTTAGTCCAATGTGGGAAAGGAAGATGTCTAAAAATGCTGCTCAAGCTAATAAATTCATGTTTAGGCTAGCTGGGGTTGAAAGTTGTGTAGAGGTGGAAAAAACATTACCATGTGATACCAAAGTGGAGGGGGATGCTAGAAGTTCTAGAGGAAGAAGAGGGAAGAAAGGGAGAGGTTGTATTGAAGATGTAATTTCACTTAGGCAAGGTAGAGGAAGTATAGGTGGCGACCAGGATTCAATCAAGGCTTACAAGGTGAGTAGAGATATAGGAAATAAAGCTAGTAGTGTTGGTGGTTGTGGTGGAGATAAAGGCTTAGGTGTTGACAAAGGTGTCAAACACTTGTGGAATGGATATGGTGTTGTGACTAGTATGATCCCATTCCTTTGAAATAGAGACCCTAGTAGTTTATGTGGATTTGCTTGAATAAGTGCATGTTTTTGAGCTAAATGTGTAAAGTCATTAAATTTCCAATTTGAGGTTAAAATATTTATTAAATGACTATTGTTATTTGACTTCCAATTTGGTTTTTTAAGTGATTTTGGTGTAGGATTTTATTTCAACATATTAAGCCTTTTGACATTTTCAAATTGAAGACAAAATGACTTTATAGAATTTTAACTTTACATAAAACTATTTTTATCTAACTTTAACATTTTTAATTTTAGTGTTGTCTTTGGATGTGCCAAATTATAATTATTTGCAGTCATTCACAAGCCATCAAAATAATTCACAATCTAATTTAATTATGCACAAGTATAAACCTAAAATTATTACAAGTTTTATCCTTGCACGACTTCACATTGGATTTCACGTACTGTGGAGTTACCTCGTTTCACGAGTCATATTATTGCAACATCACACATCACATAGAATTATTTTGAGCCTTCGAATGATAATGGATTCCATGTGTAAATCATGTATTCAATCATACCATATAGCCTAAGGTCATCGTATTTGCATTTGAAAACATTCATTAGAAAGGTTTGAGTCATCAGGGTACTATCATTTTGTCAACATCACATTCATTAGAAACTTTACCCATGCATGGTGAACTTTAGACTTTCAAGTTTAGTTTGGGCCACATGTCACCACCTCTCAACTTCATAGTCACTCAAGTCCCTTCATATTTTTACCATTCTATGTGCCATGACCGACTACAATAGGATCCATGTGTCAAGTTTTCATTTGGTCACATCATTACAGCTCATGTGCCTTCACTTTCATATTTAATGTTATTTATCTAAGTAGGCCCAAGTCATTTGATTAATGTCAAGTTCCATCCATTTATAGCCTAGCAAAAAAATTCAATGAATTTCAACTATTTATGGGTCTCAGATTCATTTGAAAGGTGCCACTTGTCGACATTTTACTTATACACATCCCTGTAGCCTCACAACAATTTAACAAAGCATCACAATCTATGGGTTTACGACTCAATTAGATCACTCCCCATGGAAACATCCTATTCATTTGCATCCTCATGATGCATTGAACAAGTTAATTTTAACAATATTATTATATCTTGCAAGTTTGTGAACTAATCACAAGGTGTCACTTGTCATGATCATACAACTTTATGATACACAACCTATAATGTACCCATTTAACCCCTTCATTCATGCCACATGTAACATTCTCATAATGTCACAAATGTTTATAGTCAAAAAAAATTAAGCATAATGAAGTAGATTTGTATAGCCTTGTGGGTTTGAAATTCAATTCGAGACTGTCACTTGCCATCATCCAACATTCTCAAAGAAAATGAGGTTTGGCATTAAAATAAAATTTATGAGTATGTGAAATAATTCCACATGGCATAAACATAAAATAAAATGACACAAACATGGAGTTGAAGTTGAAAACCATCACTACCCATCAAACTGCAACACATTTCATGATTATTCATTGAATTTTATTAAAAAATTAGCATTATAAAATTTGGGCAAAAAGGCATACAAAATATGTCGCAAGAATATTTTCAAAGAGTTAAAATTTTCAATTGTAAGATAATATGTGATAACACTTTGCATGGCCAATCATAACTAAGATCGATCTAAATAAAAATAAGGGATAAGTCTAAGTGGCCTCAAAATGGAAATAAAGTCACAATTGTCTCTTAGATTAGCATATCTCAATTTAAATTTAGATAAAAAGCATTAGTTCTCTTTTTAGTTGCTTTACATAGCTTTAAATTTAATCTATTTTTAATAGGCGATCACATGCAATGCTGTGACAACAAGGTTCTACAAATATTGTGTATTTGGACCTCTTTTGACAAGAGAAGGATCCTGCCAATATTAATAAAGCTATGTTAAATCTTAGAAAAATTCAATGTGCTTTATTTTTGTTCTGCTTCTTAGATTTTATAGATGCATGAATAATTTAAATTAAGCAAGATTAATTTGTGTGATTATCAAAGAATTTAATTTGTGAAGAAGTTAGATTGATATACAAAAGATTTGATTGAAAAACTTTGATTTGTGATTGGATGTGTTATCTGTAATTTGTCATTAATTAGAGTCTTTATGCCAATGTTACAAAATTAATTTCATAGGAATTTTCCATATACTCTCCACTATATTTGGCTTGATCTAAGTTGTCACTAGATAAGGTAAATACTAGTTTGAATTTGCTTGGCTAATTTCATAACTTAATTTGTTTAAGAGATTTGCTCCACGCATACATAGAATGTTTCTTTTCTACCCTAACCTTCCCTCTCTTTTTTTTCTTTTTTATGAAATTTGATTATTGTATTAAAGCATCATTTTAAATATGTATTTGTGGGTGCCAATGAGATGTGGGTGAGTTGATTAAGTGGATTGGTTATTACAAGCCCCACCCAAATTCAAATCTCAGGGAAGTCATATGAGGCTGGTTATGGCTGTTGGTTGTATTCCCAGGTCCATTAATGGTTGTTAGTTATTCTCGAGGCTGGTGGTGGCCATTATACCACCGTTGTTGGTAATAATTGGTATACATCTATTAATATATGGTATACATGTGGTATTCAGGTGGTTAATAGATCATATGGGGATTTAGGCCCTTGATTGTGTCTTGGAATGGTCCACGCTCTAGGCAAAAGCCATAACCTAGCCAAAAAAAATGCCATTCATGGGTGTTGTTTTGATCACTCAAGTGGATCTACCTTGTTGAGTTTTAGGTCCCATGCTACTATTCCACCACTTGGTTATCTAAAATCATATACCTATAACTCATGCCCTAGACATAATTACTAGCAATCCTAAAATAAGCGGGTGAAAACCCATTGTTTATGGTGTGTATAAAACACACATCAATATATGGTATTGGAAATGGAAACAAATGTGGTCTAAAATATGGTTGTGGAGGTGTAAATGGAGGTGGCATCAATGGTGTTGATGTTCATGACACTGGTAGTGGGTTTGGTAGCAGAAATGACACCATGGACTAGACTGGAAGAATTACATTAAAGCTAGTGGACATCATTGGCATGGATGCATACATGGATGTTGATGGCCCCAAGGTTCTGTACTTGCAACCATGATGCAATGTCCACAAATTGGACAAATGATGTAAATCTAGAATTAATAGTAAACCCTAACCAACAAAAAATATTTTCTATTTTTTCCTCTTTAAACCCTAGTTTAAAAATTGTAAATTGCTGAATTAAATATTTCAAACCCTACCCAATAAATTGAGAATGTTGTAGATGAATAAATATGACACAATAACATTCCTTCGCTACCCAAAATCCACCAAAATAATTTAGATAATTATAGAAAAATAAATGCCTTATTTTTGTTGATTTTTCTAGAACAAATGGCTGAAGAATTATATTAAAAATAACAATAAAATAACAGAATATTGATGCAATATTCTAAACTATATTTCAGCCCAGAATATCCCTACAAATTGCCAAATTAGACCCAAAGGATGGGTTTCCCAAATCCAAAATGGCAGATCGCTACCACTAAAGTTCAGTACAACCCTCAAAAGTCCTCAACAACCCTTAACACCAAGTTGTTACCCTATTTTTGCTTTCAAACCCTAGTTGCCACACTTGATGCAAGTAAAATAGTGTTCAAAACACCTTTGGATGACACATGCATAATACAACTCCCTTAGGCAGCTTCCCTAGCTAGATATTAAGGAGTTTCATCCTTAATTCCATTCACCTTTTAAAGTTTTCATCTTCAAATCAATAAGTCAAGCTTTTGTGTGCTCAAACTCATAAATTCAAGTTCATAAAAAATGTGGTAACCTCTCAAATGATTCTCATACTTCTTTTTGTACCTTTTTTTCCCACAATTTTTTCCAAAAAATGAGCACTCCATTTGGAGGGAGAGTTAGGGTAGTTTAAAAGAGATCATGCATTTTCTTCATTAAGGGTTAACCTAACCCATGTTCCAAAAAGTCTCTTTTTAAGTCATAATTAGAAAATATATATCAAAAGATATCTTTTTTATAACTTAAAAATAAAACCAAAGTTTCCCCTTTGATTTTACCTTCCCTTAGCTGATGGGGAACATCTAAGAATTTGGCTAAGGGTCTTCAATGATTCCTCAAAGAGAAGGGATCATTAAAGTCCCCTATCCTCAAAATTTTTTGTCATCAATCAATTGCAAGCTTGGATGTTTAAGGATGGATGGCCATCTTAAGTAGCATTCTCAAGTGGCAAATCATTCTAACAAATCAAGTATTTTTTGATACTCTAGTTCCTAAGCTTATTTTCTCGAACCTTAATAATGGAATCTAGAACCAAAATCAACTTACCCTCATCATCAAGTGGTGGTAGATCCATGGATGGAATGATGTGCTACCTCAATGCTTTTTTGAGGCAAGAAACATGAAAAACATTATGTATTTGGTTACTTTCAGGTAGTTCCAACTCATAAGTCACTTCCCCATCTCTCCTTAGAACCTTGTCGGGGCCATAGAAGTGAGGTTTGATTTTTTCCACCCCACTATGCTTGAGAGAGGATTGTCTATATGGTTACAATCTTAAAAACACCATATCACCTGCCTCAAATGACTTCTCTATCTGATGCTACTCTGCATACATTTTTTGTTGATTTTTTTCATGCTGAAGATTCTTTTTGAGCTATCCCAAAATATCTCAACTCTGCTTTACCAAATCAGTAACCGTAGGCACCCTACTATTGGGTAAAATTAAATTCACAAATGAAAAAGAATAATATCCATAAAAGTATTTGAAAGGGGACATGCCAATTGGCATGTGCTATGAATAATTATAACAATACTCATCCATGTATAACCATTTGTTACATGTTGATTGCTGCCTTAAAACAAATTTTTGAATTATCCTTCCACCCATTTATTCACTATTTCGGTCTGCCCATCAGTTTGGGGGTGGTAGCTAGTACTAGGTGTCAATTATGTTCCCACCAAATGAAAAATTTCTTACCAAAATTGCCCCATGAACCGGCTATCCCAAGCACTTACAATATTTTTTAACAACCCATGAAGTTTTAAAACCTATTTAAATAAAACATCAACTATTATAGGAGCATTACACTTGGATGAAAGTGTAAAAAAGTTTGCATATTTGGTGAGTCTATCCACCGCAACCAATATACAATTCTTACCTTGTGTCATAGGTAGTCTCATGTCAAAATCCATTGATACGCTTTCCCATTTTTGAGTGGAAATGAGTAAGGGTTGCAAGAGTCAAGCTAGAAAATTATGTTCTCCTTTGTTTTGTTGACACACAAGACATTCACAAATATATTTAATAATTTCCCCCTTGAGTCCTTTCCAAAATATTTTTTTATCTCACTTGCTTATATGTTTTTAAGTATCCTTGATGTTCCACCATTGGGGCATCATGTACAGCCCTCATGATTGGATGCTTCAGCTTTGAATTAGGGGTTAAAAAGACCCTATTCTTATACAAAATCAATTCATCAATTACTTTGTACCTTTTTTCATCCATCTTCCCATCCATGATAGTTGTAGTGAACTCATTTTTTGCATTTCAACTATGATTACAACCTTCCACTCTATTGTAATCTCACTCATAGAACACAAATTGGACCTCCTGGATAAAGCACCAACCACTACATTAATTTTTCCCTTAACATATTCAATGTTAAAGTCAGGATTGCAATTTACTTATCCATTTTTATTGCCTATCACTCAAATCCATTTGGCTAAGGAAGTATTTCAAACTATTATGGTATGTTCTCACCTAAAACCTTCCACAAAACAAATATTGCCTAAACTTGGCTAAGGCATGCATGATGGCCAATGTCTATTTGTCATAAAATGAGAATTTTTTCTCAACTTCCTTGAGTTTTCTACTTTCAAATGCAATTGGGTGTTTTTTTTGCATTAGGATAGCCCCTATACCTTCTCTAGAAGAATCAAATTCCACAATGAATAGCATAGTGAAATATGGAACAATGAGTATCAGATAAGTATTCCTCACCTCCTTGACCTTTTCGAAAGTCTCCATGGTTGTTTTGGTCCAACTAAAGTTCATTTCTTCATTAGGTCTGTTAGAGGGGTATCAAGTTATGAAAATCCTTTTACAAACCTCCTATAATAGCTGCATAAACCAAGAAACCCCTCAAATGTCTCATAGCATTGGGGGGAAGCCAATCCAAAATGGATTGAATCTTTTGTTGGTCCACATGGACCCTTTGAGCATTGATTACGTGCCCCAAATACAAAATTTTAGAAACCCCAAAGTCACATTTAGATGCCTTGGTGAAGCATGCTTGCCACTCCAACACTTCCAACACCTTATCCAAGTGTTGTAGGTGTTCTTCCCATGTTTTTCTATAAACAAGGATATCATAAAAAAACCAACACAAATTTCCTCAAATATTACCTGAAAACATGATTCATATATATTTGGAAGGTGGTGGGGGCATTTATTAATCCAAAGTGTATCACCAAAAACTCATAATGCCCAAAATGACCCTAAGAGTTTTTTTTCAAACATCCTCTTCCCTTACATGGATTTGATGGTATCATGTTTTCAAATCAATCTTAGAGAAGCACCTTGCCCATGGAGCTCATCAATTAACTCATCAATTCTAGGTATGAGATACCTATTCTTAATGGTCTTCTTGTTCAATAAATGATATTTTATGCACATTCACATAGTTCTATCCTTCTTCACGAGCACCACCAAAGAAGTAAAATGGCTCGAACTAGGCCTTATGTGGCCCATCTCCAAATTTTATTTGATATCCTTCTCGATCTCCTCCTTGTAGACCCTTAAATGGAGGTAAGGTGTGGTGATTACTACTTTGGTACCCGATTCTAACTCAATAATGTGTTGAAAACCCCTCTCTGGGGGTAATCCATGAGGGATATTACCAAAAATATTTGAATGCCTATCAAGGATGGGTTGAATATCCTTATGAAGATGTTGTTCTAAATTAGAATTCTTTGTGCTCATAAAGCATTTAGATGCCCATACAACCTATCCTCTTTGAAAGGATCTTTCCATCCTCTTGGAGGTTACTACCATGCCCCCACCATTGCTCAACCCATGTAGTACTACTTCCTTTCAATCTATCTTGAATTTGAGCTCCATAGTTTGGTAGTTTTCAGTTAATTCACAAATTTAGTGCAGCCATTACACTCCAAGAACCAAATCAATATCTCCTATGCCAACTACATAAAAATCATCTTCAATTTTATGCTTACCTAAAGTGATGCTCAAGTTGGAAGTATTTTTGGTGCAGGGGATGGAGAAACCATCCACCAAAGTCACAGTGATGCCTCATAATTCAATAGTTTGTAACCCACATCTAGCTACCAATTTCTCATCAATAAATTTTTAGGTGACCCCACTATCAATGAGTACAATGACCTTTTTTATTTGCAATACCCCTCTCACTCAAAAGGCATGATATCCAGGAGCTCCTGATAGTGTGGCAAGGATGCCATCTAAATTATCCTCTTCCTCCTTTTCATTTAGTTCCTCCTCATAGGTGGTTGCCCCCACCCCATCTTCTCCATCCTCATCATCTAAAACTATCTCTATGTAGTGGGTTGCCCTCTTCCAAGGAAATGATCCCCTAGTGTCCATGGATCCTTCCACTAAAAACATAATTTTTTACTCTTAGTTTGTTCTTTGACTCACCCCAATCCTTATTTACCTTTGGATGCCCTAAGATTTGTTGGAAAGGCTTATTTTTCTACCCAAAGGGGGTTGATTGGGCTGATCAGAATTGGCAGTCCTAGGCTGCCCAAAAGTGTTAATCCTTTGTTGTCCAAAGGGCCCAAAAGTTTTTTTTATGTTGCCCAAAATCCAAGATTCTACCCCTAGGTGTTGATGACTCTAAATCAAGAGCCTTTTGAATGGCCTCTTAAAGAGTAGGAGAGTTGAAAGCCTTGACCAAACCCCTTATAGGATCAACCAACCCTTCCATAAATAACGACATAAGCCTTTTTTTTAAAATATCCATTACCATGACCGAAATTCTTTGAAAATCAGTCACATACTCCTCCATAGAAGTATTTTGCTTCAATTGAGCCAATTTTGGGAAGTGAAACTCTGAATCATCCCTTTCAAATCTCTCAATCAACCTTCTATTGGATTCCTCATAAGTGTTTATGAGGTTGTGCCCTTAGGGTTATCAATCCACGGTACCACCATTCATGGATAATTCCCTCCAAATGTAATGTATCAAATTTTATGGCATCATCCTCCATCATAGGTTGAAGTGTGAGGTATGTATCAACCTTTTTTAACCATGCCCTAGTTGAACTTTTTGGTGAACCATAAAAAGTGTAAAGTGTGAGCTTTCCCAAGGCATGTTGTAGATATCCTATAGTGTTTCTCGGTTTATAGACAGCCCCATGACCAACTTTAACCTTATTTATTTTCATGAAATTGGAAAGGGTCATTTTCCCCTTGATGTGGGTGGTAAGTGTCCTACAATTTGTGTAGTGGGTAGTAATATCCTCCAATATAAAATAAGTTTCTTCTCTCTCTGTAATGGCTTCCTCTTTTAATGGAAACGTAGGCTGAAAGGGCCTTTGTGAGGATCCAACCATTACCCTTAGGGGAGGGTTATTGTTTGTACCTGAATTACTTCACCATTTTATGATTAGTTTCCATTCATGTCCTTCATATTTTGTATGAAGTCATCCATCATATTTGTCAAATGCTCTTGACTTTGAGTGTTCCTTTTGAACCTATCATTGCCCTAGTCCTCCATGTCTCTTTGCCCTATTTGTTTTGTTGATATTTCCCCTTCCATTTGTTGTTCCTCTTACTACTCTAGCCCTTTTCTCTTTTCCCTTTTGTAGTATCTAACCTCTCTATCACTATTAGGCATGAAGATCACTAAAACCCCACCTCTAGCCAATATTTTGGCTTTGATACCGATGTAATGTTCCCAAATTGGACAAATGATGCAAATTTAGAATTAACAGTAAACCCTAACCAAAAACAAATATTTTTCAATTTTTCCCTCTTTAAACCCTAATTCAAAAATTACAAATTATTGAATTAAATATTCCAAACCCTAGTCAATAAATTCAGAATGTTGTAGATGAATAAATAGGACACAATACCATTCATTCACTACCTAAAAAAATGCCAAAATATTCAAATAATTACAACAAAATAAATACCTTATTTTTGTTGATTTTTCTAGAATAAATAGTTGGAAAATTATATTAAAAATAGACATAAAATATAAAAATATTTATGCAATATTACAAAGTGTATTTTAGGCTAGAATAGCCCAACAAACTACCAAATCAGACCCAAAGGATGGGTCATCTAGCTCCAAAAGGGCAGATCATTACCACCAAAGTTTAGTACAGCCCTTAAAAGTCCTTAATAGCCCTTAACACCAAATTGTTTCCCTATTTTTGCCTTCAAACCTCAGTTGTTACACTTGATGCAAGCAAAATGGTGTTTAAAACAACTTTGGATAACACATATGCACAATATAACTCCCTTACAAAGTTTCCCTAACTAGATATTAAGGGGTTTCATCCTTAATTTCATTCATCTTTGAAGGTTTTTTCTTTAAAGCAATAAGTCAAGCTTTTTCATGCTCAAACTCATAAATTCAAGTTCATATAAAATGTGGCAACCTCTCAAATGATCCTCATAACTCTTTGTACACCTTTCTTTCCCACAATTTCTTCCCAAAAATGGGTGCTTCACTTGGTGGGAGAGTTAGAGTAGCTTAAAAGAGATCACATCTTTTCTTCAATAAGGGTTAAGTTAACCCATACTCCAAAAAGTCTCTTTTTAAGTCATAATTAGAAAAGAGATATCAAAAGGTATCTTTTTTATAACTTAAAAATAGAACCAAAGTTTCCCTTTTGATTTAACCTTCCCTTAATCGATAGGGAACATCCAGGAATTCGGCTAAGGGTATTCAATGCTTCCTCAAAGATAAGGGGACATTACACATGATAGTTTGGTTAGGCACGCACTATTTTTTATAAATATTTGATTAGTATTTGGTTTTAATGTCTTGATTTGGATAAGGTATGTATGTAATGTTTTTGTTTACCATTAGTAATAGGTGTTATTCCCTTTTTCCTTGTTGATTTTGAATATCTATGGATTGAGCCTTTTTTTTGGTTATTCTTATCATGGAACATGCTAATAAGTTGTCATTTTTATATACTTCCATTTGTAATAGAAGGGTGAGGGACCTCCAACCATCAACTATCAAAAAAAGAGGTGCAAACTTTGCCTCAAAAATTTGCTCCCATTATTTTACAGGAAATATTTAGAATTAAATATAAACCAAACAAGAGTATCAATCATATAATCAATAGCTAAATTTATAAGAGCAAACAACCATTTTTCAAAGGCTTAGAATTAATAAAATTGTCACTCTTAAATTAATAATTCAGAAACAACTCCATAGAATCAAGACTAATGCAACATGGCAAGGAATACGGTCCTTTATCTAAACATCAATTGTTTTTTTTAGTCTTTTATTTGAGAATTATTTCATGTGATTCAATGTCATAGTGATTTGCAATATAATTAATATAACAGTGCTAAATATAGCCTTGTCATTCTAATAGAAAAATAACTCTCAGATTCAACCACATTGATGAGTATGAACATGTTTAAACTATTTTATAATCCTCACTTAACAACTGTACTCTCATAGTTTTCAAACTATTATTCTTTATGTGACAAGATCATCTAAGAATGTGATAAGATATAAAGTAGAGTAATCAATGTAAAAAGATACTTAAAAGGTAAACTTAAAAATGCCTAAAATAAAAAAATGCCCTTTTAATAAACTTACATGGTCAACATCAATAGGGAATGATTGGTCCAACCATATCATCCAAATACATTCATAACCATAATAAAATGAGGTAACTTGTTATGTCAATTCGCATAATTGACGACATATTGAGACAAAACATGGATCAAATATCAAGAGGCTTAGCGAGTTACAATTGCTTTCCACACCCTTACAACCAGTCGACCACAACATTGCTTTCATCTCTCCAACATGAGTTAATTATTATACATCACTCATATCTATTTCATTTAGGAGCCCATAATTCAATGAAAAATTTACAAAAATCCTTTCCTAACAGGTATCAAGATATAACTAACTTGATAAAATTTCACAAATGGAATACGAATCGGTTCCAAAATTTCTAAAATACCAAGAAAGATGAATAATATATGAGGGCCACTAGAATAGCTAAGTGGGTTAGTAATTTGAGGGATTCATAATGAGTAGAAACTATAATTTGTAATGTAATCATTTCTCACCTCCACTTTAAACACATAGCCAATATAACAACACACTATATTATCATTTTCATATCAAGTAAAGCACACACCAAAGAAATTTATATGAAACCTCTTGATGCATCAATCACAGAAAGAATGATTATTTATGAACTATCCTTTCTTTAATATAACTAAGGCATACATTCATGTTCTTGTGTTTTAAAAATCTTATGTAAATGGAGAGTCCATCCCATACACAATCAAGAACCACCTCAATGTTTATGACCAAATTAGATCCCCAACACAACTATATGCCATAATAAATATCAACATTCTTAAGTATAGTTATTTACTACATGAATTGAGAATTTTTAACTATAAGTTCTTCAACAATGCAGCCAAGATAACAGGTTGGATCTCTTTTCCCATATGCCCATAAAGAGTGTAATATTATAGAAAAGATGTGTATTTAGAGCATCTCAAAGATTGTACAAGGGTAACCAAACCCCAGAGTGAATAATTCATAAATATAGGGGGCTAATTAAGGAAGTGGTTGTATAGTTGTGCATTGATTTATACATAATCACCTATTCCAAAAAATAATGGAACGACTACATCCTCCCAAGCATCTGAAATATACAATTCTTACAAGAAAATGGGATAACTAACCCTATTGTTTTTATAAAGCATACTACCAAACCCTATAGTTAACACTGAAAAAAGAGTCCAAAAAGAAGTCTAACAAGTTGCACTTACACAAAAATAACTCCTCACAAGTATAACCATGGTCACCCATCAATAATCAAAAAAGTGCCACCTTCATTCTCAATTTCTAATTGAATTATACATATTCATCATCTATCAATATATAACTTATGTTAGTGTGGGCTTCCAATATGAATTGGTCCACATGCAAGGTTTTATTGTGCACAATAACTTGAGTTTTCTTGCCCAATATTTGGAATTTGTCATCTTCCTACTTCTCCTAGAGAGGGACAATAAAAATTCATATAAACCAACAATAAAAGATACTCAAGGGTAAGCAAAACAACTATACCATCCCCAATGTGGTTTTTGGTTGAACTATACATATTCATCATCTATCAATATGTAAATTACATTAGTGTGGGATTTCAATATGAATTGGTCCATACACAAGCATTTGAGATTTAAAATTAATATTGTTCACAAGAAAATGAGTTTCCTTGCCTAATATTAGGAAGTTCCATCTTACTGCTTCCCCCAAAGAGGGCTAATCAAAATTCTGGTAAATCAACAAGAAAAAGGTACTTAAGGGTAATCCAAACAACTATACCATCCCCAATGTGGATATAGACAACCCAAGCTCCCATTACATACTCCCAATGGAGGATAACAACAATGTAAAGGTCCATTCCATCAACCATCAACAAACAATGTAACTTTACAATGATGACGCTACATATCATCTTGAACTTAGATGGAAATAATTATCCTCCACTCTCTAGATTATACAAAGCATTCCCATTTTTTGTTAATTAAGATGAGTTGAATGATTCCAATCCTCATGAAAGAATATGATTTATTTTAACCACATAACCTCAACTTATTTACCCTTAGTGTCATTCCAACTTTTCAATGAGCAGTAAGGAAAACCATGCAAACATTCATAATCTAAATTAAGTATGGAAGCATTGAAGGATTATAATTTATAGTTATAATATAGTAGTTCAAGCACTAATAAATTTTTATTCAACATCAAAGTCTAAAACTATTTGTTATGAATTTTTAACCCTCTTTGACATATATTTTTTTCCATTTCATCATTTAGCTAGCATAGTTGTTTGTTGTGTCAATACCAATGCTATCGTCATGTTTTGATCAACTCATATGATTCTTATGCTCATACCATATAAAATTCATAGCATTTTCTCTATCATTCCCTCGGTGTCTTTAGAAGGACTTAAGCTTTAAGGCTTAGATTTGAAATCCCTTGTATTTAAAATATCTCCTTATAGATTAGCTCCAAAACAATTCATGTTTATAGTCAATAGAATTTATAACCCTAACCAAATTAGGGTATAATCATCTAGCGAATAAGGCATGTTATGTTAGATTACAACTCGAATCCCTTGGCATTAGTACTTATCATGCAATGGGCATTTCATTTGGTAAGCACATAACTCCCAACCATAAATGTCAATTACTCATTCATCCATGAGGTTCCCATGAGGTCACTAAAGTGTTGAACCTCCACTGGTATCAATGTTTAATACCCTCCCTAGTGTTATTGAAAGACTTGGAAAATTCACTATAAATATTTTTATTTTCTACTATCCACCAAAAACACTTTCCTAAATTACGTAACATAAACATGTGTCTAATAATGATACACACTAGGATAATAAGAAAATTGTATCCATAATTAATACTACCCAAAATGATATGGACATGATAAACACAAGTAAATCAGTTATTAGGTTATGATCTTAGGTTCACTAGGCTTATGAGTTAAAAGGGCACCCAAGTTAGAAAACTTGGTATGGGTTGCTCATAAGCCCTTAACAACCCCATCAATGGATTTAAAATGCCTTAAAACATAATAAATGACTTCAATATTATAATGTCCATAAATTGGGGCAAACCTTGAAATCTGAATTTTATCATAAAACCCTAACCAAAGATAATATTTTTTTGATTTTTCCATCAAATCCTAGGTGCCAAAAAATATCATGAAATGCTGAAATAAATTATCCAAGCCCTAACTGAAAATAATTGAATGTTAAAATGAATATTATGTCATATGATCAACCATCAAATACAACCATAAATGTGTCAATATGCAAAAGACTTGCAACAAGCTTAAATACCTAATTTTTGGTAATTTTCTCTCCATAAAAGGGCTAGAAAATATGATTAAAAATAGTGATAATTACTTAAATAGTTATAGAAAGTTTAAAAATAGGTTATAGGCCTGAAATAACCTATCAAACCCTCAATTTTAGCTTCCCAAACAAGTCACCCTAGCTGGAAAATATTATTTCCAGCAACAAATCCAATGCAACCCTAGATAGGGGTCTTCAAACCCTAGAAACTCCACGTAGCCATTTCATAAGGGATATTCAAGATGACAATGGTGAAATCTACCCTAGATGGGCTCCCAACCAAGACATTGACCACTCCAACCAAGTTGGCACACCCCAAAAGGTTATTTTATGAATTTCCTAAATATGTTGGCCCAATTGCAGCCCTTGAATGACATTGCACTAGTTCAAAATTAGAGGCTTTAGTCCCTAATTCCTCTTGACCTTTGAATGTTTTCATCTTCAAGGTGTGAGTTAAGATTTTTCATGCTTAGACTCAAAAATCAAATCTCCAAATAGCATACCCTTTCCAACTGAGCCCTCAACCTCCTTAAATACCCTTCCCAAAGTGGGGGGCTCCACTTATGGGGAGAGTTAGTGTAGTTTAAGAGAGATCATGCCTTTTTATCATTACGGTTTAAGTTAACCCATGCTCAACAATTCAATTTTAAATCATAGTTAGAAAAGATATATCAAAAAGTATCTTTTATAACCTAAAAATGGAACCAAAATTTACCCTTTGATTTTATCTTCCCTTAGCCAATGGGAAACATATCTTCTCTCCCCTAAAGATGGATCTAATAATGAGATTCGAAATGTTAGATAATAAATATTTTATGAAATTAAATCTAGAAAATTCTTAAGAATAAGAAATGACTATTCATTCGTCAAAAATAAACTATAGGTGTAAAATTTGTGACATCAACTTTATGGATTAAAATAACATACAAACTTTCTATGTGGCATATAGTTACTATGTTATGCAATTAAAATTAGATAATTCTTACTCATAATAAATTCATGCAATGCATCACCTCCTATGTTAGGCAGTTTCCTTAAGGATTATGCAACTATTATATTGTCACCATGTAAATGCACAAGTTTGGTGTTCAGATTCTATGATGCATTATTTCTTAGGTAGTTTCCATGGCTATCATATTTACAATTCCACACATCGATATAGATCAATTTTCATCCCCAAACATTCATTTTTCACATGAGCACCTAGAACTAAAGTTCACACAACAAGCCACAGTTTTGACACAAAGGATAATTTCTAGGTTTCCATAGAATATACATTCCAATGTCCATCATAATCTATGTGTTTAATATGATTGATAAGATATTCAGGCCTTCATAAAGAAGGATTTTAATATTAAATCCTACTATACATAGCCATATTAACTCTAGAATGTAAATGGGTACAAAGAAACTCTTGTATTTTCATTTCCTGAGTTTTTGATGATAAATATAAATATATTGTCTAGATGTAAAAATGATTTAAAAATAGGGGATCCTTTACTTACACAGGATACAATGCAAGTAGGGCTACTCCATTTTTAAGAATAAGCATGCAAAGAAGAATTATACAAATCTTCATAAATTTAATCCCATAAACTGGATCAATTTTCCTAGCAAACACTCAGAATTGAAATAGTACTAAACAAAGTTACATAAACAAAAATTCATCAATTATTTATTTATTTTAAATGCAACTATCGGCAAGCCTAAGATCCCTTTAAACCATTTTATAATCTTTCATCATAGTTACATCATTTCACCTAAAAGCAACAACATTCTAAATGGACAGGTGTTAAGGTTGGGAATGTGTGCATCAATCACCAATAGCTAATTATCCTTTGTCTCCCATCCAAACCAAATAATAAGAGTGGGTGCTATGATCCTCCCAAATGCTCTTGTAGTGGGTGCTTCATGTCCATAAGAGGCAACAACAAATTTTTAGAATCATACACCATTCTTCCCTCTCAACTAGATTTACACATACACATTTACTCGAACAATTTGTCATACTCCCATCAAGACCATATAAAAGTGAGGTGTGATATACAATCCATATCACACCTAAACAAGCAACATAAAATTCAAATAAATGGGGGGTGATTACAGCAAGTTCCACAAAGAATAACATTGCAAGCCATGACCATGCAATCCATATCACACCTAAACAAGCAACATAAAATTCAAATAAATGGGGGGTGATTACAACAAGTTCCACCAAGAACAACATTGCATGCCATCACCCCTTCACCCCACCCCCACCACTCCCAATTACAAAAGAGAGAGTCAAGATTTTAAAAATATTTCCCAAGATGGAATAAATATTTCAAGTAGTCTTGACAATTGAATTCTTGTTGTGAAAAGCCTCCACCAATGGATGACAACTCCTGTCACAATTCCCCTCCATTTATTTTGCATTGCCCACAATATGGCTACAACATAGTCTCTATCACCTTCTCAGTTCATCATTTCATATTTATGAGGAATGGATTACAATTAACAACTTTTGACCTCCTTCCAAGCAACCTTCCCAAATTATGTAGCTGCTCTCTTAATGAGCATAGGCTTCTATCTTTGTATGAATTCCTAATTTGTCTTTTTCTTCTTACTTTCCACAAAGGAATTGTTAATTTTATTTTAAGGTTTTCTTGCCACGTTTGGACCTTTTAGTTAAGGGATTTAATCCATCTTTATTAAAATCTCATGATATCCCCTTCTTTAATTCTTGATTATTTCTACAATATTTTAAATCTATATAAACACACTCAATGCTATGGAAAAATAAACTATCATCATTGCTATTTTTTCCAAGAGCAAGCAACAATTTAGGAACCAACCATTACAACAAGGAGGAGTTTGGAGGCAGACATTTTTTCTTTAAAAAGAGTAAGGAAGAATTTAGTAACAAGTTTAGCCTATTTAATTCCCATAGGTTATTTGGGAAGGGACAAAGGGAATATTTAATTAATTAAATTATAAGTTGTCCTAAGTTATTTTTAAGGATTGCTTATATTTAATTAATTATTAAGTTGAACAAGGGAAATTATAAAGTGACTTTATAAAGTGTCACTAGATTAGAAGTACAAAAGTAAAAAATTATTGAAAAAGGGACACTTGATGAGTTGAATGAGAAAATAAAAGAAATAAAATAAAATAAAGTATTTTCTTTCATGAGGGTTATAAAATAAGGATTTAGGGGGAAAAGTGATTCATTTTGGATATTTCATTTTCTTTGGAAACTCTATTTAAAGATTTAATATTTGTTCAGCTATAACCCCAAGACGAAAACCCTAAGGCAATATTGGTTTTGTGGACAAAAACCCACCTAGCCAATACTTGGTGGATTCAATCAGAGCTCATAGGTGTGAATTTTGATTAAATATTGAAGAGTTTTGTGTTAAAAGGAGAATTATCTTCCAGAGTTACATTGTTTTTTCCTGAGTGCTAAAGAGTTTGGATCTCAAAAGCCTAAGTGCAGCTATATATGTGTGTTTTAGGCAATTTTAAGGTTGGCGATGCTATTTCTTGAAGTTTTCAAACCATTCTTATCTGGCTGACTCAGGGTATTGTTTTTCAAGTGAATATTTATGTGATTAGTTTGTTGTAACAAGATATTTGAAGGTCCTAACCACTCATTTCAAGTCCTGATCATATTTAGACCCAAACTAGCATCTTTGGCATTCATTATTGCGAGTGTATTTAGCATCATTTTAGAGGTTAGAAAAATAAGTATTTACATATTTATAATTCTAAATTATATAATAGTAGACTATATTGTTATTTTTATTGTTATTGTTAATGTTAATTGTTTCTAATTCTATAGAAAGATTTCCATTGGTTTGACAAAATGCCTTGTAATCTATGAATGATGGTATTAATTTTTGATGAATATATGATATAGAATTCTAATTACAGTTGTTCTAAGTGATTATAATTAGAATTTATTCATTATATATTTTATGCATAATGTTTATTGAAATGTATACAAGATAAAATCATAAAAATTGTAAGTGTAAACAAAATTTTTGGGTAGGTATATTATAGTGGTATTAGATCCACAAATCCTACCAACCTGTTTAGTGTTGAACTAGTTCATGCAAACAGAGCATTCTTATGCATCTAGGTGAAGGAACTAACAAGTATTATTTAATAAGAAAGTAATTTAACCCTCTAGGAAATACAATAGAAGAAAGAGAGCAAATTGCAGAGTTCATGTTGCAATGCCATTGTAGCCTCTTATTGAGGGAAAACTATTTGCGCAGTGGGGGATAGATTTCATAGGAGTGATCAATCCAAACTCCTCAATCAGCCACAACTTTATGCTTATGGATATTGATTATGCGATAAAGTGGATAGAGGCCATTGATACCAAGAATATTACTGCTAAAGAGGTGACCAAATTCCTCGAAGAAAACCTAATCACCTAATTTAACATGCCTGTGTCACTGGTCTATAATAATAGACTTGTATTCCAGTTTACGGAGCTTACTGAATGGATTTATGCCATAGATTTAATTTAAGATTCCCATCCAATAACTACCCATAAGGGAATGGTTTGGCAAAATATAGAAACAATAACTTGTGTTGTCACCAACACACCCCATCTTTAGTTTTCATATGAGGACCCTTTTTATTCTTGTTTGGCCTTTAGTTTGTAGTTGTCTATATGTGAAAATCTAAAAAATTAAATTTGTATTTCATTGATTTTATCAAGTCTAGATAGTAAATCTTTATTATAAATCCTTGGTCTAAATAGTACATCTAAAACTAGATTTATATAAATATTGATCTTACCTTTTAGGATCGTTTACAATTTTGCCTTTTATAAATTTAACCAAAATTTTACATTATTTCAATGTTGAATGACTAAGTTCTTAAGAATTTCCTCTTTTCACTTAGTCAATTTCATATAAATGGGCAAAATTTTAGATTTGGATTCAATGAAAATAGATTTCTCTTTGTTAAGTTTCTGTGCCCTTTTGCTTTTATTTCAAAAACTTAATCGTTTCTGTTTTGAAAAGCGTATCCCTTTTTGTTTGAATTTTCTTGACTGTTTGTTTTCAAATTTTTGAGTTATTGATTGTGTCTCTTTGTATTATTGTCGAAAAGTGCCCGTTTCATTCCTAAAGACACATGACAATATTTCATGGCTCTTGACGGTCCCGATCCCTTGGCAAAAACCCTTTGGCACTTAGCCATTTCTTCAAAAATTTATTCTAGAGCCATGTGGCAAGTTTTCACCACTCCACAACATTTCAATGATTTATTTTCAGTCAGGAACCTTCTAAGCTACAGGTTAGCAAGATTGTGCTATGTGGCATGATCTCAGTGACCTACTATGCCAAAACCATTCATATAATTCAACAGGCCTACGATCAATTAAATTAATAGGATTGTGCCATGTGGCATGATCCCGATGACATGTTATCCCAAGGCAATCCATATAGTTCCAGTACACATCTCAGCACCAAGTTAGAGGGTTGTTGCCATATGACAACATCACACTACTGTTTTGCCAAGGCACAATTAAAGCATAGGCAAGGCCTGAGAAAAGTGACAGGCTATTCCATGGTGATGAAATCAACCCTTGGGAAATAAAGGAAGTTCGACAACCAAATAAGTAGTTCTAGTCACTCAGGGAGCCTGAGAACCAAGATTGACAATCGTCTAGCCCATCAAGGTTGTCAAGTCCCTCAAATGGACTATGTGTCAAGTTTATGTATAAAAATTAGATTATAAGTGGTTCCCTACCAAATAAAAGGCCCAAAAGAGAAAAAATTAAAGACGAGTAATGATAAATCGTCTTGAAGGTCCTAAAATCAGGCTAGAATGACATATCCATTTGATTAGTCTATGAATTGAATGCAAAAGTCTACATAGGGTATGATGGAATGACAGTCTTGAAAAAATCCCAATGACAATATGCCACTAATATTTGAATCTATTCACACTTAGTATGACGTGAGCCATTACTTGGTGTGTGCATTATGAAGATTAAAAAAAGATAGAATATAAAGGATAAATATTTTTCCTTGAAAGAGGTGTGGCTTCTAATTATAGATCATGCTCAGGCCAATAAATCTGTCAGAATCCAAACTACATTCTCCAGTCACTATTGAATATTCTAACCACCGCAATCATGAGACAAGTGAGTTTCATGGATAAATTTATCTATTTAAGGGATGTTGGTTCCTGTTGTAAAGTGTCAAAAAACATTAGTCCCAAGACATTGTTGGAATTTAGTCAAGATTACACCTACTATTTTCTCTTGCTTTTGGACTTTTCTTGTGTGATAGCACTGGCACTTGGTGTAAAGAAACTCTATCTAAATTATAATATATTTCTACTTATTTAAACTGTCTTCTACTCAGTAGATGTCCATTATTTCATGTTTTGAGTCCATGCTTGTGTCAAACGGTTATGTTGTCACTTTGAGTTTCACCTTTTGAGAAGGCATTTCAGGTCTCCTCACTCAAATAACAAAACTAGAAATGCTCCTAGGCTATGGGTGACCTAATTGATGGAGTGAATCTCCAGAGATTGGCTCTCTTGATGTTACACCTAAGACTAAAACTACATCTACTCAATTGTAGGGAAAAGGGAGAGAGAGGAACTTAACATGAAATTAAAAGAGATGATGCACTAAATGTCTTGACCACTACCACTCATTTGTAGGTGCACAAATGAACAATAGAAATGAATTAACACTACACAACTCCTAATCTAATCCTCTTGCATCAATATTTTGTAGAGAGGCTAGAGATTTAATGAGTAATTAGAAGGGAAGAAATATATCCACTAATAATTAATGCATGAATCAGATGACACTAACTACATGTAAGAGTGACTTCAAACTGCATAAAGGTGAGAAAATAGGATGCAAAACAAGGAGAACTGAATCATCACATGATAAGATCAACCATTCATGAATACAAACTAAACACAATCATATAATAAGGTAAAAATAAATCATCTATTGACTCAAAGGGCTTATAAAAAGAGTAGGGCTTTGCCATACTCATGTGGAGGATGATTTCAACTTCATTTATGGGAGTACATATAGGAGAATAGAGAGGAGAGAGAGAAGGAGGATGTGTAGAAATCCTATGATGGCTCTCATTCAATCATGAGATCAATTATAACATTAATGAAATATAAGAAAATAGTCATATATTCCCATCCTACATAAGTTGGCCTTGTTTGATGATACTCTCTTGAAAGGTGGTTTAGGAGCTCTCCATTGTCTTTGATGACTCATTATTGATCTCTTGAAACTACCCTTCTTTTTTTATTAGGGAGTTACAAATCTACACATGAATTTATTTGTTTTAAGTCTTCTTGACACCTTATCAATGACGGAAGTTTTCAAATGGTAACTCCTAATTTTACTTATAATCTTCATGCCTTTGATAGTTTTGAAGGCTAGATGGGCCATCAAATTTAAGCTAGTGCATTGATGATTGTTGGGCCCCTATTTCAACTATGGATCCATGTCAACTTCACAGACATCCCAGCATGAGGCAATCACTTGGCATCATTGTTATTTTGATATCTTTTATGTCAGTTGGAGGAATCGATGCACATATTATGCTAGTTGGTAGGCAGTTAACTAGAGCTCATATTTTTAGGGCATCTTCATGAGTGACTACATGTGGTGACCATAGCATAAAGGATGTAAGGTGAAGGAGCTAATGGAATGATTAACAAAGTATCCAGCTCGGCCAATGACATACACTCTCCACTCTGGCATGGAGATGCACCTATGTGCTATAAAATTAAGCTCAAACCAGTAAGTAGGGAGAAGTAATTAAGGCAACAAAGCTATCTTGGATGCCATAAAAGCTCCATTTATGTAAGCTTAAGCTCACCTATGAACCTCTGGGCAGATAAATGGTTTACCAAAGCATGTTCTCTATCTTATATACTATGTTTTACATGGACTTTGATAAATGAAGAATGGTTGTTGTAAAACATAATTTTTTTGGTTTAATTATCTTTCACCTTGCTATTAAATTGTGAATTGAATGGAATAGTTATAATGGCATAGTTTCAATATATGAATGTTGTGATTAAGTGAAATTATGGTTCAAATCATTAATGGCATCCTTGTGTTAATCGATGACATCACCAACATTGTTAAAATAGCTTAAGCATAGATAGAGTCATGTACCCCATATTTGGTATCCTTGTCAGTAAGCATCGAGCCTAAGCATGAACCCTTGATTTAAAGTATCCCCTAGAATCGAATAGCACTTCCATGATGCTAGAATTAATTCAATAAATACTTGTGCCTTTATGATGAGAATGAGCTCCCCAAGTAGGATTACAATTATAGATCACCAGACTTATCCCAGAAAAGGCTCGCACCAATGAATCTTCTAAAAGCCTTCTCTAAATGACCAAGTATTACATGTGATTAGTTGTGCCACAACACAACTAGCCCAATGTGGGCCTCGATTCTTTCTCTTTTAGGCTTCACGTGAATGCATAGGTTTACACCTTATGTGAAATGATGCCAACATAGTTGAGTGATAAATGTTGAGTGCTACAAGAATATACTGAGTTTACACCTAATAATAATGAGTACAAAACTAACTTGGATAACCACATAAGTGCATAAACCTCATGAATAAATGAATTAACCCCCTTGTTATACAACACTTTTGTTTTGTTGTTGGGACCTATGTTGAATTTTATCATTGCAATGGTGTGATAGGGCAATGATCCAACTCTCCCTTGAAAACATCGAGCACTAGCTACAATAGGTGGAAGAAAGCTTTGCACTGAAGCATCCAACCTATAGAGGATAAAAGTTGAAGAAGTGGGTCCAGAGCAACCTATACAACGTTCTGTATGAGGTCTTATTTTGTGAACTACTTGAGCATGTGTACTGATGGTTGGTTGCCTATGTGACCCACAAAATATGAAGCTATGGACAATGCCTTGAGAAACTAGATGCCACTTGGACTAGAGCTATAGACAAATGGTGGCAAGTAGCATTGAATAGTTACATGCTTGAGTTTGTAGTGTCGACATACTCCTGCCCTAAGGAAGTAGAGTATCAATTTTTGTGTGAACCTAGAGGCACATTGGTGAAAGAGTTTGACGCAGATCTTAAGAAATTGATGGTGGATTACGGCTTTGAAACTATGAGAATGGAAGCCTAAATTCCTTTTGCATATGAGCAACATAATGGGAAAAAGGGGATGTGTAGGTGAAGCAAAATGGAAGAGGACAATCAGATTGACACCCAAGAGCTCAAGCGATAGACTTATAACAAGAAAAGTCACATTCTGATAGAAGATATAGAACTTGGAGGTACTGAGAGAACCCGTAGAGAGTGGGAAGGGCATGGGGAAGGATCTCTTAAATTACAATAGCACAAGGAGAGAAATAATGAAGTCATAAGTCGAGCTCAACAATTGATGAGTGTAGAATGCATTAGGTCCCTACAAAATTTGGTAACTGAAGATGCATTAAAAGCACCTATCCCCTTTGAACCTATGGTGCAAGTTCATACACTGGATCCCCCATGAGAAGAAAGAAGAGTGATAACTGACCCTGTTATCCATATAAACTTTGACCATTTTTTAGATTTGAAGTATAGTTTTGTGATTGAACAAGTTATTCCTTATGAGGAATTGAGCAACTATACCTCTAAACTTTGGGTGTTAGCTTAATAACATAGAAAATGAGCACAAGCATTCTAGTTCAACCAATATCAGCCATGCAAATTGGGCAACAGCCTAGTAAAAGTGGTCTGATGTCACAAGTGAGTAGTACAATGCCATCATCATCTACAATGACAATAGTAACAATGGGACTAGCACCTAACCCAATGGCTAGAGACATTGGAGGAACACCCTAAGAAAAGTATTGGGGGCAAGTGCTTCAGATGCTAGTTACACTCCCATAGCAGATTTACTACGAAATGGCCATGCACTTGGCAAAGTATCACAATGTGGAGAATGTTGTAGAGCATGTGCTAAAGTGTGAACTATAATGGCACACTCAAGGCATCACCCAATCAGAGTGAAAGGCAACCCAGTTCTTGATAACTCTACTAGATTGCACCCATACCTGGTATATGAAATTTGATCCTAACTAGGTTATGGTTGATTAAGACACCTTGAAGGAAGCATTCTTGAAGGAATTTGGCATACTCGAGTTTAAAAAGCAAAGCATTGATGCACTCAAGGAGATGCACCTGTATGATGCAAGGTTTAATACTCTCTTTTCCAAGCTTCTTTATGACATACACCCCTCCTAATATGCATAGTGTTTCATTAGAGGATTGATAGTACCATTCAAAATGGCACTTTCAATGAAGACATTTATAGACCCTCATGAAGTGCTTGAAGCCATGCTCAAAGCTGAGGCAGTTGGGAGTGATGATACTAGGATCAACGCATTCATGGAGGCATAGAATGTATCTATGTCCAACCAACTCCAAAAGTTGACTGATAATTCATCGCAACATGATCAAAGTGGATTATGGTGCACTGATTGTGGATGAAAGGGCATAACAGGAATAACTACCCTTAAAGGAATGTACACAGCTTGCTTCTAAGCTATGAGGTTTATCATGAGGTGCATGATGCCCACAACTACCCTTTGTTGCAATACACAAGTCAGGTTAACACAACCATCTATTACTAATTGTGTAATGCCTACACTCATACTACAGTTGATAGTTGAGTGATCGATGAGATGCATGAAAGCATGGAGAGATGCACATGATAGACAACTGCAATAGCTAGAGGGTAGGGACCTCAAGGAAATGAGGGATATGGCTAGCATAATATAGGCTATGGGATGCAAAGAGGCACCAGAGGGCAAGGTAAAAGATGCGATAGAGGAATATTCCCACCACGCTCATGTTACAAGTGTGTCTCGACTAAACATTATTAGCATGACTGCCCTACACATCTAACATGTGGGTATTGTTGAGGAACACATAAGATCGAGGAATGCCCCAACTTATACAAGAAACTAACCCAAGGCTGGTCTAACATAGATAAGGGCATACGAATGATCAAATGTGAGCCAAAAATAGAGAAGTGGACTGTGAAGGCACAACTGACCTGTACAGAGCCTATCAAAATACAAGCAATCACTCCTAGTGGATTCTCCACTTATCCACCAGTTGTGCTAATACTAGAGTTGCACCTAGAATATGAGGAATAGAGCCACACTAAGCATATCACATGGCTAGAACCCAGAGTTACACCTTACCCAAACCCCACACACCAAAAAGATGTTTTGCAGTAGGCAATGAGCATCATTCAAAACCTATAAAGAGAGATCCAACTCACATGAGACCTAGAGGCACAAATTGCTTCCTCCCATAAGAAGTAAGATGGCTAAGAGGATGAGATACAAGAGCTAACAAGATCCTGCACCTCTTATAAAAAGAAGGGATGATGCCCTTGTTAAAGAATTTGATGTTAGAGCATGCAAGGTAGAAGCCAATTGAAGTTACTACACCATGCATGGAGAGGGCATGATAATTTAAGCATACACAGAATGCGAAGTATGATCAAGAACTCTTGGTGAATGCTACCATTGATGGATGGTCTGTATGCAAGGTTTTCTTGGACATAGGCACTGAGTTCAATATCTTGACTAAAAATGCATGGGAGGAAATGGGTAGGCTAGCCTTGAGGCCTTCCCCTCATTTACTTTTCATGGCCAATAAATCTAGGACACATCCAATCAAAGTTATAAAGAGCATCATTGTAGATATCATGGGAATCAAGTTCTATGCTGACTTCAAAGTGATTGAGTTGACTGAATAAGATAATTATCTAGCACTCCTGGGAAAACCATGGTGCTATGTGAATAACATCAATATGTGCTTCAAGAGGTGTTATATGACCTTTAAAAATGGAAAGGAGAGGGTAGTGATCCCCCTCTCAAGTGGTCAAGGACCCCCTATGTAGAAAGTGTTGATTTTGAGGATGAGATCAACCATATATACAATGTCATGGTGCAAGGCACTAAGACTCTCAACCCTAATGACCAAGGATTGCTTTCTTGGGAAGATGGATAGTCAGCCTCAGACACCACCAATGTTGCTTACGACTAATGGGTCAAAGAATCTTATGAGACCACTGGTCAAAGGTGCCACTTAGTGAATGCAAAGGTGCCAAAATCTATGAGGACTAGTTGGGTCTATATTTATCATACTTCAAGAAGATCGGTCCCTTGCAATAGGAAAAAGGGAAAGAGAGTGTTCACCTGAGCAAAGGTAAACTTACAGCACTCCCAAGATATGAAGGGAGCAAACCTATGGAAGAATATGTCTGTGATCTCAAATCATGCATCCCAAAGGAGGTAGATAGGATGACTGCACTAGTGTATATTTTGAGGAGCACTGCCACTCGTTGGTGGGCAGTGCAAAGGCCTAGCTTGCCAAGTTGTAAAGATGTAAAAGCAACCATCTATACTAGATTTAGGAAAAATAATGAGGACCTAGATATTTCTTCATACTCTAGTGATTCAGACCCAATAGTGCATGTGTGCTTGTGTGAAGAAACATGGACTGACTACAGTGCAAATGCCCCAAGGAACCTATGGGTGCATGCCTTATGTGTAACCTTGAAGATGTGGGAGCGAGCATTTTATATTGTCAATAAAATGCACTATGAGACATACATTTGGGATGCCTTGAAGGAGAAGTTTGTGCACACTTTCTCCTTTTCCTCATAAAACATGGAATTGATTAAACCACTATAAGTAATTCATAGGGTAGTGTTTGAAGACACTTCAATCCTAGAGGAATGCCTCAAAGATATGTTCAAGGAAAAATGGTTGGCACTCTTGACTTTCTTTAAAAAACAAGCTCTCAATAGTGACTTGAGTGAAGAGGATGATGAAACATGGAAGGTGTGAAACTAGTCAACCTTGACAGAAAAAAGAAACTAGTGCACCAAGTGGATGAGAGCACCCCTACCATGGAAGATCCTACTCATCTTAGTATAAAAACAACTGAGGGAACTAAGCAAGTCAAGGACTCACATCAAGCAAGGAATGAACCCTACTATGCACCGCTTAAAATTAATAAGGTAGACATCAGCTCAAAAAGGGAACCAAAGATGGCTACTTTGGGCACATATTGGTTTGACACATATCTGGTGTGAATTGTGGATCTCCTGAACGAGTTCCAAGACTTGTCTCCTCAAAATTATCAATACATGAAGGGCACCCACCCATCCCTTGGGAAAATGAGTATAAAGCTGATGGATGATGCATAACCTATCAAGAAGCACCCTTACTAAATGAACCCTAATCTCTATGTTAAGGTCAAAATGGAGATTAATGGTATGCTAGTCACATGCATCATCTACCCTATGCAAGAATCCAAATGGGTGAGCCCCATGGTTATTAGCATTAGAGACGAGTGCATTCATATTTGTATCAACTATAGATTGTTGAACATCACCTACATCACTGACCCCTTCCCAATTCTATTCACCGATGAAGTCTTGGATGGCATCGCAGGCTGTGAGATTTACACTTTCATGGATGGGTTCTTAGGATACCATCAAGTCTAGATTGAAGAGGAGGACAAGCCCAAAACAACCTCATTGTATTTAAGGACTTCATATATAAGTTCTTCCAAGTGTACCTAGATGACTAGACTATGTATGGGCTAGTGAAGGACCATTATGACAACCTATGCCTCATGTTTGAAAGGTGTAGGAAGTTACAGATATCTTTGAACCTCAAGAAGTGCATATTCATGACACCATTTAACACCTTGATCAGATACATCATCTGCAAAGATGGTCTGCTCATCAATCCCGTAAAGATTGTAATCTTTCTATAGTTCCACACCCCTTCCATGCATAAAGATGTTCACACCTTTCTTGAACATTGTGGCTACTATAGAAATTTCATAAGGAGCTATGCAAAGATTGTGATACTTTTAAAAGAAGGCCCACTCTATTAGGGTACAACACAAGAGGATGCTTTTGAAACTTTGAAGTTCAAATTGGCTAGCACACCTATTTTATAATTTCTTGAGTGGATGAATCCATTCTATGTCCACATCAACACATCTAGATCTACAATTGGTGTCATTCTATCACAACCCAATGAAGGTAAAATAGATCATCCCATATCTTTTGCAAATAGGAAATTAATCCAAGCAGAGCATAATTATAAAATAATCAAGTGCAAAGTGCTAGCCATGGTCTACACATTGCAAAAATTTAGGCAATACTTATTGGCATTCATATTCTTCAACAATCACAAGGCACTTAAGTACCTTGTGAATAAGCCCATTCTCCATGGGCATATTTGTATATAGATAGTTCTATTTTAATAATTCCAATTTTTAGTTGTCGTGAAGCCTGGAAAACAAAACTTGAGCCCAGGCCATTTGTCCCGCATTGACTCTAGTGATGCAGTAGTGCCTATTGAGGATGAAATGTCAGGTGTGAAAATCTACAAAGCCCAACGTGCCCTTGAGTATTTGGTATAAATAGCCAATTTTCCAACATCTAGATCCATACCCCAGACTATGACAACCAAACAAAAGAAATAGCTCATAGTTTATGCCACCCCTTTTTAACACATCAATGAGAAACTGTACAAACTGAGATGAGACAAAGTCCTACATTGATGTTCCATAAAACATGAAAGGGACTCTATTTTACAAGAGGCATACAAGGGAATTGTAAAAGGCCATTGCTCTAGAGACACAATGATGTACAAGGTATTGCAATCAAGCTTATGGTGGCTAAGTCTATTCCAAGATGCAAAGGATTGCACTAAGGTATGTGACATATGCCAGTGCACAGGGAAGCCTAATTGCCAGGATGAGATGCCCCTCATTCCCATTATTACCCAGGCACCATTTGAAAAATGGGCCATTGATTTTGTTGAGCCAATCACTCTTATATCAAGGTGCACAGGGGCAAGTTACATGCTGGTGGCCACTGATTATTTCACCAAGTGGATCGAGGTAGTGTCAAAAAAATATTATACAACCACTAAAACTACAAGGTTCATATAGAAGAACATTATTATTCACTATGGGTGCCCACTCAGTTTGACTAGCAACAAAGGCACACACTTTATCAATGAAACTATGTAGATCATGTTGATCGAGTACATGGTGGCACACCATAAGACAATGCCTTATCATCCACAAGTTAATGGCACAACTGAGGTGTTCAATAAGATATTAGGGATATGCCTTATGAAAATATGCAATGTTGGTTGAAAAGATTGGGATGATCAAGTATCATCAGTATTTTGGGCATACTGCACAACCTATAAGCGCTTAAACAAGGCTACATTTCAACTAGTGTTTGGTGTTGAGGCAGTTTTATTGATGGAGTTTATGGTGCCCTCATTGTGTATTGTGCATCTTGGTCATTTGGATGAACAATAATCTTTGAACACAAGGATGGAGAACTTAATCATTTGGACAAGATGCACGCCCAAGTAATTTGGAGTCATTAGATAGAGAAGGCACACCAGTAGCTCTGGCAGACAAGCATATTAACCACAAGGTACTTATTGAAGGAGCATTGGTCCTAATTTATGACTCCAAATACCTCAAGCACCATTGAAAGATGTAAATTAGGTGGATGGGTCCTTATGCCATCCAAAACATTTTAGAAATAGGCACATGCAAGTTGTGTACATTGTTAGGTGAAAAACTCCCTAGCCATTTCAATGGTAACTGATTGAAGCCCTATATAAATTAGGATGGCATTATGCCATTAGACACTGACTTTCTAGTCACAAGTCAATTGTGTTGTGATGACCAAAGTAAAGTTTGGTGCAAGCCAAATGTTTCCTTTTGATTTGTGTTGTTTGTGTTGAGTGAATACGTGAGGCACTTACAAGCTTGCAAGAGAACTAATTTGGTGCTTACATTCATAACTCCAGTTGCGTTAGTTGATCATGATTACCTTATAAGCACCTAAGGCTAGACACCTAAGTTTTTAGGTGCATGAAGTTTGCCAAACTTGCACAAATTTGAGTATCAAGTGATAAAGGGAGGCACATAGGTTGCAAGTGTGTAAGACACAAAAATAAGGTGCATTAGATGATCATGCACAAGAGGACATTAGAGGAGAGTGAAGCGTTGGAGGACCAGTGCAAGAATTTGTATGGGGTAGGATAGGCCAAGCCAAGAGATGAAAGTGTAAGAAATTGACCAAGGAATGGAAGCACATTTGAAAATAAGCACAGTAGGAAAAGAGGAGATGGCACTGAGGAGGCTGAATTATGTGCATGTGAAGTGTTGCACCTAGGTTACCATAAGTAGGGTGAAGGTCGTGCCAAGGTGAACAAAGTATAGGAGAAAATTCATCTAGATAAGCTAGTATCCACCCAACGATAGGTAGGAAGTGACTGTTTGAAAACACTTGTCACTTTACCAAAATACCATTTAGAAAATTTAATGAGGTGATGGTGGAGGCACAAAGATCCACATTGAGTGCAATGTGGCAGTGGATTTTTGTGAATTTTGTGGGTTTTACTGGATTTCAAGAAATCCAAGTGTTGTCACGTTATTACTCACCTTCAATTAAGACGGTAGTTGAAATCAATGTATAAAGGAGCAAAAGGTCAATTGGAGTAATTTACAAACTTTAAGCATAGAACCAAAGCCAAACTAGATCCAAAAGCAATAAAAAGCTACCATAGAGAGACCTAAGCACCCATAGATGCAAAAAGAGAAGGATTGAATAGGAAGTGAAATTGTGTTCCCATTGAGATTAGAATAGAGGAGTGTAGGGCAAGAACTGTGAGAAAACATGACATAAAATATTGAGTGAGGTTGAGGCCTTCAGTAATGATGAACAAAGCTCGAGAGCTGAAGTCACAGTCGTAGACCCCATGACTGTGAAGAAGCACCAAGAACCATTATAGGTTTCAACACAATCAACAAACCATGCTTCAACACTAGCCAATTTATAATAGGAAATAAACAGATGAGTGCTAGTCTGTTACAGGCACGAAAGGATGTCAAACAAGCACAAATGATAAAAGTGACAACCGCTACAAAGAAGAAGGCAAAGCCAATCAAGGGAGTGAACATTGCTGAGGTTGACGCTAAGGTATTCACTAAGATGTCATATAGGGAAATGCAGTTTCCCCTAGAGGTTTTAATGGGGGAGACTTGGGTGTCTTTTCTCTTTCATACCTATCAATTGAAAGAATACAACCATCTCACCCCAAGCAATGTGCAAGAACTCAACCAAGACTGGGTGGTTGACATGGGGACAAAGATAGAGATGGGCACAAAATTATTTGACACCTCCATTCAAGATAGGCTTGCAACCACCGGTGTAACCCAGCTCTACGAGTTGTCATGTTTTAGCAAGCCAAAGGAAATCATGCAAGTTCCTCCTCTCATGCATCCATGGAGAACGTTTCTACATTGCAAAGAGGTGTATGAGGTTATTTGCATGGCTAATTGATAGAATCATCAGGCTCCATAACTCAGGTGCAGACATCCATCAGATGATGGCGGATGATACATAAGTAGAGAGGGTCACAAAACTCCTTGGGTACTATAAGGGAGAATTCATGTTCCTAATAAAGGATATAAAAGCCCTGGGCACAAGGGCCACATCACACCTAGTGAGCTCCAAGATTTGCTTTGATGGGAGATGGATGGATATCAACAAGGCCTACTTGTGCATCTCTCACCACATGGTGCAAGGGGTCAATTTCAACATAGAAAAATTCATTATTGAAGAGATGATAAAGAATGTGCTTGAATGTCATAAGGTGTGGGAGACCTTCAGATGGGGGTCAATATTGATATTAATAGTCACAAAGGAGATCGACATGTTTGATGGTAATGAAGATAACCCTTGGGTCTTTTCGACACATAATGATTCCCCAACACTGAAGTACCAAGACTTCACTTACCCACCCTCCTCCCAGAAATACAAGACATGAGTAATGGGGTGGTGTGCCCAATATATTGAGGCATTTGAGATAGAATGATGCATCTCTGAGGAACTCACCCAAAGCATGTTTGGAATGGAAACCTTCACCATCATGAAACACTTCTATGTAGTGCACCTAACACTCACAAACAATAATTGTTCAAGCTGGCTCAAACTACCTTACACATTTTCCAATAATTATTTCAAGGATGCATTCAGGATATTTCCCAATGCACAACTAAACATCCTAGTGAAGGTCATGGATTTGGAAAGGAGTAGGCTACGATGCTAATATGTGTATCCAAGAGGGAAAGCCACAATAGATGAGGAGGATAACTCTGATTGCAGGGCACATCTTCAATCTTTACTACAAGATGAAACCACGGAAGAAGAGCATAGACCCTGAGAAGGATGATAACCATCCTCCCACATCAATGAAGAATGAAAACTAGTGTAAGAAGCGTAGAAGAAGTCTCCCCAAAAAAAGTGAGGAAAAATACTTGAAGAAATTCAAGAGTGCATCAAGCTGAGGATTGCCTCTAGTAAATAAGTAATTCCTTTGGCCCCAAAAAAAATGTGTGACCTTCGCACCAAAGGCTACTTCCAACAATAAGGAGAAGAAAAAGAAGACTAAGGGTCTCGTTGTGATGCCAATGGTAACCCTGACATAAATGGAGTCAAAAGAGGCTTGCACATAAGGAAGGGAGGAAGAGGCAAAGGAAGAGGTAGAAGAAGGGATAGAGGTCTACATTGTAGAAGAAAATCCCAATACCAAAGAAGTTCAGAAAGCGCTTCAAGGTAACACTACCACTGTGCTTGAAGAAATAAGAAAGCTGACCAACACCTCATGTAAAGAGCCCTCCACACAACCTCCACAAACTGAGGAAGAAAAGAAAATATATTGGAAGAAAATGGGCCACAACTAGGAAGAGATTGAGATGGCACTAGTGCTAGAGAAAAAGAAGGCAATGAAGGAAGCCGACATGACTCAAGAAGACATTGAGAGAGTTGAGGCCGAATAAGAGAAGGTCAAAGAAGAGGAGGCTAGGAAAAGGAGGGAGACCAAAGAAGCAAAGTCCAATAACGAAAAAAATAAAAAATAGGTTACCGTAAGCACGAAACCAACTGAGAAAACAATAGAGAAGGCACTTAGTGCCACCACTAACAAAGTAGATAAAGTTGCACAACAGGCTTGCCCATTTACTAAAGGGGTGCTTGAAGAAAAGGAATGCAATGTTGGTGCCTTGGAAAAACAACAAATGGAGAGTGTTGAAGAGACCCAACAAAAATAGGAGGAAGACAAGGCTAGTGCCAAGGAATAAGAAGCAGACAAAGGGGACAAGTCCAAAGAAGAACCCCTACAAGAATAGGAAGAAGAAACCTCTAAGGAAAGCACCAAATAAATTGGTCGCATTGATGAAGAGGAAGAAGAAAAAATGGAGATGGCCGTCATAGAAGAAAAAGGTGCAAAACTGAGCCTTAGATAGAAGATGCAAAAGGGGTGGATACATGAAGATTTTTACATGTTTTAATACATGCCCCCCAAAACTACCACAACCAGAACGTGCCAACCACTTACCTTTGCATTTGATAGCTACATGGATGAGCCTCACTTTGAGGCATTGCAGAAGGCCGTATTGGGCATAGATAAACCTGAAGAAGGGCACAATTCCCTTATCATAAATCCTCATGCCATGAACCTAGTTAAGTTGATGAATGCACTCATTTGGATGGCCACTGAAGTCACATCAAAGAAGATCATTAATGATTTTAGGGAAAAGAAATGGAAGAAAATTGCCCAAGATGCTGAGGAAGAAGTGAGGGCCATGAAGTTTAAGTTGCAGCAGCTAGCTGAGAGATCCGGGCAACAATTCAAAATGACCATTCGGTGGCAGTTAATTCCTCAACTTTTGTATTGTTCTCATTTTGTTTTGTCCTCGAGCGTTGCATTGTCTTAATGTTATATCCTCGAGTGCTACATGGTTTTAATGTCGGGACGTATGTCCTCGAGCGTTGTATTATCTTAATGCTGGGACGTTAAGTCATCACCCATTATTTCCTCAAGCCACGTAATCTCCTGTGGTGGTTTCAAAAATATGTATAAATGCATTGTAACCTGAAAGGGGAAGGTAGACATCTCTTCGCAGAGATAAGCACATGTTTTGTATTACAGTTCTTAAGTAATACGATGTCTCTTCTCAGAGAATCCATTGGTATTGTGTTATTTTTGTGCTATTGCAATATTCGTCAACCAGAACTTCTGAGTTTTGGATCAGTGGTATTAGAGCGATTTGTCTTGAGAGTGTATGTTCCTGAGGATGAGATCAGGATACAGGAAACTTGGGTGGGAAGCGACAGAGCTTCCAGACGCTCCCCTATGCACCCCAAATGACCTCAAATGGCAGATGGCACTGAGACATTCAATCCTTTCAAAGAAATGGTGAATGAAGCCCTCTAGCGGCAACAAGCGCAGATGCTCCAACAATTTGCTCAAATTCTTCAAACACTTTTGATGGGAAATTCTGGCTCTGTGGCTACACAGCCGGGCTCCTCATCGAGGGAGCTTCCTTTTAGTGCCCCAACACCCTTCAAGGTTCAGGTAAATTTTGATATTCCCACATTTGAAGGCAAAATCAATGCTGATGCGGTGGAAAATTGGTTGGACCAACTGTCGTCCTACTTCTCAGTAAATAAGTTCATCAATGGAGAAAAGATCACTTTTGCTCTTTTGAAATCATCATTGCCCATGAAAAACTGTTGGGAAGTGTACAAAAAGAGGTTCAATTTGGATATCATTGGCCTTCGGGTGGAACCCACCTGGGATGATTTTATGGAAGCAGTAAAAGAAAAATATTATCCCCTTGGCGCATATGATGATCTGTACATACAGTGGCAACAACTCCGCCAAGGCAAGGACCAATCTGTGCAAGATTACACAGATGCTTTTCATTCTTTGTCTGCAAGACTGGGCATTGAAGATAGTGAGAAACATAAAACTCTCAAATATCGTGGTGGACTACAATGGTACATCCGAGGGGAAATAGAACTCTTCAATTTGGAAACCCTCGGTGAGGCATATAAATTTGCAGTGAAGATTGAACAGAAGCATGGCAGGAAGAATATGAAGAATCAACCTTCAAAAGGGAAAAGAGATAAGGAAGCTCAAACACGAGGCCAAAACTTGAAGCAAAAGGAGTTTTAGGATAAGAAATCCCAGAAGGGGAAGGCTGGAAAATGGTGTGATTACCACAAAACTGGAACTCACTCCAAAGAAGAATGTTGAGCCATCAAGTCGCTACTCTCTGAGTCATAATGCTCGATGTCTACTACTCTGCCTCATATGCAACCTACAGTCAAAGAGGATGAAGAAGAAATTTTAGATGCTGAGCCCGACACCATCATCACTTCATCACAAACCTGTGAGGAAAGACCAGATGACAAAGGAAGATTGTTTCACTCCAAATTATGGGTAAAAGGTAAGCCTTTGCATTTCATTCTTGATAGCGGGAGTCAAAAGAAATTAATCTCGGCTAAAGTTGTGAAAAGTCTAGGTCTATCCATGAAGCCTCATCCAAAGCCATATAGTATTGGGTGGTTAAGCCCAGGGAGAGACGTTCGTGTCACCCATCAGTGCCTTCTTTCATATGCTATAAAACCATTCCAGGATGAAGTCTTGTGTGATGTGGTCAATCTAGACGTTTGTGATGTCCTCCTTGGTCAACCATTCATGTATGAGCGGCATGGCATTTATGAATCCCAAACCCAAAGGATCACACTCACTCTTGGAACACGGTGTTATAGGGTACCAGAGGTACCACCTTCCACATTTGTTTCCCTGATCAGTGCTAAGCAATGAAAGAGATTGGTGGAGAAGACAAAGCAATTTGTTCTCATGATGGTCAAACCATAGAGATCCAAGGAGGCCGATGTTGCGGTCCTAACTACACAATCAACACAACAACAAGAGCAGATAGGACAAATCACAGGCAAATATGTTGACTTATTCAAGTCACCTACAGGAGTTCTATTGCATTGCTAGGTAAAAATTTCTATCAATTTAATCCCAGGATCACCTTTGCCTAACAGTCCTGTGTATCATAGATCATTTTTGGAGAATGATGAGATAAAAAGACAGATTCAAGAATTGATCAAAAGGGGTCACATCCAGCCAAGCTCTTCACCTTGTGGTAGCCCAATTGTCTTGGCACCGAAGACAGATGGAACATGGAGGCTCGGCATTGACTACCGAGCCTTGAATAAAATCTCTGTGAAGAATCACTAACCTCTCCCCATAATTGATGACCTGCTGGACCAGCTCCGTGGTGTGAAGTTCTTCACCAAAATTGATCTCAAATTTGGTTATCACCAAATTCCCATTGATCCCACTGATATCTGGAAAATTGCATTCAAAGCTAAGGAGGGTCTCTTTGAATGGTTGGTTATGCCTTTTGGTCTAACTAACGCACCTGCAACCTTCATGAGGATGATGGATGACATCTTATGACCCTTCACCAACTCATTCATGGTGGTCTACTTAGATGACATTCTCATCTATATCAAAACATGGGAAGAACATTTGCAACATGTCTGTAAGGTGCTTCAAACTCTTCAGGAGCACAAGTTGTACGCAAATCTTGACAAATGCACATTCGAAATGGCAATAATTCAGTACCTCGGGTACATTGTGAATGAGGAAGGAGCCCATGTCGATCCAGAAAAGATTCATATTATTCAAGAATGGTCCACACCAAGGACCCTCACAGAGCTTCACAGCTTTTTGGGCCTTGCAAATTTCTACTGCAGGTTTGTTCTTGGATTTTCACATGTTACTTGGTCACTAACCCAAGTGACTAAAGGAGGAGCTAAAGCTACATTTTATTGGTGTGAAGTACAGCAAAGGGAATTTGAGAATTTGAATAACAGACTCTGCTCAGCTCTTATTCTTGCCTTGCCAAATTTGCATCAACCATTTGAGTTGATGACAGATGCATCTAAATATGCCATGGGAGCTGTCATCATGCAACATGGCCATCCTGTTGCATACCACAGTGAAACTTTCACTGATACAGTCAGAAAATATCCAACATATGATAAGGAGCTCTACGCCATTTTACAAGCTTGCAAACACTAGAAGCACTACATCCTGGGGAAAGAGATGGTCATCCACACTGACCACAGACCATTGGAATTCATCCAGATGCAAAGCAAACTAAGAAATGAGAGGCACCAAAAGTGGGCCACGTGTCTTCAACAATTCCACCTAATAATCAAACACAAAAAGGAGAGCTCAAATACAGTTGTAGATTGCCTAAGCTACCCACCAATTACTGCACTCACAATAGTGATTGACCTGTGCGGACATGAGACTGCCACTTGGGGTGCTCTATATGAAGCAGAGCCTATCTTTGCTGACACATATCAAGCACTCCAAAAAGGTGACCCTGTTTCTGATTTTTATTTGCAAAATAATGTCCTCTACCATATGGGGCACATCTGTGTTCCTGTTGTAGAGCAGCAAAAGATGATATGGGAAGCACACTTCAGTAGGACAGCTGGCCACTTTGGTATCAAAAAAACATTGGCAGTTCTTTAAAAACACTTCTACTGGCCCCATATGTGCAAAGATGTGGAAAGATATCTCAAATCTTGCACCCTATGTGCAATCTCCAAGCCAACAAATAGGAAGCAAGGATTGTACACGCCATTGGCAGAACCAACCAGGCCTTGGGAATCCATCTCAATGGATTTCCTCTCAGGTTTGCCCACTTCCAAACATGGCAAGGACTGTATTTTTGTGGTAGTTGATCATTTTTCAAAAATGGCTATTATGCTTGCTTGTAAGAAAAATATGTCTATTGAGGAAACTGCTCAACTATATTTTAGTCATGTATGGCCCCATTTTGGTCTCCCCAAGTCCATTGTCTCAGATCGAGATAGCAGGTTCCTGAGCATCTTCTGGTCCGCTCTATGGAAAAGGATGGATACTAAGCTAATGAAGTCCACAGCCTTCCATCCACAGACTGATGGTCAGACTGAGGTGGTCAACTACTTGATTGTTCACATGATTCGGATGTATCACTCCAAACACCCATGCACATGGGACGAGGGACTTCCATTCATCCAACACGGATACAATCGGGCACTACACAGCTTGACCAAGCACAGTCCCTTCCAAGTATGTTTCGGGTTCAAACCCATGGCACCAATTGATATAGCTATTCCATTCTCCACCATGGACTACACAGCTCATGGAAGCTCTGAGGCAGCAAAAGCGACCAAGTTTATTAAACACATGTAGCATATCTAGGAACAAGTTCATGACATCCTGGAGAAGATGAATCAGAGGTATAAGCTACGCCATGACAAACATAGGATTGCACACCATTTTGCTGTGGGTGACAAGGTTTGGTTACGGCTTCAGAAGGAATAGCTTGCAAGCCCACATAGAAAGATTCAGCCTCTGCGATATGGTCCATACACCATCACCAAAAAAGTTGTAGAAAATGCTTTTGAGTTGAACCTACCAGCCTACCTTGGTCTGCATCCAATATTTATGTGGAGCTCCTCAAACCATATCACCCACCTCTATTGGACACTTCAGTTGTGGCAGAATAACTAGACATTGATGAGCTGGATCCACAGAGTCTTGCTTTAGTAGAAAAGGATCAAATTGTGGATACTTGGATGAAGACAACAAGAGGATGCTCTATTCCGCTGTATCGAGTGGTTAGAAGAGGCCAACTTAGCCACCATGGTGAGTGGCTCACAGCAAATCAAATCAAGACATAGCTACCCCACCTGACGGGGAATCTTGATGCAATGGGGACCATTGCTTTTCAAGGAGGGAGGAATGATCTAGGCAAAAATTTGAAGTGACCATTCGGTGGCAGTTAATTCCTCGACTTTTGTATTGTTCTCATTTTGTTTTGTCCTCGAGTGATTATATCCTCGAGTGTTACATTGTCTTAATGTTATATCCTCGAGCGCTGCATGGTTTTAATGACAGGATGTATGTCCTCGAGTGTTGTATTGTCTTAATGTTGGGACGTTAAGTTGTCACCCATTATTTCCTAGATCCATGTAATCTCCCGCGGTAGTTTCAAACATATGTATAAATGCATTGTAACCCGAAAGGGGAAGGTAGACATCTCTTCGTAGAGATAAGCGCATGTTTTGTATTGCGGTTGTTAAGTAATACGACGTCTCTTCTCAGAGAATCCATTGGTATTGTGTTATTTCTATGCTATTGCAATATTCGTCAACCAAAACTTTTGAGTTTTGGATCACTGAGCGCATAAAAATGGCTGAGCCATCCCTTTTGGTTAGCGTTGATGCATCCAACCTCTTTGAGGTTGATAATATAAGTGTGCTAGTGGAACAGATGCTCCTGAGAATGAAACTAGAGTTGGCATAGGAAGAAGAAGATCCATGCATCGCATTATAAAAAGGGCTAGGTTCTAAGCTTGAAGAGGTAGAAGACCTCTTTGCAAAGCTGCAAGAAAGTGCAAATGCATCAGATGCCATAATCATTAACTTTTCCAATCAAGCATCGATCATTGATGTATGCCTTAAGAAAGTTAAGGGGAATAAGGAAGAGTTGATGGTGCAAGTGTACTCTACAAGTAGGGTAGAGCATGCACAAATAATGGGCAGGGTCAACGTGTTGAGCACATAAATAAAGGACTAGGAGCAGAACCTAGAAGCACTATTATGCACCTTGTAAATGAAGGCCTGTGAGCAAGGAACAATCCCTGATGGAGGAGTGACAAAGGATAAGGAAAATCTTGATACCTTTAGGAAAGAACTAGAGAAGATAAATGTGCTCATGTTTAGTGTCGCCTTCAAGGAGATAAACAACATCATTGAGGAAATCAAGCTCGCTATAAAGAGCTTTGAGGACTTCAATGTTGAACTTAAGGAGAGTGCACCCAAGTTCTATGCTCTAAAGGCTTTGGCATATTAGTCTGAGGTTGGAAAATAAATTTTGTATAAGGTAATGTTGGGCCCCTATTTTGACTAAGTATATGCCCATACCAACTCGACAGACATCTAGGTACAAGGCAATCACTTGGCATGATTGTTATTTTGATATCTTTTATGCCAACTAGAGGAATCTATGCACATATTGTGATAGCTAGCAGGCGGTTAACTGGCACCTAGATTTTTATGGCATCTTCACGAGTGACTACACATGGCAACCACAATGTAAAGGATGCATGGTGATGGAGCCAGTAGAATAATCAACAAAGGCTCCAATTTGGCATCCAACGTGCACTTTCCACCTTGGCATGGTGATGCTCCAATGTGCTATAAAATTGATATCAAACCAGTCAGTAGGGAGATGTGAATTAAGGTAGTGAAGCTCTAGAGAAATTGGTTCTGAGTGCAAAGACCACCAATAATATTAGATTAAGCTTGGATCCCATGAAGGCTCTATTTATGTAAGCTCAAGCTCACCTGTGAGCCTCTAGGTAGATAAATGATTTAGCAAAGCATGTTCTCTGTCTTATATACTCGATTTTACATGGACTTTGATGAATGAAGAATGGTTGTTGTAAAACAAAATGTTTTTGGTTTAATTGTCTTTCACCTTGTTATTGAATTGTGAATTGAATGGAATAGTTATAATGGCATAGTTTCAATATATGAATGTTTTGATTAAGTGAAGTTCTAATTCAGAGTGTTAATGGCATCCCTATGTTCATCGATGACATCACCATACTCTATCAAAATAGCTTAAGTGTAGATAGAGTCATGTACCCTAGCTTTGGTATCCTTGCCAAGAAGTTCCAAGCCTAAGCATGAACCCTTGATTCAAAGTATCCCCTAAAACTGACTAGCACCTCCATGAGGCTAGACTTACTTCATTAATGACTTGTACCCTTATGATGAGAATGAGCTCCCCAAGTAGGCTTGCACCTTGAGATCACCAGACTTAGCCCATTAAAGGTTCACGCTAATGAATCTTCTAAAAGCCTTCTCTAAATGACCAAGTCCTACATGTGATGAGTTGCACCACAACAGGACTAGCCCAATGCGGGCCTTGGTTCTTTCTCTACTATGTTTTATGTGTGTGCATAAGGCTTGCACCTTATGTGAATTGATGCCAACATAATAGAGTGATAAATGTTGAGTGCTACGAGAATATACTGAGTTTGTGCCCAGTTGTAATGAGTCCAAAATTGACTTGGACAACCAGATAAGTGCCTAAAGCCCATGAATAAATGAATTAACCCCCTTGTTCTACAAGAATGATGTGGTGTTATATAGGGCAGATGTATGGTGCAAGCTCATTCTCATAGATTCTACAACATTGTTCATGTCATCTCCTTTGGATCCTCAACCAGGCTCTACATTGTGGGCTTGTCAAGTGGGTCATGTGGTGGCTTCTCATTTGTCTATTGATTGTACTCGTGGCTGTGCACTTGGGGGCTTGTTACTTCCACGTGGTGGGCCACCATTGGCACTCGGGTTTTTCATCTTCACACACTTCACTAAACTATAGGTCTCCAAAACTTTTGTATAATTTCATCCCCAACTTTTTTTGAAACTTGTCACAACATTTATTTTTAGAAATTGGTCTTTGAAACTTTTGTTCTCGCCAAAAGTTTTGACTAGTCTTTCATGCATTTTGTCTTCTTGAAAATTGTTAATGAGATCTCATGCAAAATCTATGACACAATATCTGTGAAAGTGAATCCTTCTCTCTTATTTATGACTTTTATCTTGGATTTTATCAAAACAATTATTTTGAAGACCTAAGCCTTCACAAAAATTATTGTCGTAACAAGTGTTCTGACTAGTCACAACACACTTTTTCTGAAGAGTAAAACCCTTTGAATTTTTTTTCAAATTCTTCAAGATTTATGTATCCTTAATGAACTTTGTCTAGGCTTAGTATTCATGATATTTGTCTTCACAAAAATTTTGACTAGTCGTAGATAATTTTACTGAAGATCTAAATACTCAAAAAATTCTCACAAAGTCTTAAAAAACTTTTTTATACTTCATCCATGCAAAAGTTTTGACTTATTCATTCTGAAGACCCAATCCTTAGTCTTTTGTGAAAATTGCTTTCACGAATTCTATTTTGAAGACCTCCGAAGACACAATCTTTTGGCACTTTTATTTACAACTTTTGTTCCGACAAAGTTGCAACATTTTCTTTGAAGACCTAAAAACTTGATTTTTTTTTAAAAGTCTTTGGAACTTTTGTAAACTTTTACTCCCATAAAACCTCTTACTACTCTTTTTATCAAAAAGCATGAAGGCCAACCTTTTTTATAAATACATTATCTTTTTGCCCTTTTGACTTATCCATTTTTGTTGAACTTCGACTAAACTTTGAGAAGCCTTTCCTGCTAATCCTAAATCCTGAACTAAATTCAGATGTTGCTTTTCGATGACAACCAAAAATGGTCAACATTTTGGTGATCTCTATGGGCTGCTTGGCTGCTAAGCAAGAATCCAGTAGCCTTTGAAGCAATCCATTGGGCATGGATTTGTAGAAGCATCCAAAACTTCTCATAATATAAAAGTACAACCTAGTTACAACCTGCTTGGCCTATTACTAAATAAATTGAACTGAGAACTACTTACAAAGCATTTACAAACATTATTCAGGTTTGTCTCTAATATACTCCTTGAATTTCTCAATGTTTCATGATCTCATTCAGACACCATTCCATCTGCCTTGAAGCTTTAATTTTGTCCTACTTTTAGGCCTACTACTTGAGCCAATATTTAAAACTGAAAGCGGCTTCAAAAAAATGAGAGAAGGAAACAACACAAATGCCATAGGCACTTGAGGAAGATAAAAACAACTAAAACTATTTACAATGTTCATGTAGACACTTAGGAAAAATAAAACGTCTAACCTACCCAAAACTAACCAATTATAAATCTATCTAAACAAAGCCATTGACTGGTTTTACAAAATAGATACTATTTTTTATCAACTTAGAATGTTTTTCATGTTTGAGGGTAGCCAACTAGAGGTGGAGAAAGAGTGGGTATTCAACAAACTAGTGATATACTTCTCCAAGGACAAAAAGAAACTCACCTACCCATGTAATTTAACTGGAAATACAACCATCGTGGAATGGATAGGTAGGTTGATTATGGCCTTCTTGATACTCAATCTTCTGTTTTGGATTAAGCACAAAATGTGGTGAGTTCTCCTTGTTGGCCTCCAACTGGGCCAAGTACTTGATAGGTCACCCTATTGACAAAACAAAATTTGAGCAATCAGAGTCGCTCTCATATTTGCATTATGTTCCTCTATCATCCTGCTGATAGTGATGTTCTTCTCTTAGTGATTGGCTTGGAAACACATCTACTTCACCCATTGTGCATGTTGATTGCATGTTTTTTCCTGAAGAGATGTTGGTTAAATGTTGAGGCTTGAGCAGAAGTCTTCTTACTCATCCTAAAAGAAGTCTTCTTACAGCTACTCTTCACTATTTCAAATGAGAAGCCTCATCACAACTTCATCAGGGTCTTCTTGAGATATGATTTGATCAACATATTCTCAAGCATGTTCTCCAAACTTGACAACCACCCTATCAATGCCTTCACTAGGAGGTGTTGGGCTGTAAAAATTCTTAATATCTTGAAGGAGCTCAAGGTATTATTGCCTCTATTCATTGGGGTCTCCTCCTTGTCCACTTGAAGGGATGATAACTTTAGTAGCATTCTTATCCTTCTCCTTAGAGACTTCAAACCTTCTAAGTACTTCAAACTCCTCAATGAAATCATGATACAAGGACAAATTTACTTCATCAAGGTCTACTTTTGTTTACTAGGAACCATTACCAATTCATTCAAGCCTTCACCTTCCTCACTTTGGGGAATTTTATCTTCTTCAAGTTATGTTGCAACCTCAACCCCTAATACTTCCATGCCATCATCAGCTCCATTATCAAGATCAAATCCATGCTAACTAGACTAATATTTCTCTTCTTCCATGTGAAATGGAAACTCCTCTATCCAACAAAAGTTTAGCTCATGCCCCTCTTGTCTCAATTCTAATTTTTCTTCCTCTTCATAGAGGGGACTGCCAATGATTATTTCCTCCTCTTCTTCACTTGAAACACTTTCATATTTAGCTATATGGTTTCCATCTACCCTCCACACAACAAGTCCTCCTTCAAAAATGGAAATCGTGGGAAGGCAAGAAGGCTCAATTGGTGGGGTAGGGTAAAACTAAATAGGAGACATTCCGAAACTTTCTTGTCCATGGGTTGGCTTTGGAGGTGGAGAAGCATTGCTAAAACTTTTAAAATTGGGAGTAATGGGCTCTTTTAAGAGTTCTTGGGAAGGAGGAAAATAAACTTGTGCTTAAAATGCCTCATTCTTCTTTTTTTGCTAAGCAATCAACCTATCAAATTCTGATGTGCCTTGATCTTTATTAACAATTCCAACTTGAGGGCTGGGTGAAGAGCTTCTGAAGCTTGGAATTTTTTTTGGTTTGGTCTCTACCACCTCTTCCTCTTGATAATTTTGGATTGGTGTAATAAGAATATCTTTATCAAGGGTTGGCATTATGAAATCAAGGTGTTTGGTCCAAGAAGGCCTCCATGATTGAAAGGTTTGATGATTTTGAAGAAGAGTAGACTCTTGAGAGGGTTGTTCCTGAGGGATGATAGGCTGAGTTTGCACAGGTATAGGTTCTCTCAATGGATGGAGGCCTCTAAAACTTGGGATTTTGAAAGTTGAAGTTTCCTTTTCATAGTCAGGTGCAAAATTATGAGAGTAGTTTGTCCAACATTAGGAATCGAGAGGTTTGATTAGACTTCTTGACATTTTATTTGGGCAAAATCTTGTTTCTTCTGCTCCTGCAAATCATACTCTTGCTCTCTACCAAGTTCCATCATTTGTTTATCAAAATCTAGATTTATGTCATTAAAGCTCTTTTGAGGCTGACTAAGGGAATGATCATGCTGATTGGGAGTAAAATAACCCCCTTGGAGATGGTTACAAACATGAACATGTTGCCAAAAGGTTTGAACAAGGGTGAGGGGGAGCCAAACATGATGAAGATGATGGCATCATGTTGTTATAGAGTTGTTTGACATAAATGAAGCAACATTCTCAAATAGATATGGATTGTAACAGGGGATGAAGAATGCATTTGGATAAGGAGTGGGGGAAGGGGCATATTGTCTATAGTAATTTGACATGTTAGACATTCAAATGAGTTGGAAATTCATTGAACTAGACTCTTAAGCAATCAACAAAAGGTCTACTTCTTCAAGGATAGAACCTTTAAGTGCCGGGGCTACCAAAACCATTTGAAACATGCTTAGAGTCGCCAGATGTTGAATGTAGAATGTTATGACAGTTGTAAATTTGTCAAGATGCTCATCCATCTTTGACAATATTGTTGAATCTCTATCTTATCGAGCATGCTAGAAACTATTGTCACTTTGAGTTGCAACCTTTGAGCAGGTGTTTCAAGTTTCCTCACTCAATTCACAAAATGAAAACACTCTTAGAATGTGGGTAACCTAAATGGTGGAGTGAATATGTAGAGAAGGTTGGCTCTCTTGATACTACACCTAAGACTAATACTACACTTACTCAACTGTAGAGAAAATAGAGATAAACATAAAAAATTAAACATGCAAAGTAAAACTCTACTCAAGTCAATGTAAAGGTAATCATAAGCAAGGAGACACAATACATTCACTAGTAATTATTCATGCAAATCTATATACTAAAATAGAAGTGTAAGAGTTAGGAAGACTTACCTTGAAGATGAACATGTCGAGCCTCAACATGTCTCTTAGTCAATGGTGCTTTGAAAGAGGTTGTTGTGTATTGTTGAAGAAGCTAAGGATGGACAATGGATTATAGTCTTTCCAAGGACCTCCTAGTGAATATCAAGCTTCCACAAGACAAAGGTTCTCCTCCAAGAAGCATAAAACCCTAAGCAATGACTCCTCAGATAGAATGGCAAAAATGTAGATCATAAAGAATCACAAATGGATGACCATCTTTATTATAAATGAGGTGAAAGAGGGGTATATATGCCTGATTTGACCCTAATCCCTTTCAAAAAATGAGTCGACACAGTTGGCCCAATCAACCTTGGCCTGGTCGAAGTTAGTCTCGTAACGTGTGTTATTCCCAGAACAAGGTCGACCCAATCAATTATGTTTGGAAAATATTAAAAATGAATTTTGCTTAGGTAGGGGCTATTTAAGGTGGTAAATTTCTTAGAGAAGCATGTGAGTGAGGTGTCAAAGATCAAGAAAATATATAAGAGGGCTTTGTTATGGTTTTAGGTGGTGGTATAGAGAACAACAATCTTACAAAACACCAAAGGTCGACCCACCCCTTTCTTGGTGCACCCTTTAAGGTGTGCACTTAAAGAGATTGAGACTCGACAGGTTATTTCGAGAGAAAGCATTGATAATTGATAAAATTTAAAAATATTATGTGTATACACATACTATCAATATGTTTTAGTGCTTCAAATTTTCAACATACTATGCTTACATTACATATGCAATGATCACAAGTTCTTACATGTTTCATTCATTACTACAATGTTATATCAAACTTACATGATGCAAATCAAATAATTTTTTTTACCAAATGCTTCAATGTTACATCTATAATAATTTAATAAAAATTCAATAAATCCAAATGTTATTACATATTTATCTTTCATAAATGCTCTCACTTTTTCTTTTGAGACAAGTTATTTGTAGACAATATCCCTCATCTCAAAAGGGGGGCATCACAATAGAATTTTAAAAGCAATACATTTTCAGACATCATAGCTTACAATGTGTAAAAATTATAATTTTCAGATTATGGAGGCATTCAACTTGCTTATGCACTCCACTCATTTAGCTACTTGAGCACATACACACTTATGCGAACATAGTTACAAGGATTCAAAAAAAATTCAAAATATCACATTTGACAATCTATACAATAAATGTGGTAATATGCATTCATGACCAGGGTACTACTTTTCAAAAATCAAGTATTAAGTGTCAAGAATTTACAGTTCAAATTTAGATCTGTCTATAATGATGCAGTTCATATTTTTCAAGTAGACCACATTTAAGCTTAGTGATGCTCCATGTCTTGGTTTCACTTTAGAAATCTATGTACTAGTTCCCACCTCTTCTCTTTTAGTTTAACAAGTGGGCTATATGAGAGCTTAATGGCACTCATGTTTTGGTTGCACTTTAACGAACCACTTTGTTGGTTCCCATCTCTTCACACATTACCAAGTACTCTATGAGGGTTGGAGCATATATCTTTCCAACTCAAGCATCTACACTAATTATTTAGATTGATAGTTGACCACTCTCAATTCAACACTTCTCCACATGCCTCAACAAGTGGGCATGTAAATCTTCATGACAAAGACAAAATGTGTATACACACTTGAGCATTGCATTCATTTTACTCTAATAATTTATGCATCACTATAATTAAGTGGGAGACAAATGTAGATAATTAAATTTAAATAATAAATACTTGAAAATACTTGTCCTTGACATCTTTACCTTGCTTGGCCAACTCACTATTTCGATAATCATTTATCTATATGAAATGCTTAAAAGTCTTGCAAATTATTGAGAGCGTCTTTTAGACTTCCTTAATTTATTCATATTCATCCCTATTCAATAAACACTTCACTAGTTTCCAGTTTCATAAGCCTTTGTTTATTTTGGACAAGTGCACATTAGGAAGACAGGGACATACTGTGCACTTGTCCACTATTATGAGCTTATCTCTCATGCTTTAATGGCTAGTTTTCAAAATGACACACTTCTTAATGTCTTTTGCGCATGCAAAAGTAGGTTGTTTATTGGAAAAAAATTCAAATATTCTCTTATAATATCACATCAAGTGTCTTGCTTGAAACCCCTAGTTACTCTATCTAACACACTCTCGCAAAAGCAATTTCAAAAACATCTATCTATTTAGAAAAGAACCTTACTACAATTATATTGTAGTAATACAATAATTGGCTAAGTTAACTTTACTTTCTTGCAAGTTGAGGCCATCTTTTATCAAACATTCTAATCAAATTTTCTAGTTGCATTCATATGATCTTCCCCAAAGAGAGAACTACATCGTCCTAAGGTCCATTTGGACTATGTAGGCAACACTCAGTTAACAAGAGGTTTTTTTAGGATAGCTCGGCCATATCCCACTTTTCCATGTTATTTCCTTTAGGCATTTGATCTTGTTTGTGTACTTGTGCAGGCTAGGGTTTTACTTTTGAAGGTGATCAATGCATCCAAATAGGCTTTGCACAGAATCAGGTAGTTTCTAGACATAGACATACCAACCCAAATTTCTAGGTCTAGTGCACAGTCAACATAAACAAAGTCACACCAGAAGACAATGATGCATTTTGGCTCTTTCTGGCTACTGCACACTTGTCCCATAATACAACAAAATGGTGTTTTAAATTAACATTGTGTTTGTAGGTTTTTATAAGCAGTTTCAGATAGTTATAGTTAGTGAATGAATAACACAGTTTGCAAGGACATCTCTCTAACCCTAACCCTGGTTATTGTTTTTAGCAATTTATAACTTCTGTAAATTATGTATATCACTGTATTTTTATAGTAGGTTATCTAATTTATCTTCCTAGATCAGATTTTAAGTTTACATTACTTTAGAGTTAATTTCATTTCACAATTAATTTTAAGGGTAAACACAGATGAATGAATAACAAGCTTGCTCAAGGATTGGTCAAAGACTTATTCCATTGAAGAATAAACATTTACACTATAGATTTTCCTTTTTCTTTGTGAAGTCATGATAATCTTAAAGGGGAAGTAAGGTATGAGTACTCATGACAATAATGGATTTTGATTTGTATTTTATCTAAAAGCTTAGTAATGCTCAAATTAGATTGAGATCGAGATGTTTTTTTCTCCCATATTTTATATCCATACTTCCTTTTTGTCAATATTAGTGTGGTGGGAGTCTTAAAATTGCAAGCAAACCCTTAAAAATAGGGTTATGTTATTGAAGTAATAGTGTTATTCTAGTGGTATAAAGTTACTTCTCTCTAACGATGACAATTTATACAAAAGTTATGTTTTTGAGAAAATATCAATTTGTTGGATAACTATTTGGATGGTTTATATTTTTACCTGGACCATTTATTTGCTTAAATTGCATGCTCGATATATTTTAGGTAAAAGTGTTTTTATCATTTGGGACCTGAAAGATAAATGTTTTGATGGCGAGGAGTGATTTTCGATGAGCCTCTAAAATTACAATTTTGTTCACTTTTGTGTTATGTTGTCTAACAACTCTTGTTATTTAAATTAGGGACTTGAGGGTTGAAAGAATTATTATTTTTTTGTTATATGGGTTTTCTCAATCATGTATTAACACAAATGGCCTCTTGCAATGGGGAACCTTCGTTTAGATTTAGGGCCTTGAAAAATATCATAGTTAGATATAAGATACATTGTTCGATTTTATTTTGGTATAAATGCTAGCTTTTAACGAAGAATATTCATATGGATTGCACCAAAAAAACATGTCATGGATTCTTTATTGTCTACTGCTTTGATTGGATTTTTGTTTGCATGCAATTTTAATCTATTAATGTCTAGGGAACAACTAATTTGGTTCCTTTTCTAGTTAAGTATTTCAAAATTATTTTTGGGTTTTAAATGAGGCTTGTGAATTATTTTAACTGAGAAGATGTTATTATGTGGCAAACAGTCTATCAACTTTAGGGAAGGTTGAGTGACAGTTATACATGAATGTGGTGGTTTTATTTTGTTATAATGCGTAGATTAATTGTACTCAAACTTGTGGATGGGGTTAATTGTTTTTTATTTTACATTCCTTTGTAATTAAGTAATGAATATGAAAATGATGTACAATGCCTTTAACTTTATTTTGATAAGCACTTACAAAGATCAGTTTGTTTGGCTTTATCATTATTTTTTAGGGCACTTTCCTATTCACAATGGATATGCCCCCTCCTTCTGAAGGTTTTGATTGATGGTAGTGTTCTCCATTTAAAGTTTAAGGGTTTTACCATAGCCTCGTAGGTTCTATTATGTTGGTTGAGAATAGAATATCCTTTTGAGATATATGCATTATGTGTCAGCGTATTGTTTTACAAGTTTGATCCAGAAGAGAAAGTTGAGGCAATGTTTTTTTAATCTTATCTTTGTGTATTTAATGTGATGGATGTTTTAGGAGATTATTCATGCTCACTTTGTGGATAAGTATGAAAATTAGAATCCCCCTAAGGTGGATGGAAGGAGGGATAAAGGGATGGAGGGATTGACAAGTAGTTCTTTCCTTTTCAATGGCATGGTGTTGTATGCCATCATTTCTCGTAGAAGAGGATATGACATTTTCAATTAATGGGAGAGTAGAATTTTTTGTTCTAAAGTCCAAAAGATCTTATTGTTTTGTTTTCTCCGTATAATATTTCAATCCAAATGGAACTTGCTTTCGTTCACCCAATGTTGGACTTCCCCATGGAAAATAATGTTACTTTATGTGTGTGTTTGTGTGTGTGTACATACATACATTTATGTATGTATGTGTGTGTGTGTGTGTAAGGATTTTTACTGTAGCATTGGAGTGAGGAAGATGTTGAGGTTTTACATATAACTATGTTTTTCCTTGATAAAGGTAGCCTGTGATTAGATAGGCATTTTTGGCGGTGGAGAGCCTATAGCGATAGGAATAACTATCAACATGGGCTTTGTTAATTAAATGTGACCATCAATTCCCATCATTATATAAGAACCCATATTTTTTAATGTTGAAGTTATTTGTGGGGTGAATTTTAATGTGTTGTTTATGATCAATTCATACTTATATGAAATGGAGATCTTCACATAGCGGCAAGGATTTGGTTTATATCCACAAAGATGTTCTCTACTTCGTATCAATATTTGATTTATAACCTTTAAATTTTCATTTGACAAATGATAGTAAGAAACAACAAAAGCAGAGGTCACAAGGGTATCTTACTACAATTTCAGTATTAGGTTTTTATAATAAAAAAATCATAGTTTTTCTAAGAACCTTTAGATATATTGTGGACTACGAAAGCCTTAGATCATTAATCCATTTGTGAATATTTTTTATTATTTTATCATCTAACACACATTTAAAATATCTATTTTAATACAATTAATATTTTGTAACTATTATAATGGATAATAAAAATTGATGACATTTTAAATAGGTGGGTTGTTTTCAATCCAATCTAAATTTCATTCTTGCAAACATTATGTTAAATGAATTTGTAAATATGTGTATTCTCACAAACATTATATTAAATGAATATGTAAATATGTGTATTTTCTTAAATATCATGTTAAATGAATACGTAAATTTATATTTTTGTAAACATCATATTAAATCAATTTGTAAATGTGTATTGTCACAAACATCATATTAAATAAATATGTAAATATGTGTAATGATTCATAAACTAGGCCAAAAGTATTATCCTTGAAAAAAATAATGGATAATAAAAAATAACTAAGTTGTTTTATATTTTACTTATTAATAAAATGTATGGTTGCACACCTTTTTTTTTAATCATGAAAATATAATTTTTTAAACCAAAACATTATTTTTTTAGATAAATTTATATGAATGCTATAATTCATTTTTAAATATTTTTCAATTTATATGTATTTTTAACCTATGTGACACAAATTGAGACAATAAAAAGGGATCAGTTATCCCATGGTATTTTATATACATCATCTTTGGTTTTGGTTGGTAATCTCAGTTGAAGTGATAACCTTTTTGTTTCCTTACCTTGACATTATAATTTTGTTGCATTCTTGATCAAACCTAAATATTTTGGGTTTAATTTTATTAGGTTAAATCTTTTATTTCTTGTTCAAGTTTTGGTTATACATTTTCTTCTTCTATGAATTAAGAAAGCCTAAACACATTTCTTTTTTGTTAAATTTCATTTCTTATACTTTTCAATTCAAGTTTTTTGTTTCCAACTCATTTTATTGAACCTTGGATTTCTTATACAAGTGTTGGATCATTGATTCAATCTTGCACGTTTCAATAGAGACATTCCTAATATTAGACCTATAATCTTGTGGAACCACACCAAGCCATAACAAGATCCTTAGGGTGTTAATCTTGGACTTTGCAACTTTCTTTGTTTGAAACTTAAATAGTTGAAGGTTTTCATGAATGAAATAATTAGATATAAACTAGATGTGTTCTAGGCATTTTTCTTTAAGAACCATGTCGGTGTTTTTGTTATAACATGAAGGCATACTTTACCAAACATTTTTTTCTAACCTTTCATGTTATTTCTTACGACAAATTACCTAATTCTACTTTCACATCAATAATTTTTAATAGTTTACGAAAAGACTCCATTTTTGCAAAATTCAATCATTCCCTTTACAATGTTTATGTTGAAGACTTTAATTAACTCGTGCATTATCAAGCCATTCATTTCTTAATTTGCATTAAGGTTGTTTAAGACATCTCGTTTATTCATTTTTACTTTAGTATCATTCATCACATAAACTAGAATATTCATGTCCCATCCATAAGAAAATATTTTTAATATTTCTTATTTATTACACTTTAATCCAACAAAAATAAATTATGAACAGAGAGAGTCTTATGTTTCAATTACCACAATTTTGTAAATAATAATTTTAGTTCCAAATAACTATAATAATTTTTTTTATATGTAATATAAAATAATTAATAAAGTAACATTAACAAATGAAAGCTTTTTACAATTCTTTTTAGTATTTAAATCCAAATATTATGTCAAGATAATCCATGTTTTGTTAAATAGAAATTTGTTCATTATATGCTTAGTTTAGTTTAAAATTTGAGTAGTATATAAAATTCTAAGTAAATGAATTTCAAAAATATAATAGTCAAAATACACACTGCAACTTTTCTATACCAAGATCATGGTTTTCACAAGTTTTTAGGGTGTTTTAGTAAATTTCCTCGGCAACATTATTGTTGATTTTTCAACCTTGATATCATTTAGATGATTGAAACTCTGAACCAAAATGAATGAAGAAAATAACTACTTTTTATTGAAGTATGCCACAATATTTTACAATGAATTCATATTAATAATATCCTTCTTTGCTCGACATAAACACACACACCTCTAATATTTTTTATAAATTAAAACTCCAATAGAAAACCCTGATCATTTACCAAAGGACACCTGCACAATACAAGATACAACACTTTAGCCTTGTTGGGGTAAAAAAATAGCATTCAAACTATATTGAGCACAACCTAATCCAAATTGATAAAGGCATATGTTTCCATTGTGCCCTTCCTTGAGTATTTTATATCTTCAAATGGCATGCCAATTTTTCGAACATTAAGAAATAAAAGCTACCCAGAACGATGAAAGAAAATCGAAATTTCAAGCTACGTAGGCTCTTGAAATCCTGGAGATGTAATAACTTGGGATGTCAATCAACAACGATCTTATTGATTCGTTTAAATGTTAAGCCTTACTATGGTCCTATGGTTAAGGTGTTAAAGTATATGGAGTTGTCGCTTGTCACTCAGCGTTGGCTAAGTTTGTTTAGTGTTGGGTTTGTGTAGGTAGGGGTAGACGATGTTAAAATAATAGAAAAATCAGATTTGTCCTTTTTTTGTTGGGAATGTTTCCTAACTTTTTCTGTATTTCTTTTCTGTTTGGGAAAGTTTCTCATCTTAGCTTTTAGGGAAAGTTTCCCTTCTTTGTTTAGTTTCTTTTTCTGTAGTCGTTGTTTTGTGTATATATTTCTATTTCCTTTCAATAAAGAGGTATGAAGACAATTTTGTAGCAAGTATATCAAATTGCTTCTCTGTCTCTCTTGTTTTAAGTTATAATTTTTTCTGGTTTATTTTCTGTGTACAGCATTTGTTTTTTAGTTTAATATTTTTCTTTCATATGGTATCAGACCCAGGGTCAAAATGACAACAAATGCTAACAGTACACAGCTACAAATTCCTAAATTTAATGGAAAAAATTATGATTTTTGGTGTTTTCAAATGAAAATTTTGTTCAGGGCACATGAGCTATGGGATCTTGTGCTGAATGGGTATTCAGAACCAGTAGATGCAGCAGCATTAGCAGCGCTCACACAAAATGAAAGGGATTTACTGCAGGATAATCGAAAAAAAGATCAGAAAGCATTATTGTTCATAGTGCAGGGTCTTGATGAAACTCTTCTTCCAAGAGTTACAGCGACTTCGAAGGCCAAAAAAGCATGGGATCTCCTTGCACAATCATTTCAAGGTACAGAAAAAGTAAGAACAGTTCGCCTTCAAATTCTTAGAAAAGATTTTGAAATTTTACAAATGTCAGATTCAGAAAGTTTAGGAGATTTCTTTAATCGTACAATGGGTATAGTTAATCAGATGAAATCAAATGGTGAGGTTGTGACTAATCAAAAAATTGTTGAAAAAATTTTAAGAAGTTTGCCTGAAAAATATGATCCTGCAGTTATAGCTATTGAAGAATCAAAAGATCTAACATCTTTATCTGTAGATGAGCTTATGGGTTCATTGTACACACATGAACATAGAATAAATAAATCAACAAAGAAGCCACTTGAGAAAGCTTTAAAGAGCAAGGTATCTTTTAAAGAAAAAGAAACAACCCCAGAGTCATCTTCAGCACAAAGAGGAAGAGGTAGAAATTCAAGAGGAAGAGGAGGACGTTTTCAACAAAGAGGCAGAGATCAAAGAGGCAATAGAAGTGATGAAGAAAATTGTGGTTTCACTCAAGCAAGAGGTAGAGGCAGAGCAAATTTTCAGCAAAGAGGAAGAGGTTTTCAAAGGTATGATAAATCATCTTTACAATGTTATTACTGTCAAAAGTATGGACATTTTGCATCTGAATGTAGGAAAAAGTTTGCAGATGAAAGTAAACAAGAAGCCCAATATGCAAATGAAGGTGAAGAGCAGGAAGGATATGTCTTGTTAACATGCAGCACAAAAGAGGAAGTAAATGATGACAAATGGTATGTTGACAGTGGGTGCAGTAATCATATGACAGGACACAAAGAGTTATTTCAGAATTTGGATGAGTCTATCATATCTGAAGTCAAGATGGGAAATAATACAATTGCACCAGTCATGGGGAAAGGGAGGATATTAATCACAACAAGACAAGGTGAGAAAAAATATATTGGTGATGTGTTTTATGTACCAGGCTTAAAGCATAACTTGTTAAGTGTAGGTCAACTTGTGCAAAAAGGCCACACTGTCAAATTTGAAAATGGTTCATGCATTATTGTTGATGGTAAAAACAAGCTGATAACCAAAATACCCATGACTGCTAATAAGATGTTTTCTCTTAGTATCAGAAACAATATGCATTTAAGTTTCAGTGCTCTTGTAAAAGACACACAGTGGTTATGGCATCTTAGGTTTGGTCATTTGAATTTTGGTGGACTAAATCTTTTGTATAAAAAGAACATGGTAACACGGTTACCATTTATCCAAAGACCAGATGAAGAATGTGAAGGTTGTATTGTTGGAAAGCACCATAGAGAACCCTTTCCAATAAGGGATTCTTGGAGAGCTTCAAAGCCATTAGAGTTAGTTCACTCAGATCTATGTGGACCAATTGAGGTTACTTCATTATCTGGTATGAGATATTTTTTGACATTTATTGATGACTATAGTAGGAAACTTTGGGTGTATCCTTTGAAAAATAAGTCTGATACTTTCAAGAAATTTAGAGAATTTAAAGAATTAGTTGAGAAGCAAAGTGGTTATTTTCTCAAAATTTTGAGGACTGATTGGGTGGAGAGTATATTTCACATAATTTTCATAATTATTGTATTGACAAGGGCATAAAAAGGCAGCTAACAACAAGGTATACACCTCAGCAAAATGGTGTCACTGAGAGAAAAAATAAAACAATTTTAAATATGGTAAGGAGTATGCGTAATGTTAAAAATTTACCTAAGGTTTTTTGGGCAGAAGCAATTTGTTGTGCAGGATATATTTTGAATAGATGTCCCACGAACTCAGTTTGGGGCATGACACCAGAAGAAGCTTGGGGAGGATACAAACCCCGGGTAGGTCATTTAAGAATTTTTGGTTGTATTGCTTATTCTCATGTTCCAGATGCACTTAGAAAGAAATTGGATGATAAGGCAGAAAAATGTATCTTTGTTGGATATAATGAAGAATCCAAGGCATACAGGTTGTACAATCCAGAGACAAAAAAGTTGGTGATAAGTAGAGATGCAAAGTTTCTTGAAGATCAGGAGTGGTGTTGGAAATTGGAAGAGAAATATCAAACAGTTAACATTGAAGATAGAGCTACAAATCAACAACAAATTTCAGTTGTTAACATAGGAGCCAACAGTAGTAGCATTCAACAGTTAGCACTAAGAAGAGGTTCTTCTTCATCTCCACCAAGTCATAGACATGTTTCATCAAGTAGTTCTCCATTATCCACCTCAGAATCTCCAAAAAGGTGGCAGAAAACAAGGAGTTTGTCTGACATATATAAAGAAACAACAGAGGTAAATGAAGATCTTTGTCATTTTGCATTTTTTGCTAATAGTGAACATGTTACATTTGAAGAAGCTATAAATGATGATAAATGGATTAAAGCTATGAATGAAGAAATTGAAGCCATAGAAAAGAATCAAACTTGGGAAATTGCAGATCTCCCTAAGCATAAGAAGCCAATTGGAGTAAAGTGGGTGTATAAAACAAAGTACAATGAGCAAGGTAAAGTGAATAAATACAAGGCCAGATTGGTAGTAAAGGGCTACAAACAAAAATCAGGGATTGATTATAATGAAGTTTTTGCCCCTGTTGCTAGAATGGATACTATTCGCATGATTTTAGCTCTTTCAGCACAAAAGGGTTGGAAAGTCTTTCATATGGATGTAAAATCAGCATTCTTAAATGGTGTATTGGAGGAAGAAATTTATATTGAGCTCAGAGAGGTAAGGTGCTCAAACTAAAGAAAGCTTTGTATGGTTTAAAGCAAGCACCTAGAGTTTGGTATGAAAGGATTGAATCATATTTTTTTTTAAATGTTTTTGAAAAATGCCCTTATGAGCCCACCTTATTCATAAAACAAAATCAGCAAGGAGATGTTATGATAGTTTGTATTTATGTTGATGATTTGCTTTATACCGGGAATAATGAAAACATGCTTAGAGAATTTTCAATGGCAATGAAGAGTGAATTTGAAATGACTGATCTTGGTTTGTTGCACTATTATCTTGGTCTTGAAGTAACACAAAATAGTGATGGAATTTTCATTTCACAAGAAAAATATGCAAATGATATTTTGAAAAGGTTCAAGATGGAAAATAGCAAACCAACAATTACACCTATTGCCATGGGTTTGAAGTTGAGCAAAAATGATGAAAGCAAAAAGGTAGATTCTACTTTGTATAAAAGTTTGGTTGGAAGTTTAATGTCCTTAACTGCAACAAGACCAGATATCATGTATGCAGTAAGCTTGATAAGTAGGTTCATGGAGGATCCACATGATACTCATCTACAAGCAGGTAAAAGAATACTAAGGTATGTAAAAGGGACTGCAAATCATGGAATTTTTTATGAAAAGAAGGGTGTTTTGAGGTTAATTGGTTATACAGATAGTGATTGGGCTGGAAATCAAGATGATAGAAAAAGTACTTCTGGGTATGCTTTTAATTTTGGGTTAGGTGTAATTTCATGGTCTTCAAAGAAACAACCCATTGTTGCATTGTCCTCAACAGAAGCAGAATATGTGGCAGCCACTTCAGCAGGTTGTCAAGCAGTTTGGTTACGAAGGATGCTTGAAGCTTTGATGTAGCCTCAAATGGAAGAAACAATTATATTTTGTGATAATCAATCAACGATTGCACTTTCTAAAAATCCAGTCTTTCATGGAAGAAGCAAGCACATTGACATCAAATTTCACTTCATCAGAGAGCTGGTTAAAAATAAAGAAATCAAACTTTTTTATTGCAGGTCCAAAGATCAGGTTGCTGACATTTTGACAAAACCTTTGAAAGAAGAAGATTTCAATAGACTGAAGAATCTTTTAGGGATGAGAAGCTATCCCACAAATCAGATTTTAGGGAGGATGTTAAAATAATAGAAAAATCAGATTTGTCCTTTTTTTGTTGGGAATGTTTCCTAACTTTTTCTGTATTTCTTTTCTGTTTAGGAAAGTTTCCCATCTTAGCTTTTAGGGAAAGTTTCCCTTCTTTGTTTAGTTTCTTTTTCTGTAGTTGTTGTTTTGTGTATATATTTCTATTTCCTTTCAATAAAGAGGTATGAAGACAATTTTGCAACAAGTATATCAAATTGCTTCTCTGTCTCTCTTGTTTTAAGTTATAATTTTTTTTGGTTTATTTTCTGTGTACAGCATTTGTTTTTTAGTTTAATATTTTTCTTTCATACGAAGACAAGAAATGGGGAGAAGACGTATGAAGCACTTGGGGCCCATCTTTGGCATAGCTATTTAATTTTCCCTTAGATACAACATTAATTCATAAACTATAGGTGAAAAGTGGTAGTTGCGGCAACCCATTCACATTGCCACTTAGGTGCCACGTAGAAACGTAAAAATTAATTCATTTGGAAGTTTAACTTTTTTTTAATTTATATTTTTTGTTTGACATGTTTTTTTAGATATGGATAAAAAGTGGTGTTTAAGGACCCAAAACCATTCAAGATGCTAATGAAGCAAACCAAAACCACGTTTCGGGAATAAACAAGAGTCTCTGACCCCCCTGCGCCCCCCAAGGAACAACCAAAAAACCATCCAGAACTAGTCAAGAAACAACTAGGAACCAACAAAAACTACAAAACATGAAAACAATTGAGCAACCTAAAACTGAACAAAATTAAGACAAAGCCCACCAAGGAGCTAGACCTTTTTATCATTGTTCTCCTCCACCATCTTAGTCTTGCCTCTAGTTCATTTGCATGGGCCTTTCATGGTTGCAGTCCCCTCCAAGACTTCAAACAACTTTTGGATCTCCTCCAAAGTAGCTTTCTTCTTGACACAAGCCTTGTCCTTTCTAATCCTCAAGTTCTTTCTACTAAGAGTGTTCCTTATGTTCCTCTATATGAACAAACTTTATCTCTAGATCTAGCATGGTTTCAGGGTCCTTACCATCATCCCCTTCCATGTTGTCATCCCCAACAAAGACTGGAGTACCCTAGTTGACCACTTTGATTTCTTTTCTCAACCTTTTCGGCTCTCCCACCTGTCTCAACTGAAACCCCTCAAAATCTTCAGCTTTTTCTTCAGTGAGTCCATAGATACCACCTTCTCATTATCCAACTATGGCCCTTCAACTAAAGCATCCTCACTCCCTTCTAAATCCTCCTAAAAAATATGAGGAGAAAGGTTCTCCATGGGAACATTCACTGCCTTGAGCACCTAACCATCCCTTTATTCATCATAAAAAACAAACTTGCGCTTGCCCCTTTAAGAGTCCTTCAACCCTTTAATTTTTAAAGCATGGGTTAGGGTCTGCTTAGAATCCTCTGAAACATCCTCCAAAACTACCATCTCCTCCACAGTGTCGACTATTTCTAGGTCCTTAGAACTTCCATTAATAATAAACCCAACATATTTGTCCATCAAAGGAATATCCTCTCTCACAAGCAACAAGATGAGGGATTGATGAATGATAACAACGGAATTATCATTTTGGAAAGCCTCCACCATGGTCTCTTGGTACCTCAATAGGTTGAATGGCAAGCTCATCTCATACATATTTTTGAAATGATTCATCAGAAAGAAATAGTATGAGTTTACCAAATGCTTTTTGCATTTGAGGGTCAAATACCTCATCAACTACAAACATATCCTGAGCCATTTGAAAGGTATATATTCCCTTAAGAACCTTCTTTTGACTTTCAAGGCTTTTTCCTTGGAATTGTAAAATGTTTTAACAAGCTCAAATTTCTTCCTTTTATCCTTAAACACCTTGAGGTCCTTGGAAACCATACATGGTTTTCACAATACTTTCCTCTGACACATTTATCATAACCAACATGTTGAAATGGAGGGGAAGTCACAATTTGAATTAATTTAAAATAAAAAATTTGAAATGCATGTAAAAAAACTTGTCTGATATTTTATGGTGTAAATATAATGTACATTGGTACCCTAATTGTTGAAATGGTGGCATGTCACGATGTCATTGGTTTTTGTTTGAACTAGTACATAGTACCATGACAACTATAAAGGTAATATAAAGTCAAGTATAAAACATAATGTATTCAAAATCTATTTCAGCTATTGGTGCACACTCAACAATTGGCACTTCTCCCCTAGTGGTTTTCATAATCACGACCGATTCACCATCAATTGTGCACACATTTCAAGATTACCAAAAGCTAACAACTCATGGGGCTGATAGTCAATATTTGCTCACTGACAATTAAAATTGCTATAGAATAGTTTGCAAGCCCAAGTTATGAACTTAGCCCTTTCATAAAATGTCAATTCCATCAAAGGTTTGGTTGTAGCTCTAATTGGGAAGCAATGAGTTCCACATTTTTTTGGTATAAAATTCACGATCATTATACTAAAAGGGAGTAAAATAAACATACAAATTGATGAGCAAAAGATGCAAGTAGAAAGAAAAAGATCTAAGAGTACTACATGACTATGTCACCTCCCAATAAAAAAAACACACTAAACTATGGAAAAGTTTAATATAATACTTGTGATTACAAACGAAACCCAAAATAGAAACATACAGAGCATTGTTTTGAAACATGGTAATTAAAATCAAAACAAAAACCAACGAGTCTTTACCAACAATCTCCTTATAGAAAGGCGAAACCCTAGTGGAGCTTGGTCTTATTTTTGGTTCATTCTTTGTGGACATATTCCCTATCTTTAGCAATAACATCCATGTCCTCACCAACCCGAACCAGACCTGCATTAGGAATTGAGCAGATCAAACGACCCATCTAATTCTCTTTGAAGATTGGTAACCCTCTGCTTGTTGAGAGGCCCTTTTTGGATGTTGTTGAGGATTAGAACCGAGCTAAGCCTCAAAAACTGTGTTTGCAGAATACCAAACATGATCAATGCTTCCAGTTCTTCAACAATCTTACCAAAAATTCCATCAAGGTCTACCGTTCATGTGTGCTAGAGACTAGGGTGTCAACTTGCAACCAATAGGCTTCTTCCCTAGTGGAAGATCAACGAGCTGCCATGTTTTGTTCTTCATCAGTGACTGATATTCTGCATCCATGGCTTGTTTCCAAGGATTTTATTCTTGGGATTCACGAACCGTTGAGGGCTCAAATGATTTTTCAACTTGGTTCATAAGGTCAAAATTTACCTTTGCACGAGCCATACTACGAGTTCTCGGTCCTATAGTGGAACGGTCTGGGACTCCATCCAATTTTGCATCTCGTATAGTGTTGGTATAACACTAGGGCATACATTGTACAGTGGGTGGTGGAGCTAAAGGACACAACTGACTATCATCATTGTCCACATTCTCACTACCACTATCAACATTAGACATGTTTATAGGTCTAATGCCTATATTAGGTGACTGTGTGGAGGGTAGATTAGACTCACCCCTCTCATTAAATACAACATCCATGTTGATGTATATCTCCCTGGTTTTTGGATCCATGAGTTGGTATGCCTTTGACTCTTCATTGTAGCAAAGAAAAATGCATGCCAATGATTTTTTTCTACTTTTTTATTTTATTTTTAGAGACATGCACATATGTTTTACAAAAAAAAACACAAACATGTGATATATAAGGCTTATTCTCATTCCATGCTTCTTCTAGTGTCATACCATTGAGATGTTTAGTGGGTGTTCGATTCAACAAATAAAACGTTGTGCAAACTGCTTCTACCTAGTATGTATGAGGGAGGTGTGAGTCCTCGATTGTGTTGTACATCATTTCCATAATAGTTTGATTACATCGCTCTACAACACCATTCTATTATGGAGTATATGGGGTAGTCAAATTTTGACAAATGCCATGTGCCTTCATATATTCAGATAACTTTTTACTGGTGTATGCTCCCTCGATCTGAGTGAAGGACATGAATTCGGTGACCAAATTCACATTCCACAGTGGATTTTAATTTTTTAACTTGAAATATTTGATCCTTAGTCTTAAATCAATATGCCCACATATTTCATAAGTAGTCACCAACAACGAGCTAAAAATATTGGAAGCCACTAGCTCTTGATCACATGTGACCACATATATTGGTGTGCACCAAGTCTAATGTACTGGGGCCCTGATATGTACTTATGCCAAATGAATCTCTATGTTGTTTTCCAACTAAACAACTGGAACATATATCAACATTCTTCTTGAGTGAGGGAAGGCCTCTTACCATGTTATGTCTATTGAATGCAATCAGGTACCCAAAACTTAAATGTCCATACTTTGTGTGCCAAATATTAGCTTAGTTGGTATCTTTTGCAACTAAAGCTTGATTTACTTTGTGAACATCAAGTTGGAACATTTTTGCTACACCAAAAGCTCTTGCAACAATTTTTGAGTTTCGAGACTTGTCTCAAATGAGACAACTTTTTGTCATTTTTTTGATCAAATTCAACCATAAGGTTGTGATCAAGCAATTGTTTTATAGAAAATATATTTTTGGTGAGGCCTAGAACATATAGGGTGTTAGTGATTGTACATCCATGATTACCAAGAGGTAAGGAAATGTCTCTTATACCTTGGACATTGTATGATGTATAACCTCCAAGAGATACATTACCTCGACAAGATGAAAACCTTAGAGTGGTGAATCAATCCTTACATCCTGGCATGTGCCTTGTGGCACCAAAATCCACGTACCATATTGAATTTGGATGAGGGATGTCCTCAGTTGTTTTTGTAGCATAAGACATAATCCTCATCTGAAAGACCATTATCTTCAACAACGTTCCCATGTTGTTGGGAATAATACTTTTATTTCCAAGTATGTGTGGACTATGGTTTCTTCTTCTTTTGTCCTTGTGGATATTGCTAGTGGGTAGGCTTCTTGTTGGTACAAGAGCCTTGAGTAAATGTATTATACCAACAATCATTCAGTTCATGGCCTGTCTTACCACAAATTCGACAAACCTTCTAAGAATGGGGTTTGTTCTCGTGTTGATTATGTTGATTGTTTTACTTAGGGGAGTGTTTTGAAGACTTCATGGGCCTCTGCCCCTTTTGATGTGATTTTAGTGCATGTTCTTATTCTGTTGTGATCATGGATGCTTTTGGTTGCAACATATTAACCAACGTTTCAAAATTCGGTTTGATCTATAATATATTGAGAGACGCCACGAAGGTCTTGTAGGTTGGTGGCAATGGTCTCAGAACGATGGGTACCAAAAAGTCATCTAACACTTTCTCGTCCAATGCTGGGAGTGAGGCCCACAATGCTACAACACCATGAAGAAAGCCTTCAACTTTCTCATCTGTATTCCACTTGAAATAGTGAAGTTGGGTTTGTAAATGAACAATGGTATTGTAGTTCTTAGCCTCGCAGACAATACTAAGTTTGTCCCAGGTATTTTTGGCTATAGTAGCATCTTGGATGTGAGGCTAGACCTCCCCTGCTACCCAAAACATAATGATCAACTTTGACTCGGGGTGAATGTATCATTCAACAACCAACTCGAGATCTGCAAATTCTAGGTGAGTCTTCACCTTGGTTTTCCATACAACATAGTTATCACTATGAAGTAGTTGTGTATTAGGATGAACAAATCTTGGACCATTTCTAGTTATTTGAACAAAATTGTCTAAGGAAAATGGATTGCTTTGTTATTACTTCAATAGGTTTTCATTTCTATATATCAGATTGATATACCAAATCTCTTGATATGTCATGTCCCCTTTTTAGTTGACATGTTCTGAGTTCATGGTTAGCCTATTATACGACCCTCGTACGCTGACAAGATGGTTAGAGGGTCTTGATAGAGATTGGCTTGGCTTCGTTTAGCAGAATTTTTCCAATTGGCTTTCGTTTGGGCTCAATCGGACATGTATTGAGAGAGATTAATATTTGATTGATTTAATCAAATATTAATTATTTGGTCTAATTTTAATTTAGAAACCCTAATTCTAATTTAAGAAAACCCTAATTAGGGCAAGCATATCTTTTTGAGGGTATAAGGGTTTCTCATGGAGGCCATTGTTGATTATGCATTGATTATTGATTTTTGATATTGAAGAATTATTCTGTGAAGACTGAGCCAAGGGTTCCAAGATTCCATCTGCATTGGAGAACGTCCACTCTTCAGTGTGTGCGATTCAGAGGCTGTGAAATATCAGTTGATCTATTGCCAAATTGAGAGATAACTTCATACAGAAGTTATCACAGAGGTTTATAGATTTGAGAGGTAACTTCATACAGAAGTTGTCACAGAGCTTTCCAGGTATTTATTTTATTAGGTTTTTGATTCAATAAATTATACAGATAGAGATCTTCTGTATTAGAGCCATATATCTTCAGATCAGGGGTTGGAAACAGACAGGTTGTGCTTTATTGGCGGCCGTACGAAGTCCGTACAGGTCCGTACAGATCCACGCAGATACCGACCTCAACAGATAGAGATCCCTAGTGACCGACATCGACCGACTGAATACCGACGTCGGCAGAGAAGGACCGACAGAGATCGACGTCTGCAGTATATCGACTGACGCCGGCGACTGTGTGTTCGACACAGCAGGCCGAGACGACCAGATTCAAAGATTAATTTCCAGATTTGCAAAAGCCCAGGGTTTTAAGACAGAATATTTCATATTATTTTATTTGTATGACAGAGACTCAATTGTGTAATCGTCTATAAGAACAAGTGATAAGATCTTTGATTTGCTATTGAGAGATTATATTGCGATTTATTTATTTATTTAGAAATTATTTTGGCAAAATTTGTATCTTTGTTCAGAGCTTTGTGTTTCTATATTCGTTGTTTGAAGGGGATATTACAGTGGTATCAGAGCTAAATCCTGCCATCCTGAGGGTTTATAGATCTTATGCAGCCACAAGAGTTGGGACCACACAGGTATAACACACGCAGTAGAGCTTTGCTTGAAGGTACCCAGGTGTTAGATCAACCATCGATCATCATGAGTGACAGGCGTGAGGGTAGCCCACCCAGGGGCCACAGGTATGAGGTTGATTAGGACACCAGAGATTTCTATCGTGTTATGATGACAGGGCAGCAACAGATGAATCAGGTCATACAGGCACTCACTACTATGGTGTAGAGGATGAACCCACCTGTTAGACAGAATGGGGAACAAGGAGATAACAGGAGTGCTATTGTTAATCAGAGACCACAACTGACCCATTCCAGGACCACTGATAGACCTACACGGCCTACATTTGTACAGGATGAACCAGAGGCTCCAGCAGAAGAGGCGGCAGGTGATTTCCTATTTACAGATACCCTCATGGCTGCAACTGATGAGTGGAACTTATTAGATCCTCATGTTTAGGAGAAGATGTCCTTTGATCGTTTTGTTACTATGAGGAGAGAGCACTACAGATTAGTTAGACAAGACAGGACGCCTAGAGTTCAATTTAGTGAGCTGAAGAAGGCTACTGGCAAGCTTTCTTTGACTACTTTTGACGGTAGCGGCAAGATGACAGCTCAAGCTTGGGTTCATAAGCTTGACACCTTTTTGGCATTGAGACCAATGACAGAGATAGAGGCCATCAAATACGCCACTTTGCACTTGGATGGAGTAGCACATGATTGGTGGTACCATGGTATGGTAACACTTCAGCATAACCAGGTGACAGAGTACCAGGACTTTGTGGATAGATTGGTTGAGCAGTTTGACAGGTAAAATCCCGAGGTTTACTTTCGAGATCTGGCACAGTTGAGACAAACAGGTAACTTGAAGTCCTTCATTGGTGAGTTTCACAGATTGGCAGTCATGGTGCCCAATATTTCAGAGCGTAGATTGGTAGTTCTCTTCATGGAGGGATTGACAGAACCATTGAGAGGTTGGATCAAAGCCTTTGATCCTCCTTCATTACAGATAGCTATGAAGAAGGCGCGTAGTATGAAGATGGCAGCCCCATCCAGTAAATCTAACTCAGGAGGTACTTCTTCATCCAAGGATCATAAGTGCTCCAACGGAGATAGAGAGAGACCGGATTTTAACATAGATAAATCAGGTGTAAAGAATGATTCAAAGGCCAATCCAGCAGCACCACCTTTGGATCGTGAAGCGCTTAATGATCTACGCAGGAAGAAGCTTTGCTTCTACTGCAAATGTCCATATGATATCCATCACGATTGCCCTTTGAGGCCTAAGGGCAAGGTGAATCGTGTGATGTGGGCATATTATGAGGATTCGGATTCAGAGGATTTCGAACAGCTAGAATAGTTTTGAGGGGGCAGAGGCAGAGGCTTCAGAGCCTAAGGCAGAGGCAGAGTTAGAGCTTCACATACATGAGGCACGCCTATCCAGCATTCAATCAGATGAGTCATTCAGACTCCGTGGAGTTTTGGCAAGGTAGAAGGTCATCACCCTTCTTGATACAGGGGCCACACATAATTTCATAGATGCTAGATTTGTGGAGTAGCATGGACTCACTACCGAAGATTTCGAGGGCATCAGAGTTAGGGTAGCCGATGGTCACACTCTTAGGTGTGAGCGTATGATTAGAGACCTCCCATTGCGTTTGAACAACTATGAGTTCAAGGCTGATTATTATTGGTGAACATGGGGGATATAGACTTAGTCTTGGGTATGAAGTGGCTTCATTCATTTGAAGAAGTTACTCTTCGTCTCAAGGACATGAAGGTTCTCTTTGATGTTGATGGGAAGAAACATATTCTTAAGGCAATACGGGGCAGCAGCTTCAGATATATGTTTTTTCATCGGATGGAGATGCTCATACAACATGACATGATAGAGTGCGATGACGAGTGCACATTGGCACCAACACAGGAGAGATATGAGGACGAGCTTGGTCTTGAGGTGAGTTCAGTTCAGGAGTTATCACATGTGATAGAGACTCAGCTTTCTGTTACAGTCAGGTCACAGGTTGATGATGATATGACTATTTCTAGCCTTCACAATCCGGATTTAGATATTATTCAGGTAAGGAGTTTACTTGAGTTCCCTGCTGATTTTTGTTTATGGATTGGATGTTGGAGTGCTTATCTTAGTACTAGAGATGATGTGACATCATTAGATGAGAGTTGGGATGGACATGGCTTGGAGTTTGCATTGATTGACAGCAGGGTAGATCATGACTACATTTGGGATCCAGGTGGATTGATGGGTGTATCATTCAGCGATTGCTTGAGGGAAAGCAATTTTAGGAGGGGCGGATTGTCATGTCCCCTTTTTAGTTGACATGTTCTGAGTTCATGGTTAGCCTATTATGCGACCCTCGTAGGCTGATAGGATGGTTAGAGGGTCTTGATGGAGATTGGCTTGGCTTCGTTTAGCAAAATTTTTCCAGTTGGCTTTCGTTTGGGCTCGATCGGACATGTATTGAGAGAGATATTAATATTTGATTGATTTAATCAAATATTAATTATTTGGTCTAATTTTAATTTAGAAACCCTAATTCTAATTTAAGAAAACCCTAATTAGGGCAAGCATATCTTTTTGAGGGTATAAGGGTTTCTCATGGAGGCCATTGTTGATTATGCATTGATTATTGATTTTTGATATTGAAGAATTATTTTGTGAAGATTGAGCCAAGGGTTCCAGGATTTCATCTGCATTGGAGAACGTCCACTCTTCAGTGTGTGCAATTCAGAGGCTGTGAAATATCAGCTGATCTATTGCCAAATTGAGAGATAGCTTCATACAGAAGTTATCACAGAGGTTTACAGATTTGAGATGTAACTTCATACAAAAGTTGTCACAGAGCTTTCCAGGTATTTATTTTATTAGGTTTTTGATTCAATAAATTATACAGATAGAGTTCTGTATTAGAGCCATATATCTTCAGATCAGGGGTTGGAAACAGACAGATTGTGCTTTATTGGCGGCCACACGAAGTCCGTACAGGTCCGTACAGATCCACGCAGATACCGACCTCGGCAGACAGAGATCCCGAGTGACCGACATCAACCGACTGAATACCGACGTCGGCAGAGAAGGACCGACAGAGACCGACGTCGGCAGTATATCGACTGACGCCGGCGACTGTGTGTTCGACACAACAGGCCGAGACGACCAGATTCAAAGATTAATTTCCAGATTTGCAAAAGCCCAGGGTTTTAAGACAGAATATTTCATATTATTTTATTTGTATGACAAAGACTCAATTGTGTAATCGTCTAGAAGAACAAGTGATAAGATCTTTGATTTGCTATTGAGATATTATATTGCGATTTATTTATTTATTTGGAAATTATTTTGGCAAAATTTGTATCTTTGTTCAAAGCTTTGTGTTTCTATATTCCCTGTTTGAAGGGGATATTACATGATATGCTCAACCTTCCTATACACCCGAAGGTAAGTGGAAGAGTTTTGTCCTTTCTATATACTCGATGGTACTTGAAAGAGATGTTAAAGTACTTAAGAACAAAGTGATAGGTGGTACATAGACAATACATGAAAATGATTCATTCTATCAATGACACATGCTTAGAGAGAAATCCTTGTATGTGTTTGTAACTTCCATATATACTCAAAATTTCAATCTTTTAAGATTTACGTCAAATGATAGTGACGAGTGGGAATTGGAAGGAGAGGTAAAAAATAACTTGTGATCTTTATTTCTCCTCGGTGATTTAGAGGGTTTAAGCCATAGATGTTGTTGTTGCAACTCTGTTAGATGTTGAATACAGTAGTTCAATGTGATGAATTTACACATAAACATGATCCAAGAGAATCACATATACCAAACATTGCGATTGTGCAAGATGTGCAATTTTGTATATTTTAAAATTCCTTGATCTACTTGTTTTATACATTTACAAATCACAACACTAATTAAATTTTAAACTTTGTGAGGGATTGAATAAAATATATTAAGGAGGTTCTTTTTATGTAATTTCACACAATGTGAAAAATATTTAGCTTCTAGGTAAGCACAATTTTTGAGATACTAAATTAATTTGATTTTCATAAACTCCTAAAAGTAAAAATTAACTTTTTTCTAAATTTTAATTTTTTGAAAACTGTACGAGCTGTACAAAAATTCCTAAAACGGTTTTCTTATGGTAACATTTTAGGCATGCTTGAAAAAATTCAACAAAAAATTGAACCCTGAACTCTAGATATCGATCAATTTGATTCTAGGCAAGTTTCTCAAAAAATCATGAAATTGGAAAATATATAATAGTTATAGAAAATTATTTTCAAGAGTTTTTAAAGACTAACAATATAGACATCCACACAAATTTTTGGGTTCTGGGTCTTTACCATTTGGGAGATACACAATTAGTTTGTCCAAGTAGACTTTAAGGCAAATATTTGTTTTTTTATTTTTATTTTAATTTAATAAACTTTTTTAAAACCACAAAACAACCCTAATTTGGCAGCGGAAATAAAAACTTTGGTTAAAAAGAATGATAACTTTTTCAACGAATTATAATTACCCTCATTGTGCAGCAAGCTTGGATCTTTCCACAAGGACTATGACCCCACTCTTTTGAAGCTTATTTGCTATATTTGTGTTGATTTGATACATGTCTCCAAAATATAACTACGCCACCTTCAAGGATTTATTCAAGTTGCATCAAGTTCTTACAACGATGCTTTGCTCTTTCATTGTTACACCTTTTGTTGTTGTAATTTGTATATTGCACCTTTGACAACCAAGTCAATGTCTCTCCTTTGCTCTCAGGTGCTAGACAATCAAGCTTTTTATTTTTTATGACTGCTTTGGTGCTGGTGGGCTTAGGACTGCAACATCGCAATGGATTAGACAAAGAAAGTGGAGAAAATAACAAAAAAAATTTAAGTGTTGCTTGAAGCTTGCACCAAAAAATAATGGGGTGCCTTAGGCTCCTCCTCACTTATTTCTCTCCTCTCAAACTCCCTAACAACTACTCTACTACTAAATCTTGGCAAAACTTCAATTAATATGATTTTATTCAATCAAAATAATAATGGTGGAAGCCATTGTTTATACAATATTTTAGTCTAAATTCAGCTCCTATATTCAAGGAGGCTATTCAATCAACATTCATCACAATACTAACTACTTCTAAAAACTACACGAGTTGTATTATAACAAAATCACTACAATGAAATCTTATAGGGTAATAGTATCCCCACAATAGACAACTATCTAGGATGAATAAATATAGTTTAATAAATATATAATTTAATCTAACATTCTCTCATTTTTCAAGCCAACCCGTCTGACTTCCAAATTGGCACCTTCCTTCAGTGCCATCACATGCAACATCATCTTTATAGTCATCAATGTAAGTGAAGGTGCATATTTCTTTGTATTTATTTACTTTCGTCTTGCTTTTACTTCTTTTAAGCATTTCTTTTTCGTTTCACTCTTTTATGTTGTTATATATCTTCCCCAAAGAACCTTCTCGTGTTACACTGTTGTGACACATGATGAGCTTTGGGTGGGGCATATGTATACACCTAATATTTTTCATTTTATCACTTTATCGACGATTTGTTTTGCAAGGGATTATCAATGCATCAACCTCCTTGATTGCATATCCTAAGGAGTGTATCGGGAATGCAATGGGACTAGCTCATTGTCCTTTGTGAGAGATGTTTGCATACCATTCTATCATACCTACATTACTATCAATTTGAGGTCCTTTGAGCCTCTATCTAAGCTCTCCATCTAGCTTTGATAGCCAACATATATTCCTCATGTATCGACGAGGATGATACAATTTGTTTCACACATATTTCTCTATACTGTATTGACCTTGTTGATACGGTTGAGTCTTGTCTTTGTTAGTTGTATTGTATTGCCCTGGCTGATTCAGTTTTATATTAGCTGACATCCTTTCTGATTCTATCAGCGTAGATAACATATTCAACTAAGAGTTTAGGGTTAATTCTGAGCATTGGAGCCATACAAGGGTCATAATATAATTCCCAAACATATAACACAGTCATTTGTTTTTATTGCACTTACATTTCTACTCTTAAGTATTAACAAGAGTTAAGGTTTTATTCTTGGAGATCTAGTCTTGCTTAAAGGTCTTTCAAACTCAATAGGAAGAGTCGTACCAAGGAGTTGTCCCAGTATTTGGAGTCCCCAACAAAGGATATCTAAGTCTTCTTCTTTCCATTTGAGGTCTTCAACCTACAACATCTCTTGAAAAGTGTCACTTGAGCCAAAGGGGGATGATATTAATGCACCAACGAGACACTGCAAAGGTAAGTATCTATATCCCTATTCTCTTTCATTTATTTACTCAGTATATAAATTTGTTTTGTTTATTGTTATAGTGGATGCATGTTGTTTATCCTTCATTATGCTCCCCCTTATATCAAATACGTTGGTATAGCTATAGGGTTGCTCATGCTTGCCATTATCACCTTAGGTTACATAGACCCCCATTTGGTTGACCATTGCACCATTTACTTTGTTAATAGTTTAGTATGATACAACTATTCTGGATCGAGGTTACTCTTATTCGTCAATTCCTTGCATGCGGTTTCCTTTTTCCTTATTATATCCTTGATACACCCACTTTACTACCATTAATTTATCATTTGATTTACCATGGGATCTAGATAGAAGCTTACCCCATATTTTAAGCATAGGCTTTGGAACCCCATACCCTAGACATAGAGTTTGTTAATAGTTTAGTATGATACAACTATTCTAGATCTAGGTTACTCATGTTCGTCAATTCCTTGCATGCAGTTTCCTTTTTCCTTATTATATCCTTGATACACCCCCTTTACTACCATTACTTTATCATTTGATTTACCATGGGATCTAGTTAGAACCTTACCCCATATTTTAAGCATAGGCTTTGGAACCCCATCCCCTAGACATAGAGTTTGTATCACCCTCTACTATATCTATGGCTTCCCTGAGCATTGTCGCAAACCATCTAGTTATACACACGATTTATTGTTTTGACCTTGTTTTGAATCCTAGTCAATTTAGAGAAAGATGATTGTTATTGGTCATTGTAGCCCACGCATACATAATTCAAAATCTTGTCTCCTCCACTTCAAAGCCCTAATTCCACTTTCAACACTAGGTCAATCTGTAAAAATAGGGAAGAGTTGGGTTGAATTGACCTCAACGACTCCCCAATAAATGGTTGAGCGCTATCTGCGTATTTAATATTCCAAGAAGGGAAATCAAACTACATGTAGTTCCCCTGGTTAGGTATATATGTGTAATGGTGTTCCTTTTATGAATGCACCCTGTAATCTAGCTTTCAACACTTGACAATGGCAATTTGACTTGGTTTAGATGATTCTAACTTGGCTAAGGCCTACTCTTTGTGATTGATTCATGATTTGAGAAGTTTAGGGCAAACCCTCTCAATGTGCAAGTGATAAAATAGGCTCGCTTAATGCTTGCTAGATAATGATTGAGAGGAAAATAGGCTTATACCTTTTATGTATTTATATGAGACTCTTTCGGTAATTTATAATGCCACCAACATGCAAAATGTATGGTTCGATCGATAAAGATAAAATGAATTTGAAAAATGAATGTTGTTTGGTATGGGGACAGGACCATTAAAGTTGGATGGATTTGGAATTTTGTAGGTATATAAGCTCTGGCGGGCTTGTCCAGGAAGCAAGAATTATGATTTGATTATCATGAGATAGTCTTAATATGAAAATAAGCATGTTAACACATAATAGAGAATTCTTGTGAGTAAATGATAGCAAACAAGGAAGGTCATGCCAATAGAAAACATGTAAATAGAGGAGAAGGGTGGGCAAGAGCTATATGGGTATGCACAAGTCATGTGAAGTAGAGATAGATCAAGACTAACGTTACCAAGTTTCTAATACCAAATTTTAGTGTCTACAATCTTAAGCTCATTGAACTAGCTCAAGTGTAGGGGCATATTTACATAGGCACAAAACACACCTACACACATGTATGCACTCAACAACCCACTAAAAGCATTAAAAACATGTAACAAATCACTATGTGCCATAGCAATTAAATGCACAATATAATCCCAATGCATGATAGCACAGTGAATTGTCCATTGTGTCTAATTTGTTGCATCCACACAATAGTCACAACATTGGAACTCTTGCCAGTGTGGAACTGCTCTTGCAAGAGAACCTCTAGAGCCAACTAATTATATTTCCATTATAATGCTAACTTACTTGACTGAAACTAATACATGATTTAAAGCTTTAACAAGGAAACGGGGAAGATAAATGCATAAAATAAAGGAGGGCAATGATGCACTAGAATAAGAAATGGGATGATTCCCTTTCTTTATGAACACAAAACTATCACCATGCAATAAGGGAAATGAACACAAAATAAGGAAATAAAATTCAAGGGATAAAATGCAATTCAAATGTGAGCATGAATTTGCAACATCAAGACAAAGTCCAGAGGGCAAACAAATAAGAGCCACACGAGCTTTCATCAATTATAAAGAATATGCACATAAGCATAATATTTCAATGAGAGGGCTTGGACCTGTTGGGTGAATATTTTGTCGACCAGCTAACTGGTGAGCAAAATAGTTCCTATCACCACAACATAGGGAGATTGGTCGTCCAGGTGTGCAGTTTTACTACATCAACAAGGGACAAATCTCTCCTCTCATCAAGGGGAAGTTCCATATTAAATATGCAGCGCTATATACTATATATATAAGCAGAAAATAACACACGGGGGTAGGGTATCACCATCCATCTCTCTTTTTTCAGAGATGATGCTAACAAACAAAGGAGAAATCCTGGGTGATTGGTGAAGGTACTTCTCTTTTTTCAGAAGTAACATTCAACCAAGAGCCAGATCCCTTCTTGGATAGTAGAAATCCTGGTGAAATGATAAAAGGTGCTTCTCTTCTTTCAGAAGTGCTTGTTCTTGCAAACAACAGGAATCTTTTTAGTAGTGACAAGTAACTAAAAGTGCAGAGTAACCAGCGGCCTGAGATGTAGCGCAAAGTCTCCACCTCGACTGCGCAAGAGTGAAATACGAAGAACAATGGAGGCACAAAGTTGTCCCAAGGTCCTTCACACAGAAACAAAAAATAAACACACTGAAGGCAACTATGACAGCACAAAGTCTGAAAGTAGCTGGGTTCAGGGCACCTTCCTGATTACTTCCGCTAGTTCTGCTTGTTAAATCAAATAAACAAGAATGCTCTTAGGAAACAGACATAAGAACAATTTTCTAAAATAGCACAAGCTATAACAGCACAAAGTCTGCAAGTCACTTGCTTTCTCACTCAAATAAAATAATATGAACTACAATCTGAGCTCAAAGTTTCAGTATTCACCTTTCAATTTGGGCAGAGTTTTGCTTCTGGTAACGGGAAGATCTCCTTTGCATAATGAGAGAAATTACAATGTATAGAAACCAAGCAAGGCTTGGCGCTCTTTTCCATGGGACGGCCCATGCTGCAGTCAATGCCTTCAATGCATTTTCAGTTCTGTCTGGAAGGACCATGCTTGGAACATCACATTGCCTTAATTATGGCGTGTCTATTCATCTAACATATCTCTTCTTGGGTCTAGATCTTCTGGTCTATCCCCTCTGACGTCTGCACAGCTGTCCATTTTGTTTTTACTCCAAAGGAGACTAACAGGCCGCGCCTTCAATGTTTGCAAGCCAAAATATTTGCTTAGTAGACTGTTCCGCCTACTGAAATTACTTCTGCGCAGATATTTCGGGCTTTCCCCTCTTTCTGCTTTTGTCTTTTCCAGCTTTGTCTCTTCCTGGAATTTAAGCTCTCAAGGCTACGTTCCCAGCTTTACTGGCTCTTTACGCTCCTCTCAGTGGTTCTTCCTTTTGGCCTTGGCCTTAAAGCCTTTGAATTTCATTGTTGCGACTTTGACGTCTGCGGGCATGTCACTTTCCTCGACAATTCCTTCCGCTTTGTCGTTTGATCTTTCCCAGAGGGGACCTACCCTTCGGGGCCTTGAGAAACGGTCCGCTTTGGGTCGGGAAGAGCCCTTCGCAAGGGTATTTGCCCTTCGGGTGATCTTCGCATGGCCTTCGGGCTTTTTTCTTTCGGCGGGCTTTATCCTTTATTTCCTTCGGACAAAAAGTCAAAAGGAATTCCTTCGGGCAATTTGTCCGAAGGAAATCTTCCTTGCCTCGTCTTTCCGCCGGGCTTTGCTTTGTTTTTCAGGCGAATTCCTTCGGACAATTTGTCCGAAGGAATTCGCCCGAAAAACAAAGCAAAGCTCGGCGGAAAGACTTCGGATTTCGCTTTGTCCTTTGCCTTGTTCATTTTCCCGAAGGAATTATCTTCGTTCGCTTTTGCTCGCTGCCCTCTGCAAGGGTATCTGCTTTGGGGCACTCCCTTGAACCTGTCGATTGAACCAACTTTGGTTCAACGGTTCAATCTTGCGTTTGAAGCCATCTTTTTGTCTAAGTCTTTTGATCTCTTTAAATTGATTGAACCCATTGAACCCGTTGAACCAATTTGGTTCAAGGTTCAATGGTTCAATGGGTCATTCCTTTGTTTTGAAGCTTGCTGATGAACATTTTTAGTTGAACCAAGGCGTTGAACCAATCCTGAAAATGATTAAGCGTTGAAAACTTGTTCTTTTGATTGAACTCGCTTGTAGAAGCCTTTGACCTGTTGAACCTGCTAACTTCAAGCATGTTGAGTCCATAGAAACATATCTGCAGAGTCCGTAGATTTGAGTCCCTTGAAAGAGTCTGTAGAATCCCGCCTGCGGAGTCCGTAGTTTCAACCCTGCAGAGTCCGTAGATTCAAGCCTGCAGAGTCCGTAGATTTTCTTCCTGCAGAGTCCATAGATTCAAGCCTACAGAGTCCGTAGATTTTTGAGAAGCTTGAAAAATGAGGAATTTGAATGCTCAGAACAATTTTTGAAAGAGAAAGAGAGGATTTTGGTCTGTAAGACCAAAATAGTTCAAATGTTGTCCCAAAAATGAGTGATATTTTTGGGGGACAACAGCTGGCTCCAGTTGGGGAACTTCCTTCAGTTGAAAACTTGGAATAGCTGAGGGGAATAGAAACCAAAATCTCCAGTGCCTTGAAGTGTGCCATTGCGCTACAGAGTCATGCTACCCAAAAAGAAAGGCTCCAAAAAACGAAAAGCACAAAACAAAACCAAAGACTATACAAATGTACATATGTACAGGTGAACTTATCTGACACTTCAAGAATTGAAGTGATTCAAATGCTGCCCATTGTGAGAGTGAAAATGGTGCGCCATCCTAATAAACTAGCAGGAAACTATTTTGTCCCCAGAAACGGTGACGGGCGAATGGAACTCTCCACCAGGAAACCAATTTTCTGTGTCTTCCTCTTGGCTCTTTCTTCTTCTTGCCCCATGGCAAGACGTGGTCTTCAAACTGAAAACCATAACTCCTTGCTCTTTTGGCGAAGAGTTCTTTTTGCTGACTTTGGAGTACAGCAGTATGGTCCACCACCATAGCTTGTTGTTCTGCTGGTCCAGTCCAGCACATGCTTTGATTGTCAGCATCAAACTCCTGACAAACCATCAGCTTAGCATCTCTTTTGGTGTGAAGGTGTTTGATATCTTCATCCTAAGCAGTCTTCAATTCGAGCAACAGAGATTCACATCCAGCTGTGTTGTTGGTGTTGCTGAACTGCAACTTGCATGAAGGAAAAATATCTCCTTGAGGAGATATCAACACAGTCCCGGCTCCAACATTAGTGGAAGAATTGCTGCCATCGGATTTCAGGATCCAAGCATCATCAGAAGCTGATTTTCTATTAGATTTCTCTTCATTGGAGATGGAAGATCCTTCTTGATTTGTACTGCGCCTTACCAATTCTTTTGATGTATTGTTTGGATCAAATCCTGGATTGCCAGCTACAGTTCTTTCATCAACTGAGACATGAGCATCCTCTGTGGTCAAGAAGCAATTACCCCTGCCTGATGGCTCAAACAGAATTTGAGCTGCAGGGGCTGACGTTTAAGTGACCACAAATTTTGCCTCAAACAGGTCCATACTTAGTTCACCAATGTCCAACTGCTCAGAATTGGCTTGCAGGAATTCAAATTCAGTCATTTGTATTTTGAATTTCATGACATGATCAATTATGTCAGATGACTGAAATGGACTGGGAAGAGAGGATGGGAGTTCATCCTTTTGGTTTTTGGGAGGGGGAGGACTGACCTGCGAATTTGAAGTAGAAGGCGTAGGGATATTTGAGGCACTTACCTTTCTGGCAATCACCGGGTCCTTTGGCTGGAAAGGCAGAGTGGTCCCACGTTTAGCAATTGAAATCACTGGTTGAGGTCGCTCCTCTGTCTTTTCTTTATTAACTAGTTGGGCCGACTGGTTCTTGCACCGAGTGAATACTGCGTATGATCCCTCAACTGCTTCACCTTTACTTCTGAGTTCATCCTGATAATTCAAGAAACCAATGTGGGAGTCGCCAGCTGATTCTCCATGAAGAGACCAGCGTCATTTTTTTGATCAAACTCAAGTTGGAAAGATAAATCATGTTCTGTTTCCAAATATCCAACCGTTGAGTTGGTTGGAGGCGCTTCAAGGGCAAGGTTCCTCTATGGGAGAGGAAGACGATTTGGCTGCCCTTGATTCCTGGCAACATTGCCTTGGTATGCCTAATTCTAAAATGTCCTCCTTAGCATATCCCGATTAGGAGCAGACATAACTTGGGCCATTTGTCTTTTGAGGACCAGCAATTCATTTGCTAACTTCTGCACCATTGGATCAGTGGTGGCTGAAGGGGAGTATTCAGAAGAAGGAGAAGATTTACCTCTGTTTGGGTCTCTCCTTATCTTTCCTGACAAGATAAGGTCATCTTCTACCTCAGTAGCCAAGTCCTGAGCAGCAGCAAGGTCTATGTGTCTAGCCCATCTCAGCATGAAACTCACTTTAGGCAACTGTGAGTTGATGAAGAAACACTTAAGATTCTGAGGTGTTGGTTGGGCGACCATGGGAATCTTGTGCCTCAGTTTGTTGAACCTGGCAATGAAGTCCCTCATAGGTTCATGGGGCTCCTTCATTTGTGTGCGCTGGGCCAGCAAGGCATGCGCATCTTCTGCAGGCTTGAACTTGGCTTCAAATTTATCTTTTGAGTCTCCCAGTCAGTCACTGATCTAGCTTGCAGATGCTAGAACCATTCTGCAGCAGTGCCTTGTAGTGTTTCCACGAAGAGCATAACTGCTATGTCTTCAAATTACATTCCTATCACACCACAGGGTATGCTAAAGGCTACAATGTGTTCATCAGGGTGAACTCTCCCACCTCCAAAGAATTTGAAGTTCTTTTTTGAGCTGCATGGAAGTTCATGCAGAGGTGGAGTCAAGTTGAGTAGGCCAAAAGAGTTACCCTAGGGGCCTCGAACTGCCATGATTTAATTATAAAAAATAGGGATAACAAATCTAGGTGGAGTAGCCAGATTGCAGAACAAAAATGGAAAAAAACTGGCCCTGCTTTAGCTTGAGGCTTCAAACTGCGCACTCTTTTTCAGCAGCTCTGATTTTGCAAACCAGATAAAATAATGGAGATGGAAGAAGATGGTAAGGCTACAAATGGATAATGGGTAAGACACGGAAGGGAGTCGCCAGAGTCTATATAATGGGTAAGGGAAGGAACTGTTTCAATTTGAAACTTGAGGCTTCAAACTGCACGTTTATCCCCAGCAGAGTTGCTAAAAACTGTTGGGTGAATATTTTGTCGACCAGCTAACTAGTGAGCAAAATAATTCCTATCACCACAGCATAGGGAGATTGGTCGTACAGGGGTGCAGTGTTACTACATCAACAGGGGACAAATCTCTCCTCTCATCAAGGAGAGGCTCCCTATTAAATATGCAGCGCTATATACTATATATATAAGCATAAAATAACACACGAGGGTAGGGTATCACCATCCATCTCTCTTTTTTCAGAGATGATGCTAACAAACAAAGGAGAAATTATGGGCGATTGGTGAAGGTACTCTTCTTTCAGAAGTAACATTCAGCCAAGAGCCAGATCCCTTTCTGGATAGTAAAAATCTTGGTGAAATGATAAAAGGCGCTTCTCTTCTTTCAGAAGTGCTTGTTCTTGCAAACAACAAGAATCTTTTTGATAATGACACGTAACTAAGAGTGCAGAGTAACCAGCAGCTTAAGATGTAGTGCAAAGTCTCCACCTCGACTACCCAAGAGTGAGATACGAAGAACAATGGGGGCACAAAGTCGTCCCAAAGTCCTTTACACAGAAACAGAAAATAAACACACACTGAAGGCAACTATGACAGCACAAAGTCTAAAAGTAGCTGGCTTCAGGGCACCTTCCTAATTACTTCCGCTAATTCTGCTTGTTAGATCAAATAAACAAGAATGCTCCTAGGAAACAGACATAAGAACAATTTTCTCAAATAGCACAATCTATAACAGCACAGAGTCTGCAAGTCACTTGCTTTCTCATTCAAATAAAATAATATGAACTACAATCTGAGCTCAAAGTCTCAGTGTTCGCCTTTCAATTTAGGCAGAGTTTTGCTTCTGGTAACGGGAAGATCTCCTTTGCATAATGAGAGAAATTAAAATGTATAGCAACCAAGCAAGGCTTGGCGCTCTTTCCCATGGGACGGCCCATGCTGCATTCAACGCAGTTTTCAGTTCTGTCTGAAAGGACCATGCTTGGAACAACGCATTGCCTTAATTACGGCGTGTCCATTCATCTAACATGTCTCTTTCTAGGTCCGGATCTTCTGGTTTGTCCCCTCTGACGTCTGTGCAGCTGTCCATTTTGTCTTTACTCCAAAGGAGACTAATAGGCCGCGCCTTCAATGTTTGCAAGCCAAAATATCTACTTAGTGGACTGTTCCACCTACTGAAATTACTTATGCGCAGATATTTCGGGCTTTTCCCTCTTTCTGCTTTTGTCTTTTCCAGCTTTGTCTCTTCCTAGAATTTAAGCTCTCGGGGCTACGTTCCCAGCTTTACTGGCTCTTTACGCTCCTCTCAGCAGTTCTTCCTTTTGGCCTTGGCCTTAAAGCCTTTGAATGCATTCAGGTCCGCACTTAAACCTGCAAGGATCAACGGCTATTTCATTGTTGCGACTTTGACGTCTACGGGCACGTCACTTTCCTCGGCAATTCCTTCGGCTTTGTCGTTTGATCTTTCCCGGAGGGGACCTGCCCTTTGGGGCCTTGAGAAACGGTCCAATTTGGGTCGGGAAGAGCCCCCCGCAAGGGTATCTGCGCTTCGAGCAGTCTTCGGATGGCCTTCGAGCTTTTTTCTTCCGGCGGGCTTTATCTTTTATTTCCTTCGGACAAAATGCCCGAAGGAATTCCTTCGGGCAATTTGTCCGAAGGAAATAAAAGATAAAGCCCGCCGGAAGAATTTCCTTTGGGCAATTTGTCCGAAGGAAATCTTCCTTGCCTTGTCTTTCCGTCGGGCTTTGCTTTGTTTTTCGGGCAAATTCCTTTGGACAAATTGTTCGAAGGATTTCACTTTGTCCTTTGCCGTGTTCATTTTTCCGAAGGAATTCTCTTCGTCCGCTTTTGCTCGCTGCCCTCCGCAAGGGTATCTGCTTTAGGGCACTCCCTTGAACCTGTCGATTGAACCAACTTTGGTTCAATGGTTCAACGGTTCAATCTTGCGTTTGAAGCCATCTTTTTGTCTAAGTCTTTTGATCTCTTTGAACTGATTGAACCCGTTGAACCAATTTGGTTCAAGGTTCAACGGTTCAATGGTTCATTCCTTTGTTTTGAAGCTTGCCGATGAACATTTTTAGTTGAACCAAGGCATTGGAAACTAACTAAGCGTTGGAAACTTGTTCTTTTGATTGAACTCCCCTGTAGAAGCCTTTGAACCTGTTGAACCTGCTAACTTCAAGCATATTGAGTCCGTAGAAACATAATTGCAGAGTCCGTAGATTTGAGTCCCTTGAAAGAGTCCGTAGAATCCCGCTCGTGGAGTCCGTAGAAATGAGCCTGCGGAGTCCACAATTTCAAGCCTGCAGAGTCTGTAGATTCAAGCCTGCAGAGTCCGTAGATTCAAACCTGCAGAGTCCGTAGATTTATGAGAAGCTTGAAAAATGAGGAATTTGAATGCTCAACAATTTTTGAAAGGGGAAGAGAGGATTTTGGTCTGTAGGACCAAAATAGTTCAAATGTTGTCCCAAAAATGAGTGATATTTTTGGGGGACAACAGGACCAACCTTGCACTATAGCCCAGCTAGTACATCATAGTAGGGACTTGGATCAAAGTCAAAAAAAATAAACTCCTTGCTCAAAAGAGTTTATTACAATATATAGAGGAAGGAGAATAAATGAATGTTCAGTTGTCCCTGTAGAAAGTAGACGAGATTTTAATTCAAAATCCATCATTTTGTCACTGTGTTGTCTAGTTTTGTTCATATCTATAGATTTGGTGGCTCAAGTAATCTTTTCAAACACTCATGCCCATGCTTCCTTTACTTGCCATTAGAGCTTAACTCTAACTTTTTCTTGCACCCATATTTTTAGAATATTCAATATTAGCATTGGGTTCTTAAGGATGCTCTTTTTGAATTACAAAAGCTTTTGATAAGGCTTTGGCTAGCCTACTTTGATAAAAGAAATGTTTTTAAAATAATTTTCATACTACCCATAGCTTTTCCTCTAGCTCTTTTAACACTTAATCTTCATGTACTCTTTATACATATTTTTTTATTAAATAAGTGAGGTGAACCCGCTAATAACATTAATCTCAGATTTAGAAAATTAAATGAAACTCTTTTAGTCTTAGAGAAATATTTAAAGCTTGAGAAATATTTAAGTCGGGGTGCATTTTATAAACAAGAGCAATAAAACATAATGCGTCACAACATATTATGTCACAAATTGATATTAAATGAATCCATAACAACCTTCTGCAATCGAATAATTAAATGCAAATAGATAGGAATTGCATCAAATCCTTGTCCATAACACATCACAAGAACTTTTGCACTCTAAAGTCACTACATGGAGATCATAATTCATAAGGTAGAGTCAGAAAGATTTGCAAACAAAACTCATGAGGGATCATTTTGAAAGGTTTTGCACATGATCCCCCACTCACACTATTGTGCATCACTTCCTGCACCAAGATGTCACAAGCTTTGCAATGCAAAGTTGCATACTAAAACACTTAAACATCACAAGACTTCACTTTTCATTCTTTATGTGTGGTGCTTCTCAAATTGCACTGAACCCAAACAAAGACCTTGACTAAGACTTAGCAAAGCATTGCAAATAATAACAAAGGATTGACGTGTGTGTAAATGTGGTGAAAACAACACAAATATCTTGTGCACAAAACGGGATGCGTGAAACTAAAAAGTAATATTGTATTAATGAGACTTTAAATATTATTGGTTGATTTAGGATTACAAGTGAACTCAAATGCTCCTGCATCATACACCTACGGTAACAAAAATAAACATGAGCTCTTACTCATGTGCCTTGTAAGAGTTATAGTATACATATTTCTTATTTTACAACTTCTAATGTGCTTAACCATGTTGTGTCTTTAATTTATCAACCCTTCATTTTACCAGATATTATTTATACTCTTTATCATGTGTTCACTTGTTGGCTCTGAAATCAATCCCCCTTTTTATTTCCTCGCATACTTTCTTGGGCATCTATGCTCTCCAATAATCTCCTTCAAAATCTTTGTTTGCGCTTTCACTACTCTGCACTTCATGGTATATATATAAATCCACCACATTGAAAATAGTTGGTTTGTCTCTCTTTAGGAAAATTAATCTCATAAGCACTTGTGGAATTTTTTTACAACACTCTGCATGGTCTACTCTTCTTCCACTTCAACTTACCATAAAAGGAAATTTTTCTTTCCTTAGGTGTCGTAAGACTAAATCTCCCACCTAATATATTACTTCTCTTCTCTTGACATCTACATATTATTTGTACTATGCAATGTCCCACTCCAATTGTGCATGCACTTGTTGATGTATGTCACCTATATATTTAGCAAAATATTCTACTTCAACACCTTTACTTTGCTTATTTATGATGTCACACAATTATGCAACTCTTCTTAGACTTGACACACAAACAATTTGAGATTGTGTCTTTCCAATACTCCTATTAATTGGGTTATTATAGACAAACTCAACTTGCACTAGAATCGAATCCCATGTTTCAGAGTTTCCTTTAATCAAACATCACAACAGGTTACCAAGACTTTTGTTGACTACCTCCTTTTATTGATCCATCTGAGAATGATTTGTTGAACTAAATTGCAACTTGGTCTTTAATTTCATCCACAATGTCTTCTAGAAATGTCTAAAACACTTCACATCTTCGTCTGATATTATGTTATGAGGCAATTCTTGTAGTCTTATAACTTTAAAAAAAAAAACTAGTAATGTACATGGATTCACTAGTCTTTTTATAAGCAACAAAATGTACCATCTTTGAAAATTTATTCATAATCACAAATATAATCATTTCCTCTCTATATTTTAAGCAATCCTAAAACAAAATCCATGCTTATATCTTCTCATGGTCTATTTGTGTTTGGCGATGGTTGATACAACTATGCATTCTAACTTCTCCCTTTTGCAAACTGGAAAAATCTACACTCCTAAAAACACTTGCGCAAATATGCACTCATTCATGGCCAAAATTAATTCTCAACCAATTGTGCATATGTTTTTTCATAACCAAAATGACCTGCTAAACATCTACTATGTTTCTCCTTGATCAAGTTTTCACACATTAAACCTCTAAGTATGCACAATTGTGTTCCTCAGGAACAACAATCCTTCTTGCACGAAATAATCCAACCACGGTATTATGTTTCCACTCATTGGTTTTTTGCATATTTTCCATGTGTCACTAAAATATTCAGCTTCATCATACATATCTTTCATAGAATCAAATTCTATGACTTCCACTAGCCTCTCTTTCAACAATAGATACCTTATACTTCATGCATTTTAAACTTTGTTTGACTTACCATTCTAGTGCTTCAATAAAAATGAGAAACTCTGCAAAAACTCAACCCACCTCATATATCTTTGACTTTATTTTCATTGAATATTTATCGATTGTAGTGCTTGATGGTTTGTATATCAATTCTTGAGCACTTGCACTATGGCATAAAAATCTTTATCATACACTATATATTTATTCTTTGCATCATTTAGTTTCTCACCAAAGTAAGTTATTCACCTACTTTCTTGACTTGTCATTGTTCCTATTATTGTAGCACTTGCATTGCAATCTACTTGAAACAAGTTACTAAAATTTTGCATCTGGCCACGCCTCCTTAATTACCTTTTTCTTCAACTATTGGAAACTATGTTCCACTTCTTGAATCCATACAAATTCTTTTTTATCTTTGCATATCACGTTGGTGATCATTGTGGATCCTACTGAAAACCCTGATGAACTTCTTATAAAAACTCACAAGGACATAAAAGCTTCGCACTTCAAATGTGCTTTCAAGCAACGAATGCTCAAGTATAGCTTATAACTTTTCTAGATCCATCCTTAATCCTTCTCAGGAAATTACAAAACCCAAGTATACTAACTCGTTTTTTGAAGCTACACTTCTTCAAATTTACCAACTTTTCATCTCACAACCGCTGCAACGTTTCTCTCAAATGCACTAAGTGTTCTTTTTCCGTTCTGCTGAAAATCAATATGTCATCTAGATATAATAATGCAAACTTACTAAAAAATGGTTTCACCACTTCATTCATGAGTCTAATGAATGTACTCAGCATGTTACTCAATATGAATGGCATAACTAACCTTTTGTATAATCCTTCTTATGTTTTGATCACAGTCTTCCACTCGTCACCTTCCCTTAGGTAAATCTAGTGATATCCACTCTTCAAGTCAATATTTGTTAATTATTTCACTCCATTTAAGCAATACATCAAATTATCCATGCACGGTGATGGAAATCTGTACTTAATTGTGATCTTGTTGATGGCTCTGGAATCAATGGACATTCTCCATTCACCTCCCTTCCTAGGTGCTAACACTGTTGGAATTTTGAATCGACTCAAACTTTCTCTTATCAACCCTTTATCTAATAACTCTTGAACTTGTCTTTGCACCTTTGCAATCTCATTAGCTATCAACTTATATGTCGCTTTGTTCAGTAAACTCAGACAATATGCTGTTTTGTTTGGTAAACTCGAACTTGGACTCAAATCCATTCAGTGATTTATACTTTGCATGGGTGGCAACTCATCTAGAAGATAGTTTGAAACAATCTCTATAGACTCACTTAATATGTCCTTCACTTCACACATAAGTGTTTCTAATGTTATGCCTATGCCAACAACTTGCATGGGCTTTGATATCAACACATAACATGCACACTCATTCACTTATCTCAATAATTGTTTTCCTAAAATCATCAAAATCCTTGGACCCATGTCCACTTCCTCGATTTTATCATTTGAAGGATTTAAAATGTACCCTCTTCCATCCTTAACCATAGTGTAAGTGTTTATGCGGTCATCATGTTGCGCCTTCCTATCAAACTATTGAGGCCTTTCAAGTAACACATGAAAAAACTCCATAGGCATCATATAGCATACGACTTCATCCTTATATTTGTCAATATGGAAACTTATCAAACATTGCTCATTCAATAGATTTTGATGACCCTTTAGCAACCAAGCCACTCTATAGGGATTTGGATTCACCATCATATTCGAGCCAAGATTTTCAACCATCTCTTGCAAAACAAGATTATATGTATTGCTACTATCAATGATCAACTTGCAACACTTACCTCCATATTTGCAAATGGCTCTAACTAGATTCTTCCTTTATGCGAGACTATTCTCTTCTTTTTTTGGTTTCAACAACACCCTATTCACCCACACTTTCCTCATCCACTTGTGCAATATAAACATTCACACCATCTCTTATTACCTTCATTGTGCATATGTGGAAACTCAAACGCTTAGGTGTCTAATTTCACCACATTTGAAACATGTATCCTTGAATCCTCTTTCCTCTACCTCATCCATAAGATCCTCTATCTCTGGTAGGATTTCCTTTGCCTCATTGCGCACTTGTGTCATTGCACTGAGAAGTACTAGATTCTCCTTGTGCAGAGTAAAGCCTAATGTTGCTTCCTTTTCCTCACACATGTGGAAAATTTCTTCTCCCTCATGCTAGGCCTTGTTGTATATGGGACAACTTCTCCTCTACCTTCATCACACACTGATAGGCTTCTTCAACTTAACACAATTGAATCACACCAAACTCATCTTAAATGGAAATTAACAACCCATTCAAGTACCTCGATATTTTCTTGGCAACATATTCAACATGACTTGCTCTGATGGTGAGTCTATAAAAATATTCATCTCCCTCTGTTGTAAATTTTGAAAATTCTTGAACAAAGTTAGCTGGTAATCAAAAGGTATGCCTTCAACTTCTCAAACAATCCATGGTAGGTCTTGAACTTATTTTTTCCTCTATATACTCTTTCTTCCTACATACACTCCCACCATAAGAATGTGTGACCCTTCTACTTTGCGCATGCAAATTTGACCTTATTGCTATCTTCCATACTTCCAAACTCAAAATAATTCTATAAATCAGTGATCCAATAAATGAGCTCTTAAGGACTTGGACCCTGTGAAAAACTAGGAGGGTCCAATTTTGGCTTACTAGTAATCCTCACAACTACATGCAAGAAAATGCCATTGACCTCTTCTTGTACAACTTGGTTCTTAGGATCTTTTATAGCTTAATTTTCACTTTCATCATCCACCACCTAACGCCTCAATGTTGTGCAGTTTCCATAGCCTCTAAACAAGCTTGCATATACTTCATCAATCTTGCCAAGTCTTCAAGTCTTGGTACTTTGGTCACTCTTGGCATTCTCGCAACAAATCCTCCTCTGTGTGTTGTTTCCTCAAAATCAAATAACAATCACTAAACCTTCTACCCAACACTTGTTGGAAGATGTCTTCTTTTCCGTCTACCCGCACTCATAAATGCATAAAACAGACTACCTGCGCTCACCTGCAAAGAAAAAAACCTTGCTCTCAACCATATGGTGTATTCATGGTTAAGGGTCTAAATGAAGATATGGCTTAGACCATGAAGCCCTCAAAGTTACACAATAGAATAATGCAATCAAATGCAACATCAAATAAACTTAATTTTTTGTTATATTTCAATGGCTGGAAATACAACTTGCACAAAATGAAAATAACACAAAAATCTTGAATGAGACGTGTTACATCAAATCCTTACATCTCTACTTTATAACTCATGGTTTTTTTAAGTTTAATTATTCCTCAAAATACTCACATACTGTTCTTAAGCTTGTTGACTCGCTAACTCATGTAGGGGCATGTTTATTTAAGCACAAGACACACCTACACACATAATATACTAAAAACCCCATATAAGCAGTAAATACTTGTAACAAATCACTATGCGCCACTAACATTAAATGCAAAATACAATCCCAAGACACCATAAAACATTACAACATGATGCATGATGGCATACTACATCACAAAGTGATATTAAATGAATCCATAACAACCATTTGCGATCCAAGGAATAAATGCAAACAGTTGGGAACTGCAATGACTCCTTATCCATAACACATCACAAGAACTTTTGCACTCAAAAATCACAGCGTGTATATCACAACTCACAAGGCTAATTCATAATGATTCGCAAAAAAGAACTCACTAGTAGGAATTAGTTTGCAAGGTTTTGTGCATGATCCCCACTCAAACTAGCACACATAAACATCCTACAAAAGATGTCACAAACTTCACAACATAAAGTTGTATACTAAAAATACTTAGCATTACAATACTTTAGTCCTCATTCTCTCTGCACGGTACTTATCAACTTGCTCTAAACCAAAACAAAAACCTTCACCAAGACTTTGGTAAAGCTTTTCAAGAAACTACAAACTAACCTGAACTGTGCACACCATCAAAGCTACGCAAAAGAGCTAACAACTAACATGTGCACATAAACAAAATGCAAAAAATTAAAAAGGATTGGCGCCAAGCAAAGGCAATGGATAACAACATAAATAACTTGGGTGTAAATCAAGAAGTGCGAAACTCCAAAGTACTTATTTTTTGACAAAGGGTGAGATTACGTGCTTTTTAGTTGATGTAGGATTACAAGTGAACTTAGATCCTCTTGCATCAATAATTATAACAATGATCCATTACTCATACCTAATTTTATTGATTCACATCCTAATATTATGCATGGCATTATGGTTGAAATTGGTTCTAGCTTAAACATATGTACAATGCCATTTCTTACTAGTAGAGGGTACACTCAACAAGATTGGCTTAGTACAACAATGGTTCTTAAAGGCTATAATGGCCTCACACATTCACCTCTCTAGGGTATCACATTACCTGTTACATTAGGTCATAAGACTCATCTAGTATAGTTTCATGTATTGTTGGATTTTGCATGTGCCAATGGAGAAGTTCGTTCAATAGCTGTAGCATGTGACTGATCTTTTATTCGTCAACGTAAAGGTCAAACAAGTTTGATTGTGGCATTTTGGAACTTAGCGTTTTCATAAATAAAAAGTTTATCTTCAGTCTCGGTTTCATTGGTGTTTGTTATACTTGCAATCTACGAGGCTCCAATGGTCGATGCAATCTGATGAATGAGAGATTCTCCATGGGCATTCTGTTCATGGTATTATTTACTTAGTATGAGTATCTATTTAGAAAAATTCATAGTTCGTGTCATTTAGCTTTTAAATCTCTTTTTTATATAGTCAAAGTAGTTTTTTTAATTGAGTATTTTTTGGTCATAATTGGTTTTTGTCTTGTCATAAGATATGATGTAGTAAAGAGAAGTCTTATTATTATGAGTGTAGTTATTGTATTTTATAAAAATCAGTATTGTTCATTCTTTGGTATGTGGTCAATAAAATCATGTCAAGAGTTATTTTACGTCAAAAATTTAAAAGTGTCAACAATAAAGTCATTCGGTCCATGTCATTGGTTCTTAAGTTTATTGTGTTGTCCCAAAAATGTATGACATTTTTGGGACAACACAATAAACTTAAGAACCAATGACATGGACCGAATGACTTTATTGTTGACACTTTTAAATTTTTGACGTAAAATAACTCTTGACATGATTTTATTGACCACATACCAAAGAATGAACAATACTGATTTTTATAAAATACAATAACTACACTCATAATAATAAGACTTCTCTTTACTACATCATATCTTATGACAAGACAAAAACCAATTATGACCAAAAAATACTCATTGGGACAACATACGGACTATTTTGGCCTTGCACAGACCAAAATTTCTCTCTTCCCTTCTCAAAATTTGTTCTGAGCTTTCAAATTCCTCATTTTTAAGCTTTTTACGTAAAAGGATTCACAAGTTCAATAGGTTAAAAAGCTTCTGCAAGCGAGTTCAGTCAAAAGAACAAGTTTCTAACACTTAGTCGTTTCCAAGGTTGGTTCGGCGCCTCGGTTCAATCAAAAGAGTTCAATCGGCAAATGATAAGGGACAAAGGCTTGAACCATTGAACTTTGAACCACTTTGGTTCAAAGGTTCAATGGGTTCAACGACCAAGTTGGTTCAACGTGCTTGGTGCAAAAGAACAAAGGACTTAGCCAAATAACGAAGGATGAGCCTATTGAACCATTGAACCGTTGAACCAAAGTTGGTTCAATCGGTTGGTTCAATCGAAAGGTTCAAGGGGCTGCCCCAAAGCGAAAAAGGCAAGTGCCCTTGCAGAGGGCAGGCAGCATCGGTTCGAAGGTCAAAGAAAAGACAGAATTCTTTCGGATTTGTTCAAAGGAACAATTCTTTCGGACTTTTTGTCCGATGGAAATGGTAAAGTAAAAGAGGCCGAAAGGATACTTTCGGGCAGATTTTCTCGAAAAAATGTTAAGCAAAATTCCTTCGGACTTTTTGTCCGAAGAAATTCACCCGGAGAAAAAGTCCGAAGAAACAGAAAAGAACGAATGGCCAAATAACAAGAAACTTTCCTTCGGACATTTTGTCTGAAGGAATTCTTTCGGGCTTTTTGCCCGACATAAAAAAAACCCACCGAAGAAGTAAGAACCCGCCGGGGAAGTTGAAGCCCGAAGGACAAGTACCCTTGCGGGGGGAACTTGGCGACAGAGAAAGGACCATTTTAAAAGCCCGAACAAAGACGTAGAAAGGAACTTTCACAAAATTAGACAAAAAGGGGCTTCAAACAATGAAACGATTGAACCATTGAATCATTGAACCAAAAGGTTCAACAGATTCAAGATTCAAAGGTTCAACTAGAGCTTAGAAAGATAAAGGAAGCAGTGTTTGAGCGAAACGCAGAATAAACCAATGAACCGATTGAACTTTGAACCGAAAGAGTCCAAAGTTCAATGGTTCAACATGGTTCAAAAGTTCAAAGGCAGCCTCAGTCAAAAAAAAAGCGGCACATGAGTGGTTCAACGAATGGTTCAACCAAGGAGCGAAGAAGAGATTGAACCAAGAAGCAATAGAACAAAAGAGACAGAATGAACCAATGAACCGATGAACTTTCAGTGGTTCAACGGGTTCAAGGTTCAACATGAATCAAGCGATCGACTGAAAAGAGAGCCCGAAGGCTCAAATTGTTGCAGGGAAGAGAAGATCGATGCAAAGGACCAGAATTATCTTCAAAAGAGTTATTTCCAGTAGGTGGAACAATGGATCGAGTAGACTTCTGAGCGCACCAAACCAAGGACGCGGCCTGTTTTTCTTCCATGAAGTAAAGACAAATTGGAAAAGGACTAGCCGGTCCATACCAAGGAAGAAACATATTAGATGAAGGGACACACCATAGTTATGGCAGCGCACTGTTCTCAGCATGGTCTCTCTGGACAGGACCGAAGGCACATTGAAGACGTTGACTGCAGCATAGGCCGTCCCTTGGAAAAGGGCGCTAATCCTTGCATAGTGGCTATAAGTTTGTAATATCTCTCATTTGTAAAGGAGACTTTCATTTTTACAAGAGTGAAACTCTGCCATTTTGAAAGAAGAAGACTGAGACTTTGAGCTCAGGGTGTAATTTCATTTTCATTTTTATCTGAATGAGAAAGCAAGTTTTCTACAAATTTTGTGTTGTTCTGACTTGTATCATTTTAGAAGATCATTTTTACATCTGTCTTCTGAAGGTGTTCTTATTAATTTAATTTGGTAAGCAGAATTAGTGAAGGTAATAGGGAAGCGACCTGAAACCAACTGTGGGAAGACTTTGTGCTTTCACAATTGCTTTCAGTCTGTGTTTTTCTTTTCTTTTTGTGTTGAGGATTCTGGGGCGACTTTGTGGCCCCATTATCCTTTGTGATATACCCTTTGGGCAGTTGAGGTGGAAATTTTGCGTTTTGCTTCATCCTGCTATTACTACGCCCTTTTGATTACTGGTTACTTTACTTTACTATCTGAAAGAAACTCTTGCTATTTCCTGCAAAAACACTTCTGAAAGAAGAGAAGTGCTTTCAGTGTTTACACCAGGATTTTCTCCTTTGACTGTGTGCATCATCTCTGAAAGAAGAGAGATGGATGGTTTATCTTGCCCCCATGTGTTATTTTCTGCTTAGTTATTCGTATATAGCTCCTACGTATCTATAGGGAACCTCCCCTTGATGAAATGAGAGATTTTTCCCCTGTTGATGTAGTAAACCTGCACAACTGGCCGACCAATCTTCTTGCTGTGGCTGATCAGAGCTATTTTGTTTATCAGTATGCTGATTGACAAAATATTCACTCAACATATTGTATGTCAATCATTATTATTTTTGTTAAGCACAAGCTTATACTGAGAGGGAGCAGGGGGCAGGGGTGAATCAATATAAGATATATTTTTTTGCTTTCGACTATTAATCTTAAATCCGAAACCTCAAATTACTCCGCAATTAATATATTCAAAGCAATCAAAGAATACAATGCAAATAGACAGATTTGCGTGGAAACCCTTTCGGGAGAACCACAGAGAAATATTCATTTTATATATATAACTCTTTTACAATGTTTGCAGGCACCAACCTACTGGAGACACCAATCCCCAAACCAAGCACTAAGTCAATTTGTGAGCACCCACCCACTGGAGACACCGATCCTCTTCGCCAAACACCAACTTGGCCAATTCGCGAGCACCAACCCATAGGAGCACCAACCCCTGGACTATGAGGCACCGACCCCAACCCAAATCGATTTCATCGTCTGTGATTGCTTCTTCAATCAAATGATGACTTTGCTTCTCTTACACTTTCTCATTAATTTTCTTATATACTTTCTGCTCTCCTCTCTTTCACAATTCTCAAAGAATATTCTTCATTAAAATAAATCTACCCTTCATACTTCTTTTCTTAAGAGATATTTTATTTCATTTTCTGCTCTTCCTTCTCTCACACTTATATGATCTTCATTCAAATCGAATGCTTGTTATACTTCCACATCTCTTCTCCCTTATATAGCCTTTAAAGGATGTGTCCCATCCAAGAGATACCTCTTCACCAAAAGATGTGACCGTTGACATTTCCATTAACATTTCCGTCGACAATTCCGTTCACTTCCGGCAATAATTCCGTTCACTTCCAGCAACACTTCGGTTCACTTCCGGCAACAATTCCATTCACTTTCAAACAGTTCCATTTACTTGCGGCAACAGTTCCGTTTGACATTTCCATTCATATCCATTACAATTCCTTTGACATCAATGACAATTATTCCAGCAATTTTGTGTCTAGAAGTCTCAGTCATCAAAAGTGTCGAAAAATTGTTTTAATTGTACACGGACATATTATCAATGTAATCGATGTCCATTTTGTAAAAAGTATGTCGAGAGTGTTGGGGGGGGATGCTTCTTGCAATAATGGTGCGTATATAGATATTTTCTGTATTTTGCACTTGTTTGTATGTGTGACAAATAAGAGGTGAATTTCTTATTTTCTCACATAAGGCATTGCATAAAAAAGGTGTTTAGAAGAAACATGAATGTGGCAATAATTAGGAGAGTAGCTACTGCAAAAATCCCGCAATTGTCTTCTTTATGGAGATGATCCACCAAGTGACACGTACATATGGTCACGTAAAGTAAATGCAGGATGCACTCCTTGGCATAGTAGTGGTCATGTGCAACAAGATTGCGTCAGTAGTATGCAGACCTAAAAGTATGCGGTGGCATACAATTTTGTTCGAACCAATTCTTGGAGAGACAGGTGTGAAAGTTGAACAAATGGTTCATGTTGGTAAGTTCCCACACTGTTTAGGTTGATGCAGTTCCCTTTAGTGAATAGTTGATAGCAGATGTTCATGTTCGAAGTTCCCACACTGATTCGATTGACAGAGGAGGTTCTCGACAGTGAATGATTGATAAGAAGTTGATGTGTTCATTACTTTCATTAAGTCTTGTGAAACATAAATTACCATGTAAGGCCTAAGGGGGAGAATGTTAGGGAAAAAGTTAGTCCTCACACTAATTTGTATGTTGTAATATGAATAATTACGTGAGTAATAATTCATTATTACGTATAGGTTATTTGTTAGTCATATTTGGTAGTAACTAGTATTGTTATAAACAATGTTCCGAGTATAGGTTAGAATATAATATTGTTTAGATATATTGTTACAACAATATATCGTATATAGAGTTTGCATAATCAAAGAGATTTTGGGGAGAGAGAACGATGGAGAGATTATAGGAATAATATTCCTATATATATGTAAACTCCCATATGGTTATTTATTCAGAAAGTGTGGAATAATATTATGATGTGTTTAAAATAATTGCAAGATTGTCTGTGTTTCAGCACTTTTATTTTATGTGATTCGTGCTCGGATCTGAACCAACACCATTAGGTTAATTATATCAAGTCATCTTTACTACAAACATTCTATTAGAATTAACCATTTTATTCATTCTATACATTCCACATACTTCTATTTAATACCATAGAAAACAAATTAACACATCAAAGTTCGCAGATAAATAAGTGATTCCATTCATTTCATTCGAAGAAGATTACAAATATATTCCAACAGCTCTCTCACAGTATTCTCTTTTTGTATGTCTACACACAACCAACCAATACTTTCTAAACAAAACTAAGGGGTATTTATACATAATCCAACACCTCTCAGGTTACATAATTAATATAATATAGATGACAAGCCAACGACTGTTTCAGAAAAAAAAAGTCGTGGCTAGCCGTTACAATTAAGTCCTTTTGACTCGAGCCTAACAGCCCCTATATACTCTCTCTATGGTAGATATTTGTGTTCGTGCTTCTCCTCCCTCACTAACCGGTGCTAGATTCGTGCTTGGTTAGTCTTCAAAACTTCCACGAGCTACTTTATAATTGTCTCCATTTTTTTGCACCCTTGTCCTAATCTTGCACTTTTTTGAGTCATGTGTCTTATGTTCCTCGTTCTCTTTATCCTTATCTTCTGCAACTCGCTCTTTCGCAACTCTCTTTCATGCCTCTCTTACGCGTCGTGCTCTTCCGCGTTGTTCTCACTCTACATGTAGTTCTTGCTTTGTGTTTGCCCACTCCCTTTTGTCTTCCACCTTTAGAATTGCCGACAAATTTGAACATTGCACCTCTACAGCCATTGCCCTTAGAATATATAAATACAAAATTTAGGGTCCAACATCACCCCCTATTAAACTGATACTCTGTCCCGAACTATGTTGCAGTTTCCTCAGATAATAAAAACTTGAGACCTGCCTGCTACACTTAACGCTTGAGCTCCTCCCATTGGTTGAGAACAGTCTGAAGATTGGAAGTGATGACTTCCACCTCACTTCGTAGTCATTTCATCTCCTCGAGTTGCTCTATAAAATCATTAGCTTGAGTCGTCAACATCTCAAGCTGAGCAGTTGCAGTTTTGTGAATGTCTTCGAGCAACCCGACTTCTGCCAAAACTTGCCCTTGAAGTGCTAAGAAGATAGCATTAATCTCTTGCCCTTGAATGTCCTCTATGTCCTGGAACACTTTTATGTGTTGGCCCCTATCCTTGATATTTATTGCATTCCCAACCAATTGTTGACATTGTTCCTCAGGCTGCAGTTGCGCTTCAAAATTTTATTCGGTCATGCCAAGTTTACAAAGATTCCATCAACAATGGGAATAATGGCATCCAATTTATTCAAAAAGGTTCGACAGATATTAATGGCCTTTGTAAATTGCTTTGTTGCCCACAACTTCCCCTGTTGAAGATTCACCTAGGTTTTGCATTTCTTGAGCAAGAGATCCATGAGCGTCTCCAATTTATTGATGAAATTTCCGGTTATCGGAATACTATCTGCAAGTGTTGGCTCACTCTTCAAAATTGTCTGACAAAGGCCTAATGTCCTTAGTCAAGATGCCTCGACCGCATCTTGTTGTTGCTTGAGCGCTTCAATTTCTTCTTCGAGCTTGCATCGTTTCTTGTGTTATTTCTTATACATTCAGATGACCTCTTGATACTTGTGACAAAACTTGTCAACATCATTGCTATGGAGAATGTTTTGCATAGAAACCTCTAGGGCAAACTTTATTAGGGTTGTGCCTACTTGAGCTGTAGAACATTTAAGGGGATCCACTCAAAGCACATTTAGAACATCTACCGCCTCCGGGCTTATATCGTTGTTGGCCTTTGAGAGCTCAAAATAACCTTTATCATTATATACATCCATAGCAAAAGATAACTCGCACCGAGTTTGTTTAGTGGACTCGTGTTCAGGGAACTAATCCCATATATACAATTGCTCGACTAGTATATCTTGTTGGAACAGAGCGCAAGTGGGAAGGTCTCCATTGCCCATAATTATTTGTTGTTGTTGATCTTTTGCTTCTTGCATAGGTCCCTTACCCTTTTGGGGGTCACACTCTAGATCTATAATTTCAGTACTCTTTTCTTGTTGTTCGTTGGTACCAGCACCAAGGTCCTCTATGTTGGGATCTTCCCCTCTTCGTGTTTCTTCCCCAAAATGCTTTGGACTTTGAGTGCCCATTTGTTGCTCCTTAGTAGCAAGTTGTTCTTTATTAGGCTCACGAGTGGGCTCCTTTTCAGGGTGTGCTTCACCATTCTGGGCGCCGCAAGCTTTGGCTCCGATTAGACAGTGGACTATGAAGCAACGATGTGATCCTTTTGTTCTACAAGTAGCCCCTAGGATCTTGTTGGCGAAGAGCCCTGCCTTTATCGTTTAGGGGCGGCCCTAGGAGGTTCTTGAACCCTATTATAACTAGTGGTCTCAGGGCTTGGCCTTTTCTCCTTTTGTACCTTTTCTTCTACGTGTGTCTAGTTGAGGGGAGAGAGGTTCTTTCTCTACCTCCTGGGTTCTTGATGTTTTCCTCTGTGCCCTGAACATAGCCTTGCACAATTATTTTGAAAGAATTGATATCAATTTTCCCTGATTCGTGTCGCTCTATATATGCTTCTCCTCTTGGATATAAAGAGATTGCGAAGAGTGTGAATCTCGACGTCAATCTTGTTAGCATCAGTGTTCATTGGGCGTGCATTTGCAATGCGATTAACATAATCCATGAAATACTTGGCAGTGAAGGCATAAAGCAACTTGAGCCAGCCCGACAAGTTATCGGTGTTGTCCATCTAGATCTATGCGAGTGAATAATCTTGCTTAACAACAAACTCAACATAGGTTCCCTTCGACGTGAACAAATATTTTGGTACGCACCATTCATTCCCAAAATCTTCCTTCATCCCCTCAAATCAACCCTTCATCTTTGCCTTTTACGAGGGTGTGATGGTGTCGAAACATGTGAATTGTTCGAACCTCTCGATGAGGGACTTGTGCTCTGGTGGGTAGACCTACTTCAATTCTTTATTGAAATAATCTGGGACGCCAATCTCATATAAAACAAGTAAAAATAGAATTGCACCCCAGAGAAACTTTTGATTAGCGATCGACGTGCCTTTGCAACATCTTCTTCAATTTTCTTAGCAAAGACTTGGGAATAATTGTATTTGGTTCTTGTTGGTGTTTTAAATTGCACCCTAGCTGAGCAAGGGGATTGTTCAGGTCCTACTCAAATCTAGTCCAACATGGGAATGACTCTAGGTTATAGGTCACCTAATCTTGGGACAGACCTCTGGAGAAGGTTGGCTTCTTTCTGGATCTATCACCTAAACTAGACCTAAATTAACGCTTGGAAAAGATGAGAGATTAACAATCTATGAAAGCATCTAAAATGAAGTGATGCACCAATAATTTGAACACTTACACTTTGCACAAGACACACTATAAGACACATTCAAGACTAAAGAAGATTAGTCCTCACATAAGTATTTCACAAAAAGGCATTTATTAACTATCAACTAGCATGGGAGGGGGCAATTGTCCACATCCAAACTAATCAACAAACTATATATTGTGCTTAGAATGACCTGTGAGAACTACAAAGCACTTCATGAAGGTGAGTAAACTCATACAAAGGTAAGGAAAGCATATATTCACTTAACCACAACACATGGATTCATAGAACACACTTCAACTCAAATTGCAAAAATGAAGGAATATAGTTTTTATTGCATCAAATAGGTGTTACAATACAAATTTTGGCATAGCCTGAGCAAGCCAAAGGAATAAGAGTCTTTTCTCTAAAAAAATATTAGAGATTTCTTTTCTAAAAATTTCCAAAGAGAACCACAATGTGGAAGAAGATGGGACATATATAGAAAAAAGGTAGGAGAGAGAGGGAGTTGTGATGGATTAGCATTAATTCGAGGATGTTGAGTCATGATCTTATAAAGAAGGAACCAACTTTTAAAATCTCTGTAAAAGAATTAAATGCTCCATTGTCCTTATATAACCACCAAGTCTCCTTCTCGGGACTCTATGTCATTTTCTACCTGACTGCTGACAAGGACAAACTTATCATATCTTGGAACTGACAGAACCATGCCATATTTGCTTTGGGCGGCCATGGGTACTTGTTTGTCAAAAATGTGACCATATCAAAAGATGAGACACTTCTCTATAATAATCACATAGTTTGCCCCTACTTTGAAACATGATCATAGGTCCATGATAGATGAAAACCAATTCATTTATTGGTTTTCATATAGCAAGAATATCGATGAAAACCTATAGACCACCTGATCTTATTGCAACAGTTAGTTGCCGGTCTTTGATCCCTATTAGGCCTAGAAAGACTTATCTTGCCTCCGAGCATTTATAGAAGCCAAGAACTTATTATATACACGGAGCTTCTTCAACAAATGGCGAACACAGTCACGAAACCATATTGCAACTTTAGAGAATAGGCCTTGTATGTTCTAAAACTTCAAACCAGAGCTTCATATTGAGCTTTAACGGTGACGAAGCTTCATCCTGACTATATGACTCCATTTCATTGCTTAGCAGTGCTTGTCTAAACTCTAATGGCAACATAGCTCTTTGAAACATCTGCTCAAATTCGACCTCAACCATATGTTTGACCTCTATATTGAAGCCCCTTAGCTTTCGAATTTCAATCTCACTCGTCGATTTGTTTTGCACGAAATGCACGCGAGCCTTTGATTTACCTGGTAGCTTAACGTGCTCATGACACTTGGCAGTCTTCGTTCTTCCTCAAGATCTTCTAACTTGTTGACCTTGCTTGCATTGTTGGATCTTGATCTATACGAATGAACGTGCACCGTTGATCTTCTATCAGTTAACGTAGTCGTGACACTTGGCAACTTCTCGTATGCAATGGATTTTTGACTTGAGCTCGCACCGTTGGATTGCCTTTCAATGATTAAACACGCACCGTAGATTTTCTTGGACCCACTTTCTTGTCAATCAACACGCATCGTTAGATCTTTGCACAGGTACCCGAGATCTTTACAGTTGTCATCAACGCGTTCCTTCTGAATTTTGACTTTAACTCGCCTCATTGGATTGCCTTTGCACGATTCAATGCGAGCCATTGATCTTTTTCGAAGGACCTTTTGACCTTATTGACCTTTTGTGTGTCATTGGATCTGTCTTCCACCCTCTGAGCTTACGCGCACCATTGATCTACGTTCACCTTGAAGCTTGTTAAAGATTTTTTGAATTCAAACGATTACTTCACGAAACTTTATCTTGATGTCCGCACGAACATCACACTCTACAAGTTCAACTTTAAAAGCTTATATCTTGAGATATCAAGCTCATCAAGACATGAAATTTGCAGAGCATGATCTAGGCATGAAATACATCATGTCCATGCAATTCTTTGACTTTGAGAGGCTTTTTAAGTGAACTTATAAAATGCTCAAACAAGATGACCAATCCACTCTTGCATGACGTTTGATGACGGTCTGGTTCCTTAACATCATCATATTTACACTTTAAACCTGCTTAAAAGTGTTTCAAAAGGTTGCAAATTCTATGTGGTCTCCTCTTGAAGTCCATACGCTCCTTGTGACATTGGATCACTCCTCAATCAAGACCCTGCTCAGCTTCTCATCAAAGGCTAGGCACATTTTGGTATGTAGACCAAATTTGGCCAACATCTTTTGCGCCTTAGGTGGATAATATACCTGCTATGCTTTGAGAACTCAGACCATTTACATGATTCGTAGACTCATCAAAATGATGAATCTAATTCTAAGACTGCAAGAAATATTTTTGACTTGCAAAGACAAAGAAATCCACCAAACAGAGAAAGAAATAAATTTTAAAGAGAAACTATCCTAACAAAATAGATATGCAAACAAAGCACTTAATGGGACAAAAACATAAATAAACTAATGTGTTAGAACAACACTTGGAGGAAAACCAGACTAACTGTGTACATGGAACTTAGCATCCTCAATAAAAATGATTCAGATGCATCCCATTGACTGGGATAGGAAGCTCCTCGTCATCCATCTTTGCAAGTTGGAAGGCATTGTGGGATTTGCCACTAGAGATTGTGTATGGACCACTCCAAAGAGAGTCAAACTGTGTGTGCCTTCTTGGCTTAGCTCTGTCTTCATCCCACTTGAGGACCAAATCTCATTCTTTGAAATTTATTGAAGCTTCTTTGTCAAAAGATCTCTTCACCTATGCTTGATGGGCTTCCATGGCCAACATACACTGATGTCTTGTCTCTTCCAGCTCCATAAGCTCAGCATATCTGATTTCTATTGGCTCATTCTCTAACAACTCAAGTTGATGCATCAATTCTAAAGCAGGGAATTCAAGAGAAATAAGCATTCTTGCTTCCTTACCATATACCAACATGTATAGAGAGTTGGCCACTGTGTTTTATAGGTGATCCTATCAACCTATAGAGCTGATTTCAACATGAGATGCCATGACCTCTAATTGTCTTCAATAGTCCTTTGAATGATCTTTAATAGGTTTTTATTAGTGGACTCAACAAGGCCATTGCCTTGTGGATAGTAATTTGATGAAGTGCTGAGAAAGACACTATGTTGAACTGCCCACTCGTTGATTCTATACCCCGCAAAGGCCATAGCATTGTCAGAAATAATGGTTTAAGGGAGTCTAAATCTAGTAAGCAAACCTTCATAGAAATCCAAAACATTGGACTCATTTGCTTTTTTCAATGCCACTCCTATCCATCTAGTAAAACAATCTATAGTAGTCAATATCCATTTGTCCTAAGCTTGAAGGGGAGCTAATGAAACCAATAAAATCCAATCCCCATTGGACAAAGGGTTGATTCACTGCAATTTGTTGAAGAGGTAAGACTACAAGTTTCACCTTTCTACCAAACATAACACATTGTCTGCATTTCGTGACACGTGCATGACAATCACCAAATATGCTTGGCCAATAATACCCCCCTCTCATGATCTTGTGGGTTGTGGTCCTTGTTGAATAATGCCCTCCACCATGTCCATCATAGAACTCTGTAAGCAGCTTTTCTTTTTTATGTTGTTCAATGCATCTTAACAACATGCAATTGATATACTTTTTAAACAAAACACCATCAACAAGAAGAAATGGAATGGATTGCAATCTGAAATATCTTCTTTTTGAAAGAATTAGGTAAGAGGTATAAATACCATCATGGAAGTATCTCACCTAATCTTGGGACCAGCTAGAAGGTGAAATATGATCAATTGCAGTTTCTTCATCATTTGACACCAAAACCATCTCATTTGTTTCTTGCAAGTCTTGGGTTAGGTGTTCACAAAGTCTTTTGCCTCTAATTAGCTTCGTGACCTTGATCTCCACATCATACTCCATTACCTTGGTTATCCAACCAGCTCTCTTGTCATTTATATCCTTATTCAAGAGAAAATACTTGACACTTGGATGTGTAACCATTAGGTGTATCTTATTGTTAGACAACAAGTATCTAAACTTCTTGAAAGACCTTATAACTGAAAATACATGATTTTCAACAAAAGAGTACCTTGTTTCATATTCTTCCAAGCCCTGATTGAAGAAGGTTATTAGTTGCTCTAAGGCTTCATGATTCTGTTGCATCAAAATACTTGAAATAGTGTCAATGTTAGCATAGGTGTACAGGATAAAATCCTTTGTGAAATCAAAGTTCAGGAGTGTAGGAGCACTGGCTATGGCTTTCTTGATCTCTTCAAATCTTCTTCCTTTTTTTGGATCAGTTGAAACTCTAGCCCTTCTTTATAAGGGTTGTAAATGGCCTTGTTAATGTGGCAAAATCTGAAATGTACCCTCTTATAAAATTGATTTTGCCTAAGAAGCTTTGCTAAGTTTTCTTGTGCTTAGGCAAGGAAAGTGCAAGAATTGAATCTATTCTATCAGGATGTATACTTGTACCATGTTTTGAAATAACATGTCCTATAAGCCTACCTTCATGAACAGAGAAAACACACTTTTTAGGATTAAAAGACACCCCAAATTGCCTACAGCTTTCAAACACTTGCTTGAGGTGAATCATGTCCTCACCTACATTCTCAGAGAATATTGTTACGTCATCCAAATAAACAAGTATAAACTTGTTAAGGAGACCCTAGAATGCCCTATCCATGGCTTTCTGAAAAGTTGCTCCAGTGTTGGATAAATCAAAGGGCATCTTTCTATATGCAAATGTCTCCCACTTTGTGGTGAGGATTATTTTCAATTGGTCTTCTTCTTTAACCAAAATTTGATTGTAACCATTATAGCCATCCAACAAGGAGAATCTTTCTGAACCTACAACTAACTGTAAAATTTGTTCCATAGATGGCAAAAGATAGTGGTCTTTAAGGGAAACCTTGTTCAAGTCACCAAAGTCAACACATTGTCTAATTTCACCATTCTTTTTCCGTACTGGAAAAAGGTTTGCCACCCAAGTTGAGTGCTTGATTAAAAATATAATAACTGACTCAATGAGCATATGAAGCTCAGCTCTCAGCAAAAGCTCAAGCTTTGGATTGATAGGTCTTTGTCTTTATCTTACTGGCTTTGTTTCAATTTCAAACTCAATGGTGTGTTGAGCTAGACTTGGATCAAATCCTTTGAGGTCACTGTATTGCCATGCAAATACGTCCATAAAACTTGAACATAACTTAATGAAAGTTTTCTTCTCTAAAGGTGTGCAAACCTTACCTAGCTTCAAGTTCTTACCAGTGGCAATCTCCACATTTGTATAGTGTTCCTCCTTTGTTGACAATGAAGAATTTTCTTTTTTCAACTCATCATCTCTGTTGAATATGTTCTTAAGGGTAACCAACCCTTTGGGCAACTTATTTGTTTTTCACTGCACAATCTGGTCACCATATTGCTGCAAGAACTTGTCTTGGTTCCTTGAGGAAAATTCAACATCTTCTTAAAAGAACCTAACAATCTGATTGTCAACTTCAAACCCCTGTCAATTGCCATGGTTGTTTGGAATAGGTCTTATAACCAGCTTAATGCATGACAGAACCTTTTCACTCTTTTTATCAGCTGGGATACTGAATTGTGATTCAATGGTAACCAACATGTCTGCATGTTTGTTCTCATTTCTTGATATGGTAAAAATATTGAAAGCTTGAAAGTCTTCAAGTAAGTCCCATACTATGCTTATAAGACCTAAGCAATGAGTTCTTGCATACATTAAGACCTCTTATTTGGTGAACTACCAGTTCACTATCACCAAAGACTAGTAAGGTATTGACTTTCATCTTTCTTGCCCATTGCAAACCATGAACTAGTGCCTTATATTCAGCGACATTGTTTGAACAACCAAACTAAAACTTGAGAGAAGAGAAATACCTTTGATTGGTTGGAGAAATCAACATCATTATAGCCCCAGTGCCATGTTTGTTCCTTGATCCATCAAAGTATAGTTGCCATAGGCCAACACTAGACTCATCATCCTTCATCAATGTTGCAATTGGTGTATCCTTTTCATGAAGGCAATAAACACCAAATCCTTCTTTTATTAACTTATAAGGATCATGTTCATGCAAATCAAAGGCACATTCATCAAGGAATAGATCTGGAACTCCATCTAGAGGTGACTCAGTTTCCACTTCACTATTTTTTAGTACCTTATTTGAGAAGTATAATTAGTGTTCACCATACTTGGCATATATGGCTCCAAATGAAAACATGCAATAGGTTTAGAACGTATTGTTACCTTAGTACCATACCTGGTCCTGAACATCAAATATGTTCAATCAGTTAATAAATATCCTTCGATCTTTGAAGTAAAATCCCTTGATAAACACATGGCAAAATAGGGAAGCAAGTCCGCCACTACCACATCTTGTTGAATGGTAACATTGGGACAAGCATGTAGTGTCAACTTTAGATCTTTGATGATGTCTACTGTTTTTGTTGGCGACCCATCTAGCTGCAATACTCCTTTAGTATTTGGTTCATAGACAAGACCAAGCTTATCTACAATTTGCTTAAGCATGGCAGTGCTACCAGTTCCACTATCTACTATACAATTATGAACTAAACAATCACCAACTATCAAAGAGAGGTAAAAAGGAGTTTGGTGTGATTTTACATTGGTTTTGTCCACCTTTACCATTTATGTGTTTGTTGATCATGTTGCTTGGTTGGTTGGTCTAAATTAGCCAAGACAGCACCTTGTTTCTCAACTAGTTCTTGAGACAATTTGAGAGTTGAAAGCTCTTGGATGAGAATGTCTTTTTACTCTGGGATAGCAAGGGAATCCCACATGCTAATACTGACATTGGATTTCTTCATCTGATCTATTATGCTTAATGAGGCTCCGCTAACCTTTGGCTACACCTTGTGAACCACTGGTTGTTTTCTAATCAGAGGTATTTGAGGGACCTTCCCAACCTCTGCATTCTGATTTTTTTGTGTTACAGGGGCAACAAGTTGATCCTTGATACTCTTGGGAACAATATTAGGAGTACTAGAAGCATTGCTCACATCTTGAGCTTCCTCAATGGCTCTTCTTTTAGCTCTAGTCAGAGCTGCAACTTGACCACTTATGTTACTAGTCTCACCAATTTGATTGAATGCAACATGATCATCCATTTTCCAATTCACATTAATGGCATTAGGTTGCCCTTGAACTTGTTGAGCCTCTCCTTGGGGTACCAAATTTGTAGCTTGATACTGACCCTTTTGAAGAGAAAACTCTTCTTGTGTCGTTTGTGGCATAGTAATATCATGTGATACCAAGGCTTGGTTTTGAGTATCATTTGGATTAAAAGGCTACCAACCTGAATCTTGCATCAAGTTGTTTTGAGGTGTGGAAACAATAACTCTTGAACTGCATGGTACATTATGGTCAAGGGCTGCATATGGTTTAGCTTGAGTTATGGCTCCTTGAGATCGGTAAGGTGGTATATTTTCTCTAAAACCTTGATAAGGAGGTCTTTGATATTTAAAAGGTTGATAAGAGGTCTGATTCCGTTGTTGATAAGACCTACCTTGGTACTGTTGTCTCTTGCATTGAGCTATTTCATTCCCAAAAGCTTGTAACATACTTTTCAAATCTCCAATCTCACTAGCCTAATTTGAAGGGGCTACAACTTGGGCTTTAGGGGATGGAATAGGGGCTATAGATGGGTTTTGAGGAACTTGAGGGGGTGGGATAGGTTGCAACTCTGGGAATATAGGCATTAGGGGCCTTGGAGAAAGCTTACCAACTTGTATCAAGCTGTTCTCTGCTCTTATTGCAAGCTCATAAGCATTTGGCAAGGTATTACCACCCATGGACTGTATCATCCCACTAATATCAGAATTAAGGCTTTCAAATAGTACAAGAAGGCATATTTTAAGGATGGTCTAATGAATGCGAGTATCATAGTCCATTTCTTTTGGAATCTGAGGTTAAAATCAAGCACAAACTCATGGGGATATCTTTTAATGGTAGTAAGTTGTTCAACTAATGATAGGTGATCAGATTTATCTTCAAATTCTCTGACTAAAGCTGCACCTAACTCATCCCAGGTAGCAATGGAGGTCAAAGAAAGATTTATATACCATTGCAATGCTTTTCCTTTAAAGAAAGTAGCTAACAGTCTAATAGCCACATTATCTTGAACAACATTGTGAACGGAACAAAGGTTGGCAACATCTTGAATATGCTCAATAGCAGTTGTTTTATCTCATTCACCTGAGAAGAAAGGGATCCTCTTAAGGGCAAACACAGGAATATCATCATATTGGGCTAAATTCAGGGAACTGCCCTTATTGAATGGAACAAACACTTGATCCCTGATAACCATTTGGGTAATGGGGACAACAACTTGAACTAAAACAATAGGATGACCAAGGGATGAATATTTCTTTTGAGGATAAGGACTTGTCCTATTGAATCTTTCTTTTCTATAAGTAGAAGGCAGTTGGATGAATTCAAAAAGAATACCTTTACTTGATCTTGTAGTAACCTTTGGCATGAAAACACTATCTGGATGATGCTATGAACTCTGCAACTTGAAGAATCTTCAGCTTATGATGATGATGAAGGTCTCTTATTGCTGCAAATATTTCTTCTCAATCCCAAATTTTAGTTATGCCAAGGAAAACCTTGTCCCATCAGGCGTGCCATAATTATTGGTGTTCTAAATTACACCCTAGTTGAGCAAGGGGATTGTTTAGGTCCTACTCAAATCTAGTCCAACATGGGAATGACCCTAGGTTGTGGGTCACATAATCTTGGGTCAAACCTCCAGAGAAGGTCGGCTTCCTTCTGAATCTATCACCTAAATCAGACCTAAATTAACACTTGCTTGGAAAAGGAGAGAAAGATTAACAATCTCTGAAAGCATGTAAAATAAGGTGATGCATCAGTAATTTGAACACTTGCACTTTGCACAAGACACACTCTAAGACACATTCAAGACTAAAAATCAGTCCTCACATAAGTATTTCACAAAAAAATATTGATTAGCTATCAACTTAGCATGGAAGGTCAGTTGTCCACTTCCAAACCAATCAACAAACTATATATTGTGCTTAGAATGACCTATGAGAACTACAAAGCACTTCATGAAGGTGAGTAAACTCATACAGAGGCAAGGAAAGCATACATTCACTTAACTACAACACATGGATTCATAGAACACACTTCAATTTAGCTTGCAAAAATGAAAGAACTCAGTCTTTATTGCATCAAATAGGTGTTACAGTACAAATCTTGGCATACCCTGAGCAAGCCAAAGGCATAAAAGTCTTTTCTCTAAAAATATCAGAGATTTCTTTTCTAAAAATTTTCAAAGAGAACCACAATGTGGAAGAAGATGGGACATATATAGAAAAAAGGAAGAAGAGAGAGGGAATTGTGATGGATTAGCATTAATCCAAAGATGTTGAGTCATGATCTTATCAAAAAGGAACCAACTTTTAAAAGCTCTGTAAAAAAATTAAATGCTTCGTTGTCCTTATCTAACCACCAAGTCTCCTTGGGACTCTATGTCATCTTCTACCTGATCTGTTGATGAAGACAAACTTCTCATATTTGGAACTGACAGAACTATGCCATATCTGCTTTGGACTACCAAAGGTACTTGTTTGTCAAAAATGTGAGCATATCAAAAGATGAGACACTTCTCCATAATAATCACATAGTTTGCCCCTACTTTGAAACATGATCATAGGTCCATGATAGATGAAAACAAATAATTTTTTTGGTTTTCATATAGCAAGAATATCGATGAAAACCTATAGACTGTTTGATCTTATTGAAACAGCTAGCTGCCAATTTTTTATCCCTACTAGCCCTAGAAAGAATTATTTGACCTCTGAGCATTTATAGAAGCCAAGAACTTATTATATACACAAAGCTTCTTCAATAGATGGCAAACATGGTCGCAAAACCATACTGCAACTCCAAAGAATAGACCCTATATGTTCTAAAACTTCAAACCAAAGCTTCATATTGAGCTTTAATGGTGACGGAGCTTCATCTTGACTGCATGATTGCATCTCATTGCTTAGTAGTGCTCGTCTGAACTCTAATGGAAACATAGCTCTTTGAAATACCTGCTCAAATTCAACCACGGCCATATGTTTGACCTCTATATTGAAGCCCCTTAGCTTTCGACTTTCAATCTCGCTCATCGATTTGCTTTGCACAGAATGCACAAGAGCCATTGATTTACCTGGCAGCTTAACGCGCTCATGACACTTCACAGTCTTTCGCTCTTCCCAGGATCTTTTGACTTGTTGACCTTGCTCGCACCGTTGGATCTCGATATGTACGAATGAACGCGTACCATTGATCTTCTACACTTGGCAACTTCTTGTCTATGCTGACATTTTGACTTGAGCTCACACTGTTGGATTGTCTTTGCATGATTAAACGCACACCGTAGATTTTCCTGGACCCGCTTTCCTATTAGTTGACGTGCATCGTTAGATCTCTGCTCAAGTACCTGAGATCTTGACAGTTGTCATCAACGCGTTCCTGCTAACTTTTGACTTTAACTCGCACCGTTGGATTGCATTTGCATGATTCAACACGATCCATTGATCTTTTTCGAAGGACCTTTTGACCTTATTGACCTTGCACGTGTCGTTGGATCTGTCTCCCACCCTTTGAGCTTACGTGCACCGTTGATTTGCGATCAACTTGAAGCTTGTTAAGGGTTTTTTGAATCCAAACGGTTACTTCACAAAGCTTTATTTTGACATCCACGTGAACATCCCACTCTGCAAGTTCAACTTTAGAAGCTTATATCTTGAGATAGCAAGCTCATCAAGACATGAAATTTGCAGAGCATGATCTAAGCATGAAATACATCACGTCCATGCAATTCTTTGACTCTGAGAGGCTTTCTAAGTGAACTTATAAAATGCTCAAATGAGCTGACCAATCCATTCCTGCATGATGTTTGATGACGGTCTAGTTCCTTAAGATCATCATATTTACACTTCAAGTCTACTTAAAAGTGTTTCAAAATGTTGCAAATGCTATGTGATCTCCTCTTGAAGTCCATACGCTCTTTGTGACATTGGATAACTCCTCAATCAGGACCCTACTCAGCTTCTCATCAAAGGCTAGGCACATTTTGGTATGTAGACCAAATTTGGCCAACAATTCCCTTGGCCATTTGGCTTGCAACATAGAAGTGGGCCATATCCACCTCCTTCCACCTATCCATGCCCCCCAGCTAGGTCATGGCCAAGCACATGGCTACACGTATGGCAGGACCTGTAAGACTTGTAATCTACATGGTGTGGCCTTCTTTCTTGTACTTCAGTGCCATTGTCATTTTTTTAATCGCATCTTAATCATTAAGATCCACATTGACATCAATCCCTAAACAAAGTAACCCTGTTACTTTGTTGATCCATTGGGGTAATGCTCATTCTACACCCTGCAAAGTAGATATAATCCTCATAGATGCGTGAAATCAAGAACCGAACCGCCCCCTAGGGTTTTCCAAAGTATGGCAATTGGAAAAGTTGGAGCACGCTCGCATCTTCTAGCAAGTTGTAAACTATGAGATCATAAGTGACCTCATTTCTCGTGTTCTGGCACTCAACCTAGTAATCACACTGCAAGTCACCTTCGTTACCTAATTGGCGATGATTGTAATCAAGGCTCTGACAAGTGGAAACCTTAGATTCCCAATTGTCTATGTGCAAAACTGTGTTAATGTTCTGCATTTCTTCAATCAAAATTGGTGGTGGAGGTGATATTGTGGTTGCCTTCTTCGTTGCATGCACCATCTTTGGTGTCTACTTGTCAAAGACTTCTTCCGCCAATTCTACCAAGTTTTCACCTTTCGCACCGCATACACCAAAACCTTCTTCCTGGATGAAAATAGGACTCCCTTCTTTTGCGCCCTCATGCTCCTCTAATTCATGAATGATTGGTAGAAGCCTCTTCTCATGTTTTTATGCTTTGGCGCATCACCAACTGAGGTCCCTGAATGTTAACGTGTGGCTGACCAATTTTTCCAAGTGAATATGTTTTGTTGCCTTTTTTTCAAACCCAAAATACTTCGACCGTCTTGTTCTAACCTCCTCTAATGGTGGACGTGATGTCTGCAATCTACAACTCTCTCACACACATTCCTGTAGACATGTTTCCACTCTTTTATTTAATGCACGTCACCTCAACCTTTTGCTTTTGTCAATGAAAATTATGTGTAAACACCTTCACTACTTTTTTTCGCTTGTTTGAGCTCTGTAATCATTAAGTTTTCAATATTAAAAATGAAAATGAGAGACCTCTAGGTCTTTTATAGACGGAATAAATTTTTACATTAACTACCCTCTGTGTTGTCCATCACTTCAACCATTAATACCTCAAACGGCATGCCTTGGTGCGTATTTGATACGCTTGCCATTTCTGCCAGTCCGTTATCAATAAATGAATGTCCCATCCTTTGAAAGTTATTGCACCTTTCCTGTAGTGCATGCCAACAGTAAAAATTCAAATTTTTATTTCTATTTGCGAAACTGCCTTTTCCATTTTAACCATTTTTATAACAATGTTTCCTTTGTTGTCTTCGTTCCACATTCTTGGGTCACGCGCCACCTCTTGCACCCCTGATTTACGCACTTCCTTGTCCTGAGCTTTTCTTTGATCATGCAAGATTCCTACCAGCCTTTTCTTTGCACGTTTTAGCTTAATTAGCTTATCCACCAAACTTACCCCACATGAAAAGATGTGTGTTCTACCACGACATAACTGAATGAGATCCATTTGTCAATAAAATGTTAAAAGACAGAGTTCTGAATACCAAAGAGGACCAAATGTGCTAAAATCAAACTACAAAAGGCACACAACCAATGCCATATTTGAAAATAAAACTAAGTCGTAAATTAAACTATTGGCATACGTCTTATTTCCCGAACTTAAAAGAGTTACATAGAATGATAGGGCCAGAACCGACTACCATTAATATGACGTGGAAGGAATTGGTCATCTAATCTTTTTAACTTGCAAGCACCTATTGGACGGATATCATGAATGATAAAAGGACCATTCAGCTAGATTCTTAGTTAACTTGGATGGCGCGTAAACTTTGAATCATAGACCAAGACATGCATACCAGAATGAAAAACTTTGGTTTTGATATGTCGGTCATGCTAGGTTTTTTGTTTTTGCTTCTCAATCCCTTGACTCTAGTGTGCGAGAATATGCACTTCATCCAACTAAAGTAAAGTGTCCAGTCGAGCCTTTAGGAATTCTTCTTCGTCTAATCTGCCACCACACACAATATGCATGGAAGGCACAAGGAATTCCACCGACAAAACTGCTTCGGTGCCAAAGACAAGATTAAAAGGAATACTCTTGTTCAATCTTTTGTGTGTGATCCGATAAACCCATAAGACTACTGAAACATGATCATCCCAATCAATGTGATCGATATTGCAAATCTTGGTCAGTGTATTACCAAGGACCTTATTGAAGGCTTCAGTTGTGCCATTGGATTTAGGGTGGTATGGTGTGGTCTTATGGTGTGCAATCATGAATTTAGCTAAGAGGATGCACATTGTTGCATTGAGAAAGTGAGTGCCACGATCACTGGTTAGACTTAATGGGCATCCATATTGTGTGATGATATGTTCCTATAGAAAGCCAATAGTGGTAGCAGTAGTACAATCTCGTGTGGGCATTGCTTCAGCCTAGCATGTGAGATAGCTCATGGCAGCAATGATATAGTGCACGCTAGTCTGTATCACAGCAAGTTGAATGGGGCCAACAAAATTAATAACCTATTTTTCAAATGGTTTATGAGCAAGCAATAAATGAAGGGGCATGGCATCCCTTTGGTTTAGTTTACCTATGTGTTGACAGATAACACATTGACACACATAAGCTTTGGCATCTTTGAATAATGTGGGCCACCATAACCCAGCTAGCAGAACCTTTCTTTTTGTTGCATCACCAACTTAATGTCCTCTTGTAACACCCTCATGGATGCCCTGAAGGACTTCAACACACTCACGCTACATTATGCACCTTCGTAATATCTCATCACGTCCCAATTTGTAATGGTCTCCTCCAATATGCTGGAAGGGGGTAGCACGAATAGCCAGTTGCTTCTTCTCTTGGGGGTGTTAAGGTGTTTTGGGTTAAGCTTGTTGTAAGAAAAGCAACAATTTCCTCTAATTCTTTGGGCACATGCGTAACTTGAAAGAGTTGCACATCACGTAAATCATCTTTTGCTACACATGTTGGTTCACCAAACTAAATCCCTGAGAGGAGGTCTGGATCAAAATTAATCGTGTGTGGCTTCATGTCCACAGAGAACTAGAACACTTGAAAGAGGACAATCCATCAACAGATGTGTTTGTGCAACATTGACTTGTTAACAAAATACTTGAGTGCTTCATGATCTATATAGAAGACAAATGGAATGGCCAACAAGTATTGGCAAAACTTATGGAGTGCATAAACCATGGCCAGGGCCTCATGGTCAAGAGTAGAGTAGTTCCATTCAACTGATGTGAGCTTCCGTCTAGCAAAATAAATAGGATGATCAAGGTTGTCTTCACCAAGGTGTGCAAGAATGGCAGCCACTGCCATACCTAAAGTGTCGACATGAACATGAAATGGTTGGGTCTAGTTTGGGAACTGGAGAATGGGCATAGTTACTAATTTTTCCTTCAAAGCCTCAAATGCTTGTTGGTGTTTAGCGGTCCATAGGAATAGGCCATTTTGTTTGAGTAATTCTTCTATCAACACGTCTATGTTAGCATAACCCGGAATGAACTTATGATAATACTCTGTGTGACCTAAAAAGGTGTGAACCTTGCACTGAGTGGTTGGAGCTGAAATTTGGATAATGACTGCAATCTTGGCTGGATCCACTAGTAGTCCATCCCGGCAAATGATGTCAAACAGTGTGGCAAAGATGCACTTTTAAGATTCAAGGAGATCTGAAGTTGGCGGTAGCGCTCAAGCATGAGGCACAAATTATCACAGTGGTTGCACACTAAACCATACACAGTGCAGTCATCAAGGTACACCTGAAGGAAATTGTAGATGAAATCTTTGAAGGCTTCCACTACAATGCATGAAATTATTGTTGGTGCATTCTTTAAACCAAAAGGCATAACATTATACGCAAAATAACCCTATTCAGTTATAAAAGTTGTTTTGGCCTTGTCTTCCTCAACAATTTGCACTTGGTCATAGCTAGAAAAGCCATCAGTGAAGGTGTAGATCTCACATCTAGCAACAACTTCCAAAATTCAGCTAGAAAAGCCATCATTGAAGGTGTAGATCTCACATCCAACAACTTCCCAAATTTCCTCTATGAATGGCCTTGGGAAAGGGTCAATAACACATACAACATTGTGTTGCCTGTATTCCACGTAAATGCGAATTCAACCATCTTTCTTGATGTTGATCACCAAATGACTAACCCACTCGGACTTATCTATGGGAGTAATAACTTCAACGCACAACATACTATCAATTTCTTCTTTGACTCTAGCATGCAGATCAGGGTTCATCCAATATGGTTGTTTCCTCACCAGTTGAGCACCTCCAACCAACTTGATATACACCTTGCCCAATGATGGATGCACTCCCTCCATTTTTATGTAGTGGCATGGGAAAACGCACTAATATTCCTATAAGGGTTCAAAGATTTTGGTTAACTCAACATCAGACCAATAATTGCCCACAATGGCCATTTTATGCACGTCCTCCATCCCAATATTATATTAAATGGTTTGGAGTGGTGTAGAATATGGTTTCTGCTCGAACTGCATAGTATACCTGATGCCATGTGCCCCATAATCTGTATGTAGGTGTAAGTGCTCAAAAGTTGGTTCTGATGGATTAGAGCTAGTACCCTCATAAACCTGATGCACGACCTTTTGCTTTCCCTTTCGTATATGTTCTTGATAGGCATGTTCAAATGGAAAGTCAGAATCCAACATAGTTAAGGCAGGAGTAACAAGTTCTTAAAATATGGCCAAGTTGTCATCAGGTATGCCATGCATGTGACATGCGATCTTCAACCGGTGTCTAATCTTTTACAACTACCTGATGGATTGCTTGCAAGGACAAATGTAAATCCATTCGAGAAGAAAATGAAAATGCTGTAAACAAACCATGTGTGATATGTTTCCAGGTATCCACTCCCATGCGGTTTTCTTGATGGATATACCACACCCTAGCCTAGATGCGTAGAGTACCATAAAAGGCATGAATCCATAAAGATTCTGATAAAAATGTTTCTTCAGCATTCCAAACTCTTTCACAGGCTGTTAGATGGTCTTCTGGAGAAGCAATACCATCATAACTCAGGGTGGCGCAAACATGATTGTCATGGTGAAAGCAATAGTGCATGGTGGCATGTACTTATTTCCATATGTGTAATTAGTATCAATGAGTAAACCACCATCAAGCAACTGTTTCTTGAAACAAAAATTGAGCGCGTAAATGTTCATCCTCATTAACATAATAGTCTTCCAATTGCTACAAATAGTCCCTGACTTCAATTTGACCATGGAATCGAGGTGCATGGTCCAACCTCAAGGGTGGTAGACCAATAAGGCGAACATTCTTGTGGCATCGAGCCAACTTGGGGGACAAACTTAGGCGGCTATCAAGGACACCACAAACATGCCTTATAAGATCATATGTGCTTTCAGGCCATTAATCGCAAGCCATACTAGTAGTGTCAGAAATGGACTACACATCTTCCCATTGCAATATGCCATCATGAGTAGGATCCACATGTTCATTTCCTTGGGCAATGATGTTATAAATTGTGTTGAGATCCTCATCAACATCAACACGTTCCACAAAGGGAGTTCCTTGGTTGTTATTTAGAGGAATGACAACGCGTTGAGTGTCATTCTCAACGCTGATATAATGCTTCTTGAAACGTAAGTCAACATTGTTAGCACAGTTCCAAGGTCTACCCAAGAGAGCAGGGAAGTCATCAGCTCCAACAAGCTTGATCACTTCAAAATCATCCTTGAATGGTGGCATCTTTAAGAACACCTATGGGTAGTGCGCAAGTCTTATTGGCCATGAACAAAACATGTGGGGAAGGCTGCAAAGTGGGGCTCCCCATGGTTTTCCATGCATATTTTATCAGAACGTCAACCTCCACATCAGTATCTACCAGGGTATCATGAATCATCCAGCCAACAATTGATGCATTTACAAGGACCTCTTTGTCACATTCTAGATTTGGTTGGATATGAGTTTCTTGTCATCACGCATGGTTAAAATGACGATCCTTCAAAGACTTTGTCGTTTGTTGTAACCAATTCTTCAGGAGGGGGATGGTGTCCTCACTAAGGAATAACTTGCACACTCTTGAAATTCATCGTGCCCAGAGTCTGTGGGTACCGTAACCTTTTGTATCTCGGCACGCATGGTAACATCCTTGTCCTTTAAGAACTCAATTTTGCCTTGCAGCTTCTATAACAAGGGCATTATGTCATGCAACACTTCTTTCTAACGTTGGTAATCTAGATAATGTTGTGCATGAGGTTCTTCACATTGAACCTTTTTAGCAAGTAGATTTGAAACAGGTTGGGAATGAGTGACACTCCAAGTAGTGATACTGACCTTGGGTCCAACTAGTGGAGTGGTAGGGCATGGACTCCATTGAGCATTTGTAATTTTTGCGACACGTATCATTCTAGCACCCTTCTCATTTCGTTCTTTGGTAATAGCAGCATACAAGTCTGGGCACTCTTCCAATTGATGCTCATTTTTACAAAAGGCACAAATTGGGTAGACCATGTAATCACGTTGGTAGTGGTCAGGTGATTCACACTTGTAACATGTCTTGGGTGGAAAGCGACCACCTCCTCATCCATTGCCACGCCCTTGACCTCTAAACGATCGATTCCCACCAATCTCAAGTGTGTTAGCTATAAAAGTTTGGCACATAGCTCGTGTGTGCTTCATGAATCTCATTGATGACCCAGTAGTCATTAGTATCATGGATATATGCATCACATATTTTATAATATAGTGACACTTTGGCTTGGGTGGCACGCTGAAGCAAGAGACAACTCCTTACATCATGGTCTTCTTTGCAGATCTCACATGACAATTTTAATATAGTATGAACATTCCTTCTTGGACAAATGTCCCAGTTATGACCCTCCACTTCACAGTCAACACACCATAGGCCGTTGCAAGTGTCATGAGCATTGTTGGTCGTAAACTTCTCTAGCTGAGAATCCATAGCAGCAATTTGGGCCTTCATAAAGGGGTTGATTCCCATGTCTATACTTCCACAACTTCGATGTGGAGAGCAACATCCATTGCCTCACGCAAATCAATAAAGGTCTTGTGGGATAAGGTTCGTCAAAAAGGGAGTAATAACCCTCATACAAACCATTGAGCATGTTGCATAGGATTGATTTCAAAAGATAGTTTTGAAAGAAGGGTTTTAAAGCGAGCATCATATGCGTGCACACTCTTAGTGAGCTCTTGCTTAATATCTTTTAAAGTAGCAATATTTTGTTGCTCAAACTCAGGAATGTCAAATTCCTGAAGGAAAGCAGTCTTCAATAGCTCATAATTTACAACCGCTTGTTGAGGATCAAAATTTTGATAGTATTTGTGTGCGCAATCCAACAGGGTAGTGACAAATTGAGTTGCCTTTCGCTCAGTATAAATTATGCCCTACGCCCACCAAATGAGTTCACACTTGTGAACATGTTTAGTTGCCTTTTCAACACCTCGATACTCAAGAAAATGAAGTACCATCTCATAGTAGACTGTAGGTACACTGGGTGGTTGTAGTTAACCCTATGGTGGCACTCTTCCAGTTCCTCCCGAACCCGATGGTGGAGGTCTGCTATTTCCTCCCAAGCTGCCATCTGATCCTCCCGCAACTCCAGTAGAACAACCGTTAGTAATGCCTCTCGTGCCTCCTATAACAATAGGAACCCCTGATATATTCGGTGCTAAGGGATGTTGATTGGTTAGAGTTGGACCTATATTTTGCCCACTACTTATATCCAGTCCACTTGGCATTCCAAGGTGAGCCATATGTCTTACTTGCACTGGAAAGGTAAAGGTTAATGTTAAATTGCTACTTTGAACTTGCACTCCCAGAGTTTCTTCTACGACTTGACTTCAGATTCCACACTATCAATATCCCAATTTAGTACAAAAATTCCATCAAAATCATATGCATGAGCATGTGTTGTGGTGGGGGAATTAGGCTTATTTGGATTGGGTTCCACTATCATCAATGTTTGTCATGCTTCTTTTGCGCATACTTGTGCCAGCGAAGGGCACAGACCTGTGGTTAGGGAGTACTCACTATGTTGTTCCACCTTCGTACAAATTCTCTAGCACTTCCAATGTCCTCCTATTTACCCTTGGGGTCATTGTCTCTCATGGCCTTACACCTGGCCTCATCATACTTACACTTTTGTAGTTCTTGTTGACTGACTTCCATGATGAACTACCAATCCCATGCCCATGTATACCCCTCCATTTCCCCACCAGTGGCACTGCTCATGCGCGAAAGAGTTTAACTATCCATGGGGAAGTTCTCATGTCCAGAGTCAGCGATAAGTTTCTTAATTTCCAAGGGAAACTGTCTTAGATAGCTTCCATGCAGTTCCCTCAAGAAATTGAACTAGGCTTCCTCTAGACAAGAATATGTAGAGACAGTGTATTCTAATATGTAGCTATTGAGGGTTCCTTTCCACTAGACGTCCACCGCACGTGTCCAAGTAGTGATCAACTTCGCCAAGGCTGTTTGACGCTCTGCTAACCAGGGAGCTTTTCGTCTGTAACTTCTTGAGCGGTCTTGCACATATGCCGAGAGCCAAGCATGCAAATGAACAAATAATTCTACAAAGAAGATTTCATATTGAGAATCATGTAGATGTTGTTTTACCCATTTGTGCACAGAAACTCCTGATCCAATATACTAAAGCACCAAGTTCTCTTCTATTGTGCCAATTCAATGCTCGACGTTTTTTAAAGAGAGCCGCTAAAGCATTTTTGACCATTGCGCTAACAAGTGCAATGAGTCTCGACAATAAAACCAAAATGTTGGGATCTTTTATCCTTAGTTTTGCTCGACTAAGTACTAGTCGCATGCCCAAGGGAAATGAGGAGGCCAACAAGCTAACACGTCAACATATCACGCGAGTAGTGACCTTGTGCATTCACGTAAGGCACGCAGCCTAAATCGATTTCTGTCGATACTATCGCGTAGTGGTGGATAGACTTAAATGTTCTACACTTGGTCATTTGGGTTAATTATATTAAGTCGTCTTTACTACAAACATTCTATTAGAGTTAACTATTTTATTCATTCCACATCTATTTAATACCATAGAAAACAGATTAACACATTAGAGTTCGTAGATAAAGTAGTGATTCCATTCATTTCATTTGAACAAGATTATAAAGATATTTCAACAGCTCTCTCTCAGTAATCTCTTTTTGTCCATCTCCACAAACAACCAACTAAGCAACACTTTCTAAACAAAGCTAAGGGGTACTATACATAATCCAACCCCTCTTAGGTTACACCATTAATATGATATAGATGACAAGCCAACGACTATTTCAAAAAATTAACTTGTGGCGAGCTGTTGCAATTGAGTCCTTTTGACTCGGGCCTAACAGACCTTATATACTCTCTCCATGTTAGATATTTGTGTTCGTGCTCCTCCCTCACGAATTGGTGCTAGATTCATGCTTGATTAGTCTTTGAAGCTTCCACGAACTACTTTATAACTGTCTCCACTTCCTACGCCCTTGTCATAGTCTTGCGCTTTTCCAAGCACTATGTCTTATGTTCCTTATTATCCATATTCCTTGTCTTCTGCAACTCGCTCTTCCGCACCAAGGTCTTTTGTGCCTGTCTTCCACGTTGTGCTCTTTCGCATTGTTCTCACTCCATATGCACCTCTTGTTTTGTTTCTACCCACTCCCTTTTGTCTTCCACCTTCTTCAGAATTGCCTCCAGATCTGAGCATCGCGCCTCTGCAACCATTGCCCTTAAAATATCTAAATACAAAATTTGGGGTCCAACATTTGCAAAGGTGTGACTCCATCTAGTTACCCATTCCTCCACTCATTAAATTTTAAAAAAAAAACAATTTTCAGCGCAAACTCTATGCCAATGCAATGACAAATTTTGACGCAATCTCGAGAAAAATCGATCCAACTTCAACGTAATAAAAAATGTCTAGTTGTCTCACCTTTGCATTGCTAGATTAGATGTGATTTTTTGAAAATTTTAGTGCCAAAAACACCAAAAATAGTTAAATTTTGGCGCAAGTTCGATCCAAATTATGGTGCAAATTGTACTAAATGTAGTAGTAGCATGTACTAACAAAACATCCCCTTCATTTACTTTTTACTACACTATTGGAGTGTCAATAATGGTTGTGTACATCATATGGAAGAGTTTTTGATTGACGATGATGAAAGTGATGAGGATTCTAGGTGTGGTAAGAATGTGAAAAGGAAGCATGGATTTATGTCTTCAAGTAGTGATGAAGAGTTAAGTGTAAGAACCTTTCCGCTGGGTACCGAAAAATGTGCTAGGTTTATTAAATAAGTTATTGTTCTGAAAGGTTTCTTATTGTTTCCTTCCTTATGCTCATAAATAAGAATAAACAATTGCTCAACCAAGTTTGCTAAAATTTGATCATTCTTAAGAACTAAATCAAGAACATGTCATTTCAATGCTTCTTCATAACACTATCCACATAATCATTTTCATAGTACTGCCATGTGTAAAAGTTGGTAAGTCCAAAATCCATTCATGAAAGTTAGTTTTCAAATCAATCAATCATTTCAGTCTACACCGCTGCAAATTCGATTATATATTCTCTTATTGGAATCAGGATACACGTTTAACATTAGAATCAATGTATGTTTTCTTCCCTCATGAAATATATAGTTGTTATGACTACTAGAAATCCCTAGGGTCGATGCATCCTCTACCAATGTCTAATGCAGAAGACCATGTACTAATAAATGCATAGACAATCATCCAAACCAATTGGTCACCACTCATGCCAAGATAGGCAAAGCAATGGAACTAGAATTAATGTAAAACATTTCACATGATTTTCTCTCTACTGCCCATACAATGCAAAATATGAAACAATAGAAACATGAAGATGTACAATGTTGATCATTTCTCATAATTGTATAACATTCATTTATACAAATGACGATTAATCCCGTTAATTGCATTGCATAAATATACAAAGCAATGAAACGATTATTAGTTGTTCCACAATACATAAAACAAAATGCAACGTACATAAATAAATTGATATTTTCATTATGCTCTATAATGCTAATCGCAAGTAAGTACCTTAAAAATCTGACACGGGAAAGTCAGGATGTGACATTAGGAGACAATGTGGAAAAAGAGCCCTTGAAGGTTTTATTTTGTAGTTGGACGCATTGACAACTATCATAATTTATCAAAGGGCTTTAGTGTACAACTTTTGGTTCATCCTCGAAAGTTGCATGTTTGGCCTCCAGGAAGATGTTATACACTAGTTCATGTATTGTCTCTTGTATATGCTTTAGAATGTATGTAAAATATTTTAGTCTCTAAGTGTGCACCTTAGGAATCAATTCCTAGATAACATAGTTTGATTTAGTTCACACAAATATATGCATTAGTGTATTGTCTACTTTACAAAATGAAGGCACTTCATAACACATGCACTTGTATTTATTAAATGGCTGATGTAGTTGGCTAAGGGCTTTGGGTTCTTCCCATATAAGTCCCGGGGTTGATTCTCGCGGCCCGGGTTATTAAGGTTGCCTGGTGTTTGCGAGCCTCACCAGTAGCCCCCAGAAGATTAGTCTCGCCTCCGCTCGCCCCAATGAAGGTCGTTGGGCGGAGTCACAGTGTCCCAATTGGGATCGGGGATACCTTTGGGTTAAATATATATATATATATATATATATATATATATATATATATATATATATATATATATATAAAATCTTGAAAATATAATTATAGAAACTAATGATGTTTACGCCGCAAACCATTTAGGCTTTGGCTTTGATTTCCTCTTAAATCACACCCTATGGATTAAAGTCCCCACAAGTTAGGGGTTCGAAACTCAATTCATATACAAATGACAAAATTGTGATTGTTTTACAATGTTTTGTTGCATTATGATGTCCCTTCTTAATGTTCGGGCTTCATTTAATGATCATCAATTTCAGCACTTGAATCACAACAAGGCTTGAATGAAGGTGGTGGCAAACTAAAATTTTCTTTGTCAACTGGTATTTGAACAAACAACCTAATGGCAGATTATCGTTTCAATGTATGCATTGACATAGGTTGATAAGTTTTAATCTTATAGTTGTTGATTCACAAGAAGAGATTTTAGATTTTTTAAGTAGACATTACCATTTTTGGATTTATAAATAGAGAGTGTTGGCTAGATCTTATTTTCAAGAAAACATTGAGACTTATGCAATATTTCAAGCACAAACAAATTATTTAGTAAAGAAGTTTAATTTTTGTGTAACGGAAAGTGAATTTGTCAATGATTTTTTTTATTAGTTATGATTTAGTCAAAAATTTGTGTAAAAGAAAATTTTATAAAAATGTAGAAATAAATAACATAATGAATGGTATTTAGTGTAAAATAAGTTAAATGGTTGATATAGTAGTAAAGATTTTATGCATTATTTTAATAATTTTAATTTAAAAAAATAGTTTTTATACGTTGATATTCATCTTATTCCTCCACCCCCTCTCATGTGCCCATTATCCCTTTTGAGGTAATTGCTAGTAGTGTGACACTATATTTCCAACAATTTGTTTTTTGTCATAGTAACTATTAACATTTAAATAGTCCCCTGAACAACCCAAAACAAAGAATATGTATTAACAGATTGGCACAGTTAAAATATGAGAGTGGAACCCGCTTGCATTCCCACACAAAATTATCATGTATTAAAAACTACTAACATTTAAATAAATTAAATTTATTAATTAATACACCATAAGTCTAATTATCAAAACAAGGTTTGAACACTTAAAACAACCCACTTAAGAAAGTTGGCGGAAAAAATATATAGATTAGCATATACGCAACCGTGATAACGCTATAGCTAATCGTAGCCCTCAATTCGTTTCCACTGCCTCCTTTTTATTGTCTGATTCTTTCAAAGGTGTTCAGCTTACCTATAAATATCTAGCATCTCTAACAACAATTTTTGCCGGCTTATTCAAGCATTTGTTCTCAAATATCGGCCTGGTTTGTAGCCGAGTGGCTCTCTACAAAAGGGCCTTACTGGATTTTTTCACCGTGGAGGAACGGGTGTCGCTCTATTAATCCAATAGTAATTTTGTGGGTAAATTTAGTCATGTGTAGAATAATAATTTGGAAAACTGAGAGGAAAAAAATGATTGTTTCTGGATTCTATCCAAATTGAAGGGTTTTATAACAAGTTGAGAATTATTGGGGAAGTTCTATCGTATTGTCAGGCTGCCCAAAAGCTATTGCATTTGTTTAAAGGATTTGTTGCTTTGGTTGTATTTGGATTCCAGCATTAAAATGCCATTTGAATGTGTAAGTTTATACTCCAGTTCCTACAATTAGGCCTAGACTGGATTAATCCGATAGTATGAGGCAATGCATCGTTAAAATAAATTTTATGGTCTATCAGCTGAAGGTAAGATTGAGATAACGTTTTGGAGGTTGAGGTAGCGTTTCGACGGTTGAGGTAACGTTTCAGCTGAGACCAGATTAATCCGATATTATGTAGCTGCGCATCATTTTGCAAATTTTATGGTCTATCAGCTGAAGGGAAGGTTGAGATAACGTTTTATTTTGTATGGTTGATGTTCTGCTAGATGATTCTACTTTGTGGTACATAAAGAAAGGACAAGTGATAGAAATACCCTTACGAGGGTTTAAAAATAAAGTTGTTACAATTTCCTTCTTATGGCAGGGTTATGTAAACAAGCTATAGTTTCTTGCACCGTGTGGGGTGCTGCGGATCTGCGGGGAGGTAGAAATATTTTGTTTAAAGCTTTGATGTTTCCAGAATAAATTTAGAAGATTTATTTGTTTGGCTTTACAGTCTCTTTGCAGTTGATGATGACTCTATAGAAATGGCTGCTTGCCATAGACAGCCCATTGTAGGACTCTTAAGTTTTTATAGTATGCCTCCAAGAAGTCAACCTTTTGTTAAAAGTTTTGACTTTTTAAAAGTGATTTTTAACATCTCATTGTTGGCAATATTTCAATTCAAATGACCCGGAAAACACACGGTTAATTCTTCCCTGTTTGTTTTGAAGTTTTTTAATGCAATACGGAAGTATCTACATTAGCATGATACACATGCCTTTATATTAATGTAGAACTTAAAACATTTTAGGTGGTTTTCTATGGCAAAGAACTTAAGAGGAACACTTTGTCTTGAAAGGGTCCATGTTGGTGAAATTATTGTAGAATATCCACCTAGTTTATGGATCAGATCGGTATTTGAGCAGGGTATCATTTTTGTCGTAAAAGGGTTTGCTAACATATTTCCGTAATTGTGATAGTTTTGTTCATGTTCTATTGATGTGGTTGTGGTGTGACCATTACGCAGATGTTCCCTTTACCCGGATAGCAAAGTGTTAGAGGAGAGAGTCTTGATTCAGTGGCAACAAGGTGGGTTAAAATTACCACTATTGTTGTTGTTAGGATGATGCAGACCTCTTGGCACTATGTGAAGTGATGGTTTCCTCAAAAAAGTCTTTGATGGACCTGCCATCCAAGGGATGTGAAATTTTTCTTCTCAAAACGGGAAGAGTCCAAAGGTAACAATAGGAAGCATAAGAAGAATGTTCATAGAATTGGATATGTTGTTCTTTTTCTTTTGAATATTGACATTGCTTTGAGCCTTCCATGTGGGACAAAGGTCTTTTGTATCTTCCATGGTGATCCTTGCTCCTATTGGCCAAGAGGAGTGGGACAAAAAAAATAAAAATGTTGCTACATATGAAGGAAATAGCATCAAGAAGGGGAGAGAAAGAGAGTTGGGAAATGAGTTGAAAGTGCAATTTCCAAGGATATCCAAAAGGGCATTCAAAGAAGGGGAGGAAGAAATTTTCTCACCGTATGAGCTCCTAAGCTTTTTGGGACTTAAAAGCCTCAAATTGGGGAGGTATGATCCAAATTTGGATCTTTCATGTTTACCACATGGATTAACTCATTCTATATTTTCATTGTATAATAAATACACTCACTTGCACAATCAAGGGATTCTTTATGCAGACTCCCAGGCAGTGTGTGGAAGACAGACTTCAGTATAGCAGCGCAGAGCAGAGCAGGGGTGTTGTGTCCTTGAGCTCCATACTGAACCAAACCACCATATACATATGTAATGACTGTTTTGGTGCAAAAACAAAGAAACTTCTGAGGTGGAGTTATTTACCCCACAAAGGTTTTCTCCATGTAAAATCAGTGTTTTATGTGTGATCAGTAAGGACATTGTTTTGTATCAATATTTGCATATTCTTCCATCTCCACTGTTGCATAATGAAATTATGTGATAATTGAGCATTTTAATATTGCAAATATTTTGTCATATGTTTTTTTCTAGAAAGATAGCTCTGAAATCAGCATTATAGAAGAGATATGGTCTGTGTACGGATTGTTATCAGTCATAGATTGTTCAATTACAGATCAATGACTCAAGCCAAAGGTCTAACCAATAGCCATGGATGAAAAAATTGTTCCCAGTCATTCATCAAGTGTACAAACACTAAAAACGTCTAGGAGGAATGGACCAGAAGATATCCACCAAGACAGAAGCAATATGGAAACATTTAAGTCTCATATAATTCCCTATCAATGTCGTGGATTTCATAAATCATCCATTGATGTTCATATAATTCCTATGTTTCTTTCTTCTTTTGATTGCTTGTAAGTTAATATAGAATATTTTTTACATGTGATTGAAATGAAGTAAGATATTGCTGAAATGTCTGTTTTGTGTATGATCTATTAGCACCAAGAAGAAATGCTGACATTTTATTTTAGTACCAAAATTCAAATGAAAGAGCACGTGTATATGATCTATGCCTGCACTTGATTTACAAATCTTGTTCTTATAATTCCAATTTTAGATTGAATGCAATGATTGTAAAACATTCTCACCTGCTAGATGTAAAACTTGACAATTTGATCTTCAAGTTCAGAAAACTTCCAAGCATCGGTAACTGAATAGTCACCTAAAAGCCACACCATCCATTTGGTTATGAAAATAGGGAAAAAAAATGCTTAATGGAAATATGTATTACAAGAATCTAGACGTATTATCAAAACTAATACAGATGAAAACCACATTACAAAAGGAATCTTCAGCGACAAAACAGATTCCAATGCCTACAGTCAACTATAGGAATTCTTTAAGCAATCATGTTTTTTTTTGAAAAAGGTAAAGATAATATCAAAATAAAAAGAGTAGTTGCATCATTTTCCTTAGATAACAGAAGGCAGAAAAAAAGAAAGGGTCAAAGGATTTTGAAATGAAACATCAAACAAGCTGAGCCTAGTTCTTCTTCAACAAAAGTTACTATAGATCCTCTTAACCGTGGCAAAGCAAAAACTATGATCTTTTCCAGTGCATTGAGATATTCTACTAGAAGTATTTACAACAGAAAAACGCATATAGCCAATACTAATTACAGTATTATATACATTCACAGCAGCATTAAATCTGATGTGACCATGAAGAGGCATCGGATGCTGATTCAAAATCTGGAAGAAAAGCTTAACCAACATAAAACAGGATTATGAACTCCATAATTGAAGTGAGAGGAGGTACTTTCCCTCTTTCCATTGCGGGTTGTCCAGGTAGTATTGCCGTCATTGGGATTGTTGGTGTACAAAGGAACTCCAAGAAAATCCTCTTACATTTGCAGTGGTAGAACTTTCCCCTTGAGTAGCTTGTCTCTTAGGTGGAGGCCCATGAGCAGCTTGCTTCTGGATTAACTCTGAAATCCATCCCTTGGCATTCTCTTAAAGAAAAATTATGATTGATGGCTTCCAAAGTGTGCTCATGCTGCCCAACAACAATACTCGTGCTTAATGCCAGTATACGTGGTGTCAATTTGCTCATTGTATTTGGACCACATGGAGAAGCCTAGTGATGCACGCCTCAATATATGGGTTGTGCATACTGTTTTTTTCAATGTTGCTGCTGATGAGGATGGTTGCAATTTCAGCCATTGCACCAAAAGTGTTAGGGTCACTATTAGGATTATTGACACAATCGTGGTTAAAAGTCAAATTTCCCGAAGGCCCCATGGGATAAGTCGGTCTTCTCTTGTATGGGCTGAGGATTAAAGGGGAAAAAGTGGGAGGCCTGATGAGGACCACTAGGAGAAAGAACACGAGTGGAGGATGCCATATAGCCAATGTTTGAAGTAGTTTGATGACTAGGAGGAGGAATAAACCTATTGAGAGTGGGTGTAAGCGTAGGTTTGCCCCTAGTGTTGATTTGAATTAATTCAAATACTGAAATAACTTGTTGGGGCTTGGGGTAGATTAGGGGAGGGGGAGAGACCTAACCCCAGGTTGCATGACCGGAATATTTTCCATAACATGAGTGAGATTCAGCTCGATGGAAGGGATCAAACATAAGGGCTGATAAGAAAAGAAATTGCTACTAATCACCATTAATCCCAAGTGCAGGATCATCTCCTCCTCATCAATGTGGATTATCTTTTCATTCTTAGACTGCTTTCTTAGCTGAAACTTTCTCACTAGACTTGGATCTACTTTGTTTTTTCACTCCCTAATAGAATTGGTGTTGGTCTAGCTAAAATTTGCCCCCTTTCCACCATTTCTACCAAGTGCCTTGAGTCAATGACTTCTTCTTAGAGGAATTTTAGGCATAACTTCACTATTGATTTGGGCACTCGATACAACTGCAAACTGCAATCTTGAAATTAAAGCTTTGCAGATTGAAATTGCGTAGCTGGGAATTATGTGCAACCACTAAATTGATTTTAGGAGGGGCAATTAGCATGAAATTGAATAATAGTTGGTGGAAGTCTTATGGAAAGCGGTTATATGTTAAGCACCTTCCTGCTTATACAATGGTCCATAATTAGCATGGATATTCCATAATTTATCTCAACAATATGAATCTTAGACATTCCTAACAAGTCTTGATTGATTAGCTTATTGCTTGCTTACGAATTTGCTTAAAACAATCAACAAATGTGCCTTAGACAAAATTTCAAATGCTACATTCTGAAAGGAAAACTGAACGTGAAGATAGAGATAGTAAACTACTATAACATAACAAAAAGAAAATCCTGAAGAGTAAGGGATTTCCTCCTCTTTCCCATCTTGTTTTGCAATTACAGGTATAGTGCCCTCTAAAGGCCTTTAAGGGCATTCTTAAAATTTCATGCCCAAACACCCATACATACTCTACAACTTGCTCACTTACACTTATCACACTCCATCTCCAAAGACACAATGAAATATTCCAAAACATAATATTTTCTGAATTCTGAAATTTCTGCAAAACCCTGGGTAAAATGTCAATTTTGATTTTTTTTTCCAGCAAACCCTAGCGCGCAAAAGATCACAACAGGGCTGCAACAATCCAACTGAAACCCTAACAATATTTTGACCACTTTCCAATGAATAAATAGGGCAAGGAAATGAGAGTTTCCCTTAAAACCCTAGACACCAAAAATGGAAGAAAAAATGCAGAATTAATAACTTGCTTCTCTTCAAATTATGCAAATTTATGACCAAATAATCAACCCAAAATTATTGAATATAAATCTGGAATCAATGCCTATTTTCCAGCAATTTATAAAGCAATAAAAGTTGACAAAATTCCCAAAAATAAAATAATAAATTATAGGAAATTATCCAATATATTTGAGGCCCTAGGACCCTCCAAAATACCTCAAAACTTCTTAAACAAATATTGGAAATTTAATATAAAAATCAGATAGGGATTTGGGCATGAAAAAGCCCTCAAACCCTATCAAATACTCCCAATACCAATTCACCCCAACTGGGAAATATTACAATAAAATTCAGAATGTCATTAGGGCAAGAAATGACCCTCACACACTACCAAATCACTCCCAAATCCAATCACCAACCTCCACAAGCAAGTAGCTCAACTTGGAAACCCTTCTTTTTGACTTTTTTCTGAATTTGATAATCTATGGCAGCTCCAAGGTGAAGTTGACTCACGAAAGCATGAGGGTTTGCATCCTCAATCTCTTTGCTTAAAGGTTTTCGTTTTCAAGGCAAATGGCTCATGCGTTTCGTGCTCAAAGTCCAAGATTTGAATATCAAAAATAGCATCCTCATCAAATGATCCCCTCTTTGCTTTTATACACCATCCCCAAAGGGGTATGCCCAAAAGGAAGGAAATGTCTTTTCAAAATTATAAGGAACACCTTTTACAAATCCACTTAAGTGGATTGGCACCCATGACCCTTAAAGGGCCCCAACTTAAGTGAAATTTTATAACAAAGTACTTTTCACCAATGTTCTTTTAAAAACCAATTGTTCCCCTTTATTTTCTTTTCCCTTACCCCCCGGGAAACGGATTAAGACTAAGTGTCTTCAAAGATGTCCTGATCAAAAGAGGGACACAACACACAACCAAGAAGAAGTACTAAGAACTATGAATTAATGCATACAATGACCCCTAAGGGTATATTTATACAATTCTCAACATGAGAAGCTCGCAATGGAAGATGAAAAGACTCATAAGAGGAACAGACACCATTTGCAAACATAGCTCTGCCCATTGCTCGTCTTCGAGTGAAACTATTGCTTATCTGACTGGCAATTACGAAACCGTTGTAGCATGTATGTAACCGCCACTTGAATAAATCAGTTGTTGTGCAACCACCGCCTGCAAACACTGACATTTTGCAACCATATAAAAAAACTCATTTTTTTACGAACAAGAACCTGCTAACCTTCTTTTTATCTAAGGTGTCTAGATCACCTCAGACTTGACTCTATTTCTATAGACCCCTGTACTTTATGATATTCCTTATTGATTGAAACTCCTTGGAAATTGGCTACTCGGTAGTGTTTTAAGTTATATGTTTCATCTTCTAGAGACTAGTGGAGTAGTTAGCTTATATTGTTAACACTTCATGATCCTATTTGAATCACACCTCTCAATTAAACTTAGGGACTTATGAAGAAATCTCTTCCCTAGTTCCTCCTTTAATTACCACTTGGCTTTGCTTGGCAATTGTCTATTCAACCCAATTTTCCAATTTTTATGCACTCTTCTCCACTCTTTCCTTCCTCTGCAAAACATTTTGTTGACTCCTCTTGGCCATTAGGAGTAAGATTTTCAATGGAAGGTAGCAAAAGACATTCTTCTTCATCTAGCATGGAAGGCTCAAAGAGATGTAAGTTTTCAACATTCACAACAAAATATATCTTCATATAAGGAGGCAAATCTATTCTAAAAGCATTCTTGCCCACTTGTTTTAGAATCACAAATGGACCATATCTAAGTGGTTTAAGCTTCTTAGATTTATATTGGAGCCTCTCTTTGCTCAAGTACAGCCATACCTTGTCCCCAACATGGAACCTATGCTCAACTCTATGTTGATCATGCCTTGCTTTTTACATTGTTTAAGACTCTCTCAACCTCTCTTGCACTTGGAGATGTTTTTGCTAGATCTTCTCTATGAATTTCTCAACTGTGGACTTTTGAGTCCACATTTTCCTGCTCCTTGTGTGGTTGTCTTAACACAACATCAAACGGACTTGCAAGTAAGTAACCAAAACATGTCTCAAAATGAGATCTATAAGCAGGTGAATAAATTGCCGCGTTAAAAGAATGTTACATATATGTCAAATTATTATCACAAGTCTTAGGATGCGTCATATTATATACCCTCTCAAGAGTTGTGCCAAAGTCCTATTGACCACCTCAACCTGTGCATTGGTTTGGGGACGAAAAGTTGTGGATCTCTTCAATCTAGTGTCCGTCTTTTCCCACAATTAGTTTATTTTTTTCTCCAATTCTTGGAATCCCTATTTGAAATGATAAAACTAGGCAAAGCAAAATAAATCCAAATATTAGTAAAAAACAATTCAGCTGCATCATTGCCCTTGCAAACCTCCCACATAATCTACACAAATATTTTCCCATGGCCTAGAAGATACTTGTAATGGCATATACAAATCCAACTTTATATTACTAGCCTTATTGGTGCTACACCACACATCCCTCAATGAATTTCGCAACATCAACTTGCATCCTTCGCCAATAAACATAACTCTACAAATGCGCTTTTGTCTTTGTCACACTGAATGACCTACAACTTTTGAAGTATGAGCTTCTCTCATTAGCCGAATCCTCCTTTCTTTGGGCACACAAAGCTTTACCTAACTTGTAGAGAAATCCATCTTGGAGATAGTAGGCCTCCTTAGGCTCAATGCTTGCAATTTCGACATCTTTGCTTGCAGAAATGCCTCCCCAAATTCTGCATCATGCTCATATTCTTCGACATATGCCTCTTGCACAAAAGGCTCAATATGAGTTATAGTAAACCTCCATTTTGGAGATAGTAGGCCTACTTAGGCTCGAAACTTGCAATTTTTGACATGCTTGCAGAAATGCTTCCCCAAAATCTACATCATGCTCATATTCTTCAACATATGCCTTTTGCACAAAAGGCTCAAATTGCATTATAGTGCCCAAATCTGAAATCAAAGAAGGTTTGGAAAACGTATCAGCGAATTTGTTAGTCACACCTCTTTTGAAATTAATAGCAAATGAAATTGTTGAAAGAAACCCATCCATTTATGATGGCATTCATGTTGCTATTTTGATTGAAATCGCAAATAATGGAGTGGTTGAGGATCAGAATGAATAATGGTTTCTTTCCATATTAAAATGCTTCCATTTTTTAACCACTTGAACAAAAGCATACAATTCTTTATCATAAGTGTAGTAATTCAAAATTGGCCCCTGTAACAATTATGAATGATAACATACTGGTGTGCTGCCCATGGACAGCCCTTATGACATAATTACTTGCATTTGTTTCCACCTCAAGAGGTGGTTGTAAATTTGTAAGGCTAAAGCTAGTGCATTGCTAAACTTTTGCTTAAATTTAACATGTGCATATTATTGTTTCTTAGCTCAAGTAAAAGAATTACCATTTGTTGTAATGGCATGCAAAGGTGATGCTATGGTAGAGAAATATTTGATGAATTTCCTCAAGTATTGAACTACACCTACAAATCTCCTTGTATTGGTCACATTGGAAGGCTTGGGGTATTTCAAAATGGCTTCTAGTTTCATCGTATCAATTCTCAACTTTCCATTGCCAACCACATGCCCCAAATAGACAAGTGATTGTTGTGCAAACTCACATTTCTTTTCATTTAAAAACAACTTGTTCTCCTTCAAAACTTGCAAAACTTGTTTCAAAAGGATTAGATGCCCATCATAAATTTTGCTAAAAACCAAAATATCATCCAAATAAACAATGGCGCAAGAATCTATGAAGTTGATCCAAAAGATCATCAATCTGTGGAGGAGAGTACCTATTCTTAATGATTATTTAGTTCAAAGCTTTATAATCAACACACTCTCCTTGAACCATCTTTCTTAGGCAAAATTACAATAGAACCACATGGAAAAGTACTAGGATAGAGTACACCTTGATTTAACAAAGATTGCAAATGCTTTCTTGCCTCTTTTGCTTTCATTATTGATTGACGATAAAGACCAATGTTTGGAAGAGGAAAATCCAATAACAATTGTATCTCATATAAATGGCCCTTTCTAGAGGCATACATGTGGTCTCTTGGAAAAAAAATCATAAATTGTTACAAAAACTCTTCCATCCGTCTGTACTCTTTGATGGTAAACATGCTATAAGAAATCTTGTACTCTACTATTTACTTGTCTTGCTCGTCTCTTGAAATAAGCAAAGCAAACTTCCCACAACCATTAATCAATCTCTTAGCTTGACTGGCACTTACCAAGGAGAATTTTTATTTATCTTCATAGACTTTGATGATGTAGCTTTCTCCATCTTTGATCAAACAATAATGAAGATAACACATATTACACACATAAAGATAACAACTATTTTATTGAAGATAACATCTCTAACATACATGTATGGGGTGCCAAACACTATGCCAAAAACATCAAGAGGAACCACGCCCACTACAATTTCACAATGAAAAGTTCATTTATCCCAAACTTGACTTTGCATTTTTAATATACCTCTATCTCCACTCTTTGTTTCACCCAATCTAGAGCATGAGAATTAGGATGATTACATGTTTCCAGTGCAAGTTTGTCTACCAATTCTTTGATAATAAATTTGCTTGAGAGGAATAATAATAAAAGAGTAACAATCTTTGTTTTCTTAATCTGAAATTTGATATGGAAACATTTAGTAAGTTCGCTTTCTCTTGAGCATCATTGCAACCCAAACATACTTATCAGTGAAGGGAGGTACAACAACCATCCTCTCATCACCATCGGAACTACGACCAACCTCTTTTCCTTGAACTAAGGTCTTGGCCTTTTTCTTTTTCTTGGAAGGATGCAATTTTGAATGAAATTCCCAAGAAATCTCATCAACATCAAAGTTCTTACAATGTCTTTTACAATCCTTTTGAGCAAAACAAGATGTAGCATTACACTTCCTTTTTCATTTACCTCTCCCTTTTGGCTTGAACCCAATCTACTGCTTTGGAGCATTTGAATAGGAAGATGAACCCTTTCTCTTGTCCATCTCAAAGTAATGGGCTCGAGAACAACCTTTGTCTATGTCTTTGGCCTTGGCCAACAAAATATCCCTGCTTAGATGGCTATGGAATTGTCCAACATACTTCATAAAGATGTCACAATCCAATGTATCCTTTCCCATTTGGACAACCTTCCGGTGAAACTCACTTGTATAATCTTGCACATTTTGGCCTTGCTTTTGCCTAAAAGATTTCCAATTAATAAACCTATCATCTTCATAAACAATAAGATAAAATTATCTTTTGATCAACATTTTAAATTCACCCGACTTAGAAAATGGTGGGGAATTTCTCACAACCAAGGATTGAACATAAATTTCAAACCAAGTTAAAGCATGATTAGCCATCTTCAATCTTGCAAAAGCAATCTGTTATTCTTCACTAATCTAATGCAAACGGAAAAATACCTCTAATTGTGCTAACCAATAATCAAGTCTTTCCAAATTCACTTCACCTTCATAAGGCTGAATTTCGATTTTGGCCTCCGCTTTGAATGGAGGTTGAGCTTGGATGGTATGGGGTTTCTCCTCACGGTCTGGATTCTTTAACTCTTCACATGCTTTTGGGACTTCCATAGAAACTCCTAGCTTCCCCATGGGAACCTCAATAATATTCTCCAACCAATCAAATTTCACTGTGAATTGAGAAATGTATATAGAATCTTTCATCATCATCTTGAGATATTCTTTCATTTTTGTGATCCATGCTTCTCACTGCTTTATTCCATCTACTTGTGGATATATATTGCTACAAAGGAACCAAGACAATACCTCCCCTAGCACTTGTTGCTTTGGTAATAGGCATAAATCTACAAATCGGTCACACCACACAAATCACACAACATAGAAAAAATAACCAACGTTGATACCAATTCGATCTATAATTAACACTAATATCCCATAGCTTAACTCATCACCATGCATCTTAAATATTCTTAACAAATCTTGAATGATTAGCTTGTTGTTTGCTTATGAATTTGCTTAAAACATTCAACAAATATTCTCAAGACAAAATCGGAAGTGTTGCATACTAAGAGGAAAACTAAACATGAAGATAGAGCATCTAAACTACTGTAGTAGAACAAAAAGAAACATAACCACAAAGACAAGCTTCACCCTAGAGAAACCCAATGTGGCAAAACTCTAGAAGAGTGAGAGATCTCCTCCTCTTTCCACTACCGCAGTTCACAATTACAAGTATAATGCCTTCTCAAGGCCTTCAACGACATTTTTTACATTACAACATGTTCAAACACCCATACATACTCTACAACTTGCTCGCCCACACTTCCTTATCACACTCCAACTCCAAATACACACAACCAAGACGAAGAACTATTAGGAACTATGAATTGATGCATATAATGACCCCTGAGGGTATATATATATCATTCTCAACATGAGAAGCTCGCAAGGGAAGATGAAAAGACTTTGAGGAGAAAGAGACCTCTTTTTCAATTGTTTCTCCATTTGTTTCTTGTCTTTGAGAGAAACCACCACTTCATTGATTGGTAGTTACGTAATTGTAACCGGCATATACAAGGGGTTACACAACCACCACCTACAAACACTGACAATTTTGAAACTATATATAAAACTCTACTTTTCTAAACAGGGACCCACTAACTATCTTCTACCCATTGACTGTGTTTTCATCTCAGCTGTCCAAATCACCTTGGACTTGACTCTCTCTTTAGACCTGTGTATTCTCTAATCTTCCTTCTTGACTGAAAACTCCTTAGGAATTTACTAGGAAGCGTTTCAAGTTACATGTTCCAAGGAAATTGACTATGAAGCACACCATTTAACTCCTTGAAATAGTTGTAAGAACACGTCATGCAAACGCATGTGAGAGGTGGCGTGTTGTGAATTAGTTTTTACTAAAGAGAGGTCACAACGCATTATAAAAACTTAATTAGTTTTTACATCGTGTAGTTTTTATTGATTAATTTTAGGGTGTAACATTTAATTAATAAATAACTAATGCATTTAATTTTAACCTAGGGGCAGTTATCAATTAAATCATCGAACTTTGATTATCTTTAAATAAGAACCTGGTATATGACTCGCAATCACTTTCTCAACCCCTATTACCCCCCGTTTTTATGTAAATGATGAGTAAAAAACAGTAGGAACTGAAATGAACAATGCAACAAAAAACAATGCAAGGATATTTACTTTCATGATTGATTTTCCCTTTGTTTTACAATAACTCAAGATTTGATCTCATAGAGTATAGATGAATCTTTTTTTTTACTAATTGAATTCTTGAAGTATGAGATTCCATCAATAGGATCATTCTAAGTAACGAAATCTAATGAATTCCTATTAATTCTTCAATAGAGGGGTAGGGGAGGGCAAGGGAGTGGTGGAGGGAGAGGGCGAGCACTCGACCCCCTGATGATGGGTCATAAAGTGTGATCCAAAACATCTAAAAAAAATTGTACATAGTTTTTTCAAGAAGCTCTTCTTGATATCTTTCTTCTCGTATAATGGTAAAACTACATATAGTATTGTATGGTTAACTACTAATAATAATTTTGGAATAAGTTCTAGTGTTGAAATAAAACAAGGTTTAGGGTTTGGAAAATCAAAGCAGTCAAGTTTCAAGGGGATATGATGAAGAACAAATCGATACCCAGTTTTCGCAGCCCAATTAGGGAAGCCAACAATGGAGACTGAAGTGGTATTACACCACGATGAAAGATGTTTGAGAGGATGAATTGCCATGGACAATCAAAGGGCAATCTATACAATTCAGGAAACAAATGGTGCAAGGTGGTGAGAAGGTAACTTTTCTCTTATGTTGTTTCATGAGTATTTGAACCTAGCACATTTGAAGAGGCCAAAGGAGTGTCTAAATGGGAAACTGTAAAACATGGCTTGGGCAAGGAAATAGAGACGATTGATGAGAATGCCACAATTGGAAGGCCACAAGTTTGTTGTGAGGGTCGCCAACGTTACAAATAAACTCGTAGCATTAAAAAATGGAAAATATAGGCATGGGAATAGGGGTGATGTTGGAGAATTTTTATTGATTGTAGAATTATGTTTCAGATATTTTGTGATTGCGATTGACTGTAGATCTCTGAAGTTGTATAACAACATCAAGTTGTCTACATAATGGGCAGTTCGGATTGATGGACATATTTTTCTAACAAATATTTTTTTGGCCTTGTAAGCACATCATAGACTGCTGGGAAAATAGTGAATTGGCCTATGGTAGAGAAAAGAGGAAATTACTTCGTCTTTTGGAGGTTCGCCAGGGAGGCAAGGAAAATACTCTAAGGCTAAGATGCATTAGACGAAGTATTCAAGTAACCAAGGAAAGCAAGAAACTTCAGTGGCTCTAGGACTAAGGTGGTCTTTAAACCATTTTGAAAGGAAGACAGTTTTTGAATGTTGAACAAGGATAATCTAATGTGGAATCACTCTATGATGAGTGGAGGCTAGTGATGTCCAATAATGGACATGGGCCTGAGACATGACACATTTAAGAGGCACTTGATAGGCTATTTGTCATGGGATTTCCATCACTGGAAATTTTTGGAGGCCAAAGAAATGATCATGTTGCAAAAGGAAATGGTAGAACCATTGGGGGTAGATAGTCCCATCCAGGAGGAGTTGTCATTAAAGGTGTACCTCCACGCATAGACCACCATGGTTGGTGTGTGCAGTAGGGGCATTCATTGAGTAGATGTCCCAGGAAACTTCAAGGTTGGAGTAGGCTACCATAGTTATGGTGTGCGGTAGGGGCATTCAAATAGGACACCATCGTTATGGTGCGTCGTAGATGTTCCAAGCTATTATATTTTTGTTTACTCTTGGAATTACAATCAATTAATTATGTTGAGATTCGCTACCTCAATATGATGATATAGTTTGTGTTAGCATTGAACAACAAACAAGTGAAAATGAAATAGTCAAGACTAGTTGACATACATTGCACATGAAGTCACAACAAAGTGAACCCAATATTTAGCACCATTTCTTAGTTTACTCAATTGTTGTTGTGGCTAGTTACCCATGCACTCTAGTGACATGGAATGATGACCATAGGGACACTTAGCATTGTTTTTTGCTTTGGCAACATGGTTGCACATTGATTAGTTCATGTATGGTCTTAATCACATTACCGACCTAATGACTAAATCATTAATTTATAATTTGGTTTAGTCGATAAGGGGGAGTATTAGATATTATTGTTAGATCTATTGTTAGCATTTTGTTAGGCGGTTGTACTTGTATTGCAAACCCTATATTAATTCCATGATTACAAATACAAGTTCTATTGTAGCGTATTATTCATTGCCCATGAATTAATTCTTATATGGGTAGCAATGATGCTCAAGACAAAGGTGAATTTGCCAAACTTTTTTATATCAAAATTTAGATTAGGACAAAATTTGATGCTTTTGTATTCTTGTTCTCAAGAAAACTTGATTAAAAAGGAGTTGATAGGAAAACATATAATCCTTACTACTTAAGTGGGGTGAAGCGAGTAAAAATAAAGGTAACCAAACAATGCAAAGTCATGTTTGGAATAAATGAGCATTTCATTATTGAAGTTGCGGTGGATGGTGTGCCTCTTAATGATTGTGATGTGGTTTTTGGCAGCCCATATATATGTTATACATGTTACCTTCATGAAACAAGCTAAAAATTATTGTTTAGTAAATGATGGGTAAAGCTACATCATCAAAGTCTATGAAGGGAAATAAAAAATCTTCTTGACGAGTGTTGCTCAAACTAAAATAGTGATTAATGATAGTGGGAAGTTAAATTTGCTCATCTTGAGTGATAAACAAGAAAATGAAGTAATAGAATACAAGACTTTCATCGAATGTCTATTAATAAAGAGCATAGATAAATGGACTATAGTTGTTGCAACAATTTAAGGAAGTTTTCTAAGAGCCCATGAGTATGTCACCAAAAAGAGCAATTGAACATGAGATACAATTGTTACTAGATTGTCCTCTTCCCAACATGTATCTCTATCAAAAATCAATAATGTAAGCAAATGAGGTAAGAAAGCAATTGTGATCGTTGTTAGAACAGGGTGTAATCCCTCCAACACTTCTATTGTAATTGTGCCTAAGAAAGATAGTTATTGGAGAATGTGTCTTGATTATAGAGGTTTGAACAAAACAACCATTAAGAGCAAGTACCCTCTTATGTGGATTAATGATCTTTTACATCAACTACAACATGCTAAGTATTTCACTAAATTGGATCTGAAATATGGGTATATCACCAGGGAAAAATAAAGGACGCATGGAAAACGACATTCAAGCAAGACAAGGTTTGTATGAGGGGCTTGTGCTTCCTTTAGGGTTATGTAATGCTCCTGCTACTTTTATAAGGTTGATAAATGAAGTTTTGAGGCCACTCATAGATCCTTGCGTCATTGTTTATTTGAATAATATCTTGGTTTTTGGCAAAATTTATGATGAACATCTAATACATTTGAAACAAGTTTTGCAAGTGTTAAAAGAGAACAAATTGTTTCCAGATGAGAAGAAATATGAACTTACACAACAATCACTTATATATTTAGGGCATGTGGTTGGAGATGGATACTTGAGAATTCATCTGATGAAAGTAGAATCCATTTTGAAATGCCCTGAGCCTTCCAATGTAACCGAGACAAGGAGATTTATAAGTGTATTAAAGTATTTGAGGGAGTTCATCAAATATTTCTCTACCATAGCAACACCTTCGCATTCCATAACAATAGGTGGTGAGTCTTTTACTTGGGGTAGGAAACAAAAAAATGCATTTGCTGAGTTTATGCAAAAGATTAGCAATGCACCAATTCTGGTCAGCCTTAATTTACAACTACCTTTTGATGCAGAAAGGAATGAAAGTGATTACGTTATGGGGGTTGTCCTATTGCATGGAGGTAAGCCAATATGTTATTATTCAGAATTGTTACGTGGATCAATTGTAATATCCTCAAATCACTGCCAACAGCAAATCGTAGCCAAAGAACTCGTTGCTAACAACAAATTAATGTCAACAGCAAATCACAGCTCTTCAAGGCAAATTGCAACACCCACAGGGAATCCATACAACATTCCAAAGACATCAACGCAACACTCAAAGAAGAGATCGCTGGTCATGAGGACATCGCTGGTCCATCTTCTGGGAGATTGTTGGTCATATGGAGATCATTGGTCATAACCAGCAAGTCTGCCATGTAAGAGGAGCGCTACACCACCTACAAGGAGATCGCAGCATTACAAGACAAAGCACATCAATCTTTAGGCATTCATTAATTAATTCATTCATTCATTTGTTATCAGCAGTCTTCATTTAAAGGCAGTGGCACCACTTTTAGAAGAGACGCATCCCTTGGTGAGAGGTTATGAAGATATTTATATCCAGCCATTGATGGAAGAGGGAAATCATAAAAAATCATTCATGTATTAAACATTAAAACCTTGTACAAGCATAATGCTTTACAATGACAATTAAGGACAAAAACCCTTAAATGTAAAATTGGATGCAAGGACGAAAACCCTTGTAGAAATATAATTTATTATTCAAGATCCGAAAACTCTATATTAAATTCAATATAATTATTTACATTATTATTCCAATTATATAATCTATATTTTATTTAAACGGTATTACGGGAAATCCAAATTCTTGTAAAATATTCCAATTTGGGATATTACATCAGAGCTTTCCATCCTGCTAGCCTGTGGAACAAAAGAAGAAATTAAACTAAAGAGGTAAGCCAGCGAATAGGAGAAATGGGAATTGATGTTAAGCGGTGGGATAAATTTATCCAAGGCCAAGAACAATTGGTAAACACAATGGCACAAATGGCTGTTACCATAAAAACAATGATTGATTTCAATACACAAAAAACACTGAAAATTCTTGTTGTTCCTCATTCGAAGAAAATTGATCATGTACCTCCATGGAATCCGTCATTTCATTCTGACCATGACAATTCCGATCTATTGGATGACAATGAATGCAGACATCACAAGCCATACAACACTAATAGCTTCAAATTGCAGGTACAAGAAGTCATGAAAAAGCAGGTTGTGGAAGACTGGGCAAACACTGCTAAGATAAAGTCATGTACTTCACCCTCTCCCACTTCCTCTACGAAGGTTTTACCTCTGTGCCTTCCAAATCTTCAAGTTCATTAAGAAATTCACCACGAGTAGGCGTTTGCGGTTCTGATCCTACTTCTAGTTCACCCAAAAATGATAAAGCATTTAACAAGTATGAGAAGGAACGTCATGATAAGGAAACAGTTTGTGAACAACAAGAGGACCAAAGTTTGTCTACACCATTTTGCTAACCAACCACAAAAGACGTGGTAGTAAAACCTGTTGATAAAATAAAATTTGCAGATAAGATTTCCCGTGACAAAAGACAAGTACTTGCGATTAAGGATGGCATTAGGTTCAAGTTATCTCGACCTAAGCTATATCATGAAAGAAGTTATGGACATGAAGATGTCAAAAAAGAAACAGGCTCACCAGATTCAAAATTAGTAAGATCTGAGTGTGCGGATAATGGTCTTTCTAAAGTAGCAATGATGCATCAAAGAGATATAGAGGAATGCTTTCAAAACTTAGGGAAAAGATCCAATTCTTAAGGAATAACAAATTTATCAGACCTGTTGCTCATGGGTTTTCCAAACTGTGGAAATTCTTATTTCTTACTAATACAGTTGGATATGGATTTCAAGCCTCTTTTTACCCTTTTGGAGTCCAAGCAAGAATCAACTAGTCGATCTGCTCTGCTGACTAGTCCTATCCACATTTTTCGCTTCAACAAGATGGACATTGGAAGAATGCAAATGGTGGAAGATGAGATGAATTTGAGTCTTTTAGACAGTGAAAGGCCGTTTCAAGAGAAAGAGATAATTGGAGGTTCAAATTTACTTTCAAAATTAGGACATACTTCCAATGCATTTACAGATTCTGTCATTCAGAGACAAAGGTGCTTGCAGTCAGGATTTTCATCTTTAGTAGATGATGTATATGAGTTTGACAAGGGAATGCCATTATCTCGGTATTTACCAAAGCAAATTGATTCATTGTCCTCAGCTAAACGTTCACCACCAAGTCATCTAGGTGTTATACAGGGTATTCAACAAGGAGGGAAGTTTGGTCTATCATCTACATGGACTGGCTCCAACCTTCTAGTTGGTGGACACAATTACGGAGTAAATACAACCATACCCAGACCCGTAAGAAGCCAATCCTTTCATAAACTGTCATCCACAAAGAAGTATTCTAACTAAGACCTCACTTTCTCAAGGTCTCTGTTGCATCTGGGAGACACCACAATTTATCCTACAATAGATAAAGATCATCAAAGAAAAACAATGGATTCTTCGAAGGATGGGTTTTCGTCGCATTCTAGTAATCGGCTAACCCGTGTAGCTTCTTCACTCAGAATTTCTCAAGCTCGAAAGTCCTGCAATTGATGTGTGCATGATCTTTCCAGAATGTCAAACATTAGACTCTAGAACTCCTGATGGTACCATGTGTGGCGCTATTTTAAGACTAAGCAGTAGAAAGCGTTGCCTTTCAGATATTGTGCAACTGCATTCCATTCCGTCTTTGCAAGGAACATTAGCTTATGGAACAAAAGTTTTCATTAACGGAGAGTGGGTGGGAATCCATCATGATTATGTTTCTCTTGTAAAGAAATGGTGTGATCTTCGTCGGAAACAGCATATCCATCATCAAGTTGAAATTAAAAAGGATGACAAGCAAAATGAGATCCGCATTTTTTCTGATGCAGGAAGAGTTTTGAGACCTTTTCTTATAATGAGGAATAAAGGGTTATGCATATCTAAACAGCAGTTTGAAATTTTTAAGAAAAATCACAACCCTTTCAAGTATCTTATGATAAGGGGCATTATAGAAATATTAAGTGCTGAAAAAGAAGCAGATGTATAAATAACTTGTGGGATTGACGTTTTACAGATGGCTGAAAAGAACCCAGACTATCCCCAATTTACTTATTGTGAGCTTTACGCATTCTTTTATTTAACCCTGAATGCTAGCATCATATCCTTTGCAAACTGTAATCTTGCAACTAGAACACTTCTCCAATCAGAGAAACACTCGAGGCAAGCAATAGGATATTGTGCTTCAAATCTCCGCTCGAGGTATGACACTAGTTGTCACCAATTATTTTATCCTCAAAGAACTTTGTTTAAAACTATGTTTTATGCGTGTCTCAAGATGGCAGAACTTTATAAAGGTCAAAATCTTGTTGTGGCGGTCATTGTTCATTATGGATACAACCAGGTAGACTCATTGATTATAAACCATGCTTCAATAGATCGTGGGCTATTCCGAATCATGCATTTCCATACATTCACGTTCGACACAGACCATGATAACAGTGATTTTAAAAGTACATTCAAGAAAGACCATGTTTCATGGGCAGCACAATGATTTGAAAATACGTGGGAAGAAGCATTATTTCATGAACACCTCAATTTTCAATTGCTTGTGGACAAGCAATTTGAGGAAGGGAGGTCTGTAATATCCTCAAATCACTGCCAACAACAAATTGCAGCGAAGGAACTCGTTGCTAACAACAAATCAATGTTAACAATGAATCACGGCTCTTCAAGGCAAATCACAACACCCACAAGAAATCCATATAGCATTCCAAAGGCATCAACGCAGCACTCAAAGAAGAGATCGTTGGTCATGAGGAGATCACTGGTCCATCTTTTGGGAGATTGCTGGTCATATGGAGATCGTTGGTAATAACCAACAGGTCTGCCATGTAAAAGGAGCGCTACACCACCTACAAGGAGATCGCAGTATTACAAGACAAATCACATCAATCTTTAGGCATTAATTAATTCATTCATTCATTTGTTGTCAGCAGCCTTCATTTAAAGGAAGTGACACCACTTTTAGAAGAGACGCATCCCTTGGTGAGAGGTTATGAAGATATTTATAACCAGCCATTGATGGAAGAGGGGAATCATAAAAAATCATTCATGTATTAAACATTAAAACCTTGTACAAGCGTAATGCTTTACAATGACAATTAAGGACGAAAACCCTTAAATGTAAAATTGGGTGCAAGGACAAAAACCCTTGTCATCTCAACCCAAGAACGAAAACCCTGGTAGAATTATAATTTATTATTCAAGATCCGAAAACTCTATTAAATTCAATATAATTATTTACATTATTATTTCAATTATATAATCTATATTTTATTTAAACAGAATTATGAAAATCCAAATTCTTGTAAAATATTCCAATTTGGGATATTATATCAATTTTGAAATATTGCACGTATGATAAGAAATTGTATTCTCTTGTTCAAGAAGTTAAAAAATGGAAACACTATCTAATGGAAAAAGAAACCATTATTCATATAGATTATCGGCCCAATCAAAATTGCAGCAAGGACATAATTATAAATGGATGGGTTTCTTGCAACAATTTTATTTAGTTGTTAAGTGCAAAAGAGAGGTGATTAATAAGATAGCTGATATGTTGTCTAGACCTCCATTGATTTTAACTTTGGGCACTACAACTCAACTTGAGCCTTTTATGCAAGGGCCATATGTTGAAGAAAATGAGTATGATGTAGATTTTGGGGAAACAGTTTTTGCAAGGAAAGACAAAATTTGCAAGTTTTGAACCCAAGGAGGCCTCCTATCTCCAAGATGGATTGCTCTACAAGTTGCATAAGATATATGTGCCTAAAGAGAGAAGTATTTAGCTTATGAGAGAAGCTCATACTTCAAAATTCGAAGGTCATTTCAGCATGACAAAGACAATAGCACATTTGCAAAGGTACATTTATTGGCTAAACATGCAAGTAGATGTTGCAAAGCTCGTAAGGAGATGTGTCATAGTAAAAGCAAGCATAGTAATAGAAAGTTGGGATTGTATATGTCACTATTGGTTCCTTCTAGCCTATGGGAAAACATTTCTATGAATTTTGTAGAAGTTGTTCCCTTATCAAAGAAAGGGTATGGCTATTTCTTCATTGTAGACCGGTTTAACAAAATTTGTGACTTCATTCCATGCAAGAAAATACTTAAGGGAAATGATGAAGCTGAATTATATGTCATTAATGTTTGGATTCACTTTTGTTTGCCAAGTTCTATCAATTTAGATAGGGATTACAGATTTTTGGGAAAATGTTGGACCACGTTGTGGAAAAAGATGGACGCTAGATTGAAGAGATTCGAAGCTTTTCATCTACAAACTGTTGGGCAGATTGAGGTGGTCAATAGGACATTGGTGCAGATCTTGAGAGGGTATATCAGGAAGCATTGTAAGACTTGGAGTGAGAATTTGTCAAATATTTGACATTCTTATAACAGGGCAATTCATTCCTCTACTAATTGATCTCCTTTTGAGGCATGTTTTGGTTACCTCCAAGTTTGCTCGATGTTGTGTTTAGGCAGCCACATAAAAATCATGAAAATTTGGACTTGGAAATTTACAAAGACGATAATATCATATAGAAGATTTGGCAAACGCACATCCAAGTGCAAGAGAGGTTAATAAAGTCTCGACCAAAATATAAAGCAAGGGATGATCAACATAGAGTTAAACATAAGTTCCATGTTGGGGACCAAGTATGGCTGTAGTTGAGCAAAGAGAAACTCCAAGGTAAAGCTAAGAAACTTAAACAACTTAGGTATGGCCCATTCATGATTCTACAATAAGTGGGAAAGAATGCTTTCAAATTATTCCATTATGAATGTTGAAAACTTACATCTCTTTGAGCCTTTTATTCTAGATGAAGAAGGCATTTTGTTATCTTTTATTGAAGATCTCGTTCCTAATGGCCAAGAGAAGTTGGACAAAGATGTTTTGCAAAAGGAAGCAAGAGTGTCAAGGAGGGGAGTGTAGGAAAATTGGAAAACTGGGTTGAAATGATAATTGTCAGGCAAAGCCAATGGGTACTCAAAGGAGGAAGTGGGAAAGAAAATTCCTCTCCTCAAGAGTTCCTAAGATTTTGGGGACCAAAAGACTCCTAATTCGGGAGGTGTGATTCCAATTGGATCATGAAGAGATAAGAAAATAAGCAAACCAATCCACTGTTCTCAAGAAGATAAAACATGTAACTTGAAACATTTCAATATTGGACAACATAGGTGTCTACAGAGGACATATGAAGTTCTTTAGTGATTTAGACATCTTAGATGAAAAGACAAATGAAGTGGGTTCATAATCAAAGGCAAAGTTTATTGAATGGTTGCAAAATCCTTGGTGTATGCAAGTAGTACTTGTGTAACCATCAGTGTATGTCAGCAGCAATTACATAACCATGGGTTCCTTCAAGGGTGGTTTCGTAACCGCTAGGGCCATTTCATAACCATCAGTTAATTAAGCGGCAATTTTCTATAGAAATCTGCGATTTTACATGAAGAGGAGAAAAAGGTAAAGCAATGGTTGCAAACAGTGTCTCTTCCTCTTCTAAGTCTTCCTAACTTATCATTTAAGGCTCTCGAGTTGTTAGCATGTATAAATACACCTTCGAGGGGATCATTATATGGCAATGTGTTGTTTTGTAGAACTTCTTCTTGGTTGAGTGTCTTAGGAGATGCAGTGTGATAGGGAAGTGTGAGTGAGAAAGTTGCAGAGCTTGTACAGGGGTTTGGGCATGTTGCTAGTGTGAAGAATGTCCATGAAGGCCTTGAGAAGGTAGTATACTGGTAACAATAGAAAGAGATAGTGGTAAGAGGAGGAAATCAATCACTCTTCTAGAGTTTTCCCATACTGGGTTACTCCAAGGTAAACACTATCATGTGCAGTTTTGTTCTTCTTTTACTATAGTTTCTTTCTCTACTTTCATGTTCTATTTTCCTTTCAGTTTACAACACTTAACAATTATTTTCTAAGCATATTGTTGATTGTTTTCTGCAAATACATAAGAAAACAAGTTGTCAATCAAGTGTATGTTGTGAACGATCAAGATTCATGTCGATGAATTAAGTAATGGGATATCCCTCATAACTATAGATCAAATAGGCAACTGGACAGAAAGGCAAGGAGCCACATGATAAGACAACATTATAATAGATACTACTTGGAAAGTCCGAAGAGGTTACAAATGAAGAGAGAGGGACTACAACCAATTGAAGGGTACAGCAACAAGAATTGCTACATCGACAACTTCAGACTTAGTGAATCCTGGACTTGCTTGACATGTAGTACGTGTTTTTGGTTTCCAATTCCTAACAGCCATTTGATTTGTTAACCTCAGTTGGGCCCCACACTCTATCCAGTTGTCAGCATGGATGTTGCCCTGATCCATAATTGTATAATTCTATGAGTAATTAAAATCATCATACGGGTCTTTTTTAATAATTATAACTGTGTCCAAGATTATCTCCATTATTACCACTTTTTGTGTCTATGAAGAAAAACATCTACAAAAAATTAATGCAAGGAAATAAAAGAAAACATGCACATACATGAGAACAAATAGAATTTGAAATGTCCCCAAATTGGGATAATCAAGAAAAAAATAGGGCTTTCAACCAAACCCTTGCAAATCATAAAATTATGCTTCAAATTCCAGCAAACCCTAATTGTAGGAGATGCTTCAAAAACACACACAATGTTGCAAACCCAAGGCACCAATGTTGGTAAACGTAAACAGTAAATTCAAACTTGTTATTTCAATCCAATTTCACTTCACCAAGCATACAAAATATTCCAGAAAAATGGTGCTGCAATAAATACCTTTGATGACCAAATGTGATGCCAAAATAAGGCAAAAATAGTAGAATAAATTATTAAAATTATTTCTAATTTTTCTGAATATCCACAAGGTCCAAATTGGCCTTAAAACCACTCCTTGGCAAATCCACCAAGGGCAGAAGAATACAAATAAATTTCAGATCCACATGCAGCCCTATTTTGAGGGGTTTTCAAGCCATACGCCTGTAGCACAACCCTATATGAAGGGGTCTTGAAGTTCAGCCACCTCACCACCCTTGTAGTGGCTCCAAACTAGGTCCAAAAGCTTCCTAGCAAGGTCGTTAGGCTAGGAAAACAATCGTCCAACCAGCTGAAGTAGTTCGCTGCCCTAGGAGAGGGCTTTCCACAAAAAATCTGAATCTTAAGCACAAATTCAACCTTTGGATAACGCTGCCCTATGTAGAAAAATGGAGGTTTTTGTCCCCAAACTCATTTGTGCACTTGAAGGGTTTCGTCCTCAAGTCACTAATTCAAGCTTGACATACTTGAGCATAAAATTCAATATCAAAATTAGCATCCCTATCAATTGATCCTTCACTTTCTTTTTATACACCTCCTCAAGGGTGGTGTCCAAGTTGAAGGATTTACTTCAAATTTATAAAAAGAGTAACTCAATTTATAAAAAGAGTAACTCTTATAATTTTCACTTAAGTCCTTGGGTTCCCATGACCCTCCAAAGAACACAACTTAAGTGAAAATTAGAATAATAAAGTGCTTTTAACAATTACGCTTAGAAACCAAGGTGTTTCCCTTTCTTTTTCTCTTTTCCTTTAGCCCTTGGGAAACAAGTGAGGCTAAGGGTCTTTAATCGCTTCATGTCCAAAAAGGGGCCATGACAAAATTACATAGAGAAACCCTCATGGGGTAGAAAGCTCCACCAAGAAAACACTAGGAATCACTTTCTCACTTAGGAACATTTACACTATGGTTCCACCAACATAGATGTTGCTAGAGTGGATTCCTTTGCTTTTCTAGACTGTGTGTTTTTAAACATTTTTCCCCTTAGATTCTAGGAAGTTAAGCCACCACTTTTTGTGTAAAAAAATTCTTATCTTCCTCTATTACAAAAATCTTCTAAGGCATTGTGTCCTTCACAAACTCACAAAAATAGTCATTTCCCCTGGTCAAGGATTGCACTTTCAATTTGCAGAATGCATTGTCGTTTATGGGGTACATTATCAACAACAAAGTGCCTTGTCGCCTACTAGATGCATTGTCGTCAACATAGTGCCTTATCTATAAGGAACATTGACGTCCACAGGGTGCATTGTGTAATGTCCCCCTTTTTGGTGTAGCTTGATTTTGGACCCTTAGCTTGGTCATTCCCACAAGGCTAAGGAAAGGAAAGAGAAGGGAACATTGAGGGGGGGCTAATCTATGAGCAAAAAGGTAAAAAAATATTTTACGTGTTCTAATTTTCAGTTGAGTTTGCAGAAAGGTACTTTTAATCTAATGTTCACTCAAGTTGGGGTCATGAGAGGTTAAACCCTCAAAAAAGGAGTTTCAAAAAGATTGAGTGCTTATGTTTTAAAAGGTACATCCCTCCAACTTGGGCGCCACCCTTGGGGGTTGAATATAAAAGCAATTGAGGAGTCTTTTGGAGAGGTTATATCGAATATTGAATTAGAAACTTTGATCAAGTATGTCAAGATTGATTACCACATCTTGAGGACGAAAACTTTCAAAAAGTGTCAAGGGTTTGAAGACGAAAACCTTCAAAAAGTGTTAAGAATTTGGGGACGAAAACCTCCACTCCTACTATCTGGGCAGCTCTATTCAAGGGCTATAGTTGAGCTTCAAAATTGCATGTTTACATGCAAGTGGATCTACAAAGGTGTTTTTGGACACCACCTATATTGAGAAATTTTGCAAACCCTATAGAAAGCTGGTTTTGATGAAATTACTGGTCTTGGAGAGTGGTGACTTGCTTTAGGAGCTTGCACGTGGTGTTGAAGGCCATTTAATTGTGTGGTGACTTGCCTAAAGGGTTGAGAAAGCAGATTGAAGGGGTTCGTTGAAGCCTAAAAATATTTCATAATATTCTATTTGATTTTCCAGCGTTGGCGACTTGGATTGAGGGCTGATTTTGGGATTTTAGAGCTGATTTGGAGGGTTCGTGAAGCATAAAATATTACATAATATTTTATATTATTTTTCCAGCTTGGGTGACTTTACCTGGGAGCCTTTTGAAGGTCAATTGAAGAATCTTTGGTAAGTTGAAACAATCTGATTTCTTTATATAATTTTCTGAGGTAGGGCGAATCAGTTTGAGGGGGTTTTGGACACCTTCTGAGGGTTTTTTAGACTCCATTTTAGTAAGGTACAAATGCTATTTTATTTCTGATTTATTTGGCAATAAATCATAAGGATTTGAAGGTTTTTTGGAAGGTTAAGGCAAGGGTTTGATTCTGAAAATCTACCCTTAATTTCTGAGTTGAGCAATTCACTTGAAGGAGGTGTGCAAGGGTTTAGGGTGCCTTGTTTGGCCCTAAACAATAGAGCATTAATTATTTCTAATTTTGGTGGATTATATAACCTATTTCCAGAAGGTTTGGGCATGAATACAAGTATGATTTTATGATTTATTACATGCTGATTATTCATAATTGTGGTGACTTGGTTTGGAGAGATTTGATCAAGTTTGAGGCCTTAACATTGGCTAATTTTTATATGATATGCATGCTGGAATTTGTCTACATTTATCTTCAGTTGTAGAGAGTGTTCTGAGTTGGATTTGGTAACAAAAAGAGGGCATTGAAATCAGCTTGGTTGGGTTGAGGGTTTGGAGTGGAAAATATATCAATTCAGCTCCCTTTCTTCATTCAGTGTGAGCCATGGTTGGCTAAACTTCATAATGTATTTTTCTATTTATCTATTTTGTGATTGGAAATGTTAAAATTCAGTTTGGTAGTGCAAATACAACCCTAGGGTTAGCTGTTTTTTTCGTTTGTTTGTTTTGTCAAAATTCAGATTTTGTTTGGGATTTGTTTAGGGGTTTGTTGGAAAACCCTCTTTTTCATCATTATCCCAATTTGGAGACATTACACATTGTCAATGACCATTAGGGTGAGTGTCTTGTCATTGACAAGGGTGCATTATCAATGAGTGTTGGACATGGTGCATTGTTGTCGATGAGGTGTAATGTCAATGACTATTGTTCATAGGCATTAGGAAAAACACCTTTGTCGCTGACAAGGTGTATTGTTGACAAGCATCAAGAAAAGTGCCATGCATGGGGGTAAATTGTCGATGAACATCTAGCAATGTGCCTTTTTAGATGGGGAACATTGTTAACAATTAAATTGCCTTGTTCTCAATGGGGTACATTGGTGATGAGCATATTTATTTTTCCCATTTTCTTTCCATAACCATTTTGGTACAAGCTGATATACATTATCTATCATGTATGTCGAGTTATTGACTAAGACTGACAAAAACAAACTTATATATAGTAAATTATATGCATATCTAAAGACTTTATAAAACCATTCTTCATTGATCAACACCATCAACAAAGAAGTAATTTGTAACAACTACACAAGTAGAGATTTGCTGCTAAGACCATAGTTGTTGCACATCCGATGCATCTAGTCATATTGTAGAATTATATCCTAAATATGTTGGAGACTGTACATTATGGTGTAAACCAATGAAGACATTCATGTTTCTTTGATATTGCATTGTGTCTATTCATGCGTATGATCGTGGATATTTTCTATATAATAGTTATTATGACAATGTAATGAGTAGCATATTTGCCAACTCTGCTGTTTTAATCTAGAATTAAGTAGCTACATTTGCATCTATGAACAACCCCAAATTGTCTTTCATCTTTCATATGTAAAATAGATATCTAAAGGAAAAAAGTTTACTTCTAAGTAAAGTTACATCCAAGTTAGTTAATGGACATTAGCTTAAGAAAAAGAGCCACTTTTAATTATAGTGGAATGCATGTAAAACAATACAAAAAAAAAATATCAATTACACTATCTCCACAAATGACCAAAATCAATTGACAGAACTTAAATGTATATAAATGTCTAAAACGGTAACAAAGGAATACATAACACATCTCCAAACGCAACTAAAGGTAATCTCTATCAAACGTTCATTTAATAAATTACTACACATGTTAGCCCATGGCATGATATTAGTAAGTGCAAATATCACATTTATAGTAATCATGCAATAACATGAAAGGAAGATGATGAACTGAGACTTACCTATTTGATCTCGTCGTAAAGATGTAAGATGCGCACAACTGCAAGGACATAGAAATGCACTATAAGCCACAGTTGCATAGGTCAACTTATGTTTCAAAAAATTGCATAGAAGTTAAACAACAATCCACATAATCAACCCTCAAAACAAAGAGTATATTATTCCATTGTATACATTAACTTCTGAATTAACTTTTCAAAATATTACTCACCATCTACAATAAAAACATAAGATAGTAATTAAACCTAACAAATATTTGATTGAAACAAAGAGATTTACTCCCAGAGGTTTTGTACGATACGCTCTAGTGTCTAGTAAATTTAGAGTTAACCATATTTAGGCTTTCACATCATAACTTTATTAGATGTCGCTCACAAAACCTATTTTATTTATTGATTTAATCTAGATGATATTGAGCGTAACTGTGAAACCTAGAATAATGAAATAATGCTAAGTTGGGGAAAGAAGCAAGAAAAGGATTAAATGAGTGTTTTCACTAACATGGTGAAGGAATACCGTGCAATGGACAGGGTTTATGGATAACAAATCAGCCTAGGGTAAAAATCATAAATCATCAACAAGGATATAGATCGGGGCTTCTAGGGTTTGGATGGATATAGGTTCCCAACCAAGCAAGTATATGCTACCAATTCTATTTACAATAATAAAAGTAACACGTAATATACAAAACATCACAATAACCCAAATCTGACCTAGAAACAATAACCTAGATAATATTTCTTCTTTCAATTATGAAAATAAAAGGGTAGGGTTTGAAAATGTAACTTTTCAAAAAAAATGTTTCCAAAATGGTAACTCAATAAAAGAAGATTCATATTTTAAAAGGAACCCTAGATGCAATCTAACTTGCAACAATCAATGATCAGAATCCCCCAATATTGCAACAACATGCTAAGTGTAAAGAACCCTTGGAAGTCCAAATGGGAGATTCAATACCACTAACCCAAATCCTACAGTCTCAATGTCATGTGTCAATGTGAGGTTGGAAGGTGTTGATGACCTTGTGGAAGGATGACTAGTTGCTCCTTCACTAAACCATAACTGGTGTAGCCTAGCAAACAAACCCAGGGTAGTGAGGAAAAGAGACCGAAAGGATATGTACAATAGTAAGATGCAGCTGCTAGATGTCAAAGAAAATATTGCTAAAAGTATGTGCGATGAAAGTGTAATCTTGGCAGCGATCTGATAAGCCCTGATAGAGTAGTTGCTTAATAGCCAAAAAGCGCATTGTTACCTTTGTGAAATTGAATTAGCAGAATGTAAACTATATCTTGATAGCCTCCATTTGAAGAGCTTTAAGACTCATCTATATATAGGGTGCTCTAAGAATAGACTAGCCACGTAAATTCATCACATGTCTATTGATATAAGGACCAAAATTTGGAAATTAAGGAAAACAACCATTTGGGCCCTTTTTGGGGCCAAAATATAGTTTTAGATGTGGCACTATGGACTTTTGAAGACACGCAATCTGAGAGTGTCACAAGACCATGAATGTTCCAAGAAATCAGCGATAGCACTGTGAATGTGCCCCAAGTTCTAAAAATTTGGGCCAAACAGAGGTGCATGACATGAAATGGTCAAGACATCTCGTTATAGTGTCATTATAAGACTTAATAAACTCAGGAAAGCTAAAAGAGTGGTCCAAAGATGTATTAGACCAACAAGAAACAAAGCTACCACTATGTCTAACGGAGTGCACACAAAGATTCTAATGGTTTGGGCAACAACATTTCGATATAGTCACTAGTGTATTGGACATAACCATAAGAGTTACATTTTGCACCCAAGGCAACACAACCATCTTATGAGGAAGAAGGTTGCAACGTGCCTGAGTCAAGCATACCTACATGTATGGGAAGGGTGGAGGGATCATGTTCATACCTACCTATGTGGTCACTACTAGTACTTGTACAAACTCTAGTGTGCATCTCTTAATATAGATAGCACTTGAGAGGGGGGCAAGATGTAATGTCCCCTTTTCTAGCGCGCATTGTATGATGTTGTCTATTTCTCCTTGGTTCCGTAGGCTAACCAAGACTTTTAAGGAATCTTGAGGATTTTTGGCCTAGGCAATTTTCGTTGCAGGGCAATCCGAGGCGTTTGTGTAATGTCCCCTTCTAGATACATGGTTAGTCCATCATTGGGTTCCCGTGGACTAGCAGTTTGGTTAGGGAACTGTGGTTAGTTTGGCAGTGGTGTGGTTCGAGTTCAGTGGATCCAGTTGGCACCTTCAGAGTTGGCTTTGTTTGCTCTTGGCCGTTACTATTTTTAGTAAGTTCAGGAATAGTGTCGATTCGGGATTTTCAAAGGGGTTGGATTCGTCTCGTCGAGGGCTTTCCGACGAGCTATAGATCATTGGTTTCCGACATCATCTTGGCCTCTGTTTGAAAGTCCGTAAATTAAACATTATTATTTAATATTGGACCTTGGTGCCTAGGCACAACTTAATGTTGTTTTAAAAGAGGGGACTTTAAGGGTGATGTTGAGAAAAGAACTAAAGAGAATTATAATTTATTTTCCCTCTCATGTTTTATCCCAGATGCAAGAGGATTTTAGAAACTCCCACTTGAAAAAGTATAAAAGAGGGAAAAGTGCTCTCATTTAGGTATGCTTGGCTTATGTTTGGTTATTATTTTTTTTTGGAGAATTCTGGCGCTGGTTTGAGAACGGAAACCCTCGAGCTTGGAGGCAGTGGAGACGAAAACCCATTGTCTGTTGGAGATATTATTTAGGTGTCTCACTTTGTGCTTCAAATTCATACTTCTGGTTGTCCAATCCAACTGTAAGTTCTGTGGTTACGATTGGATATTTCTGTTGTTATTATACTGAAGATTGGAAAGGAATATTCATATGTAATACCAAATCCTTGTTCTAAAACTATTATAATATGTTTTACATTGAAATTTGCTTGCAAGTTATTGGATGAATATAAATTAGTTCACGCAAACTGTTTGTTTAAATTTTGTGGAACATTTGAAAAATTGGGACAAATATCCATAGGGGGGCTATTACACAAGACTAGGGCCAAAGTGGTCCAAGATCCTATTGACCAAGGCATCTAGAAGGAAGTGAAGTAGGCAAGCAAACTTTAGGAATGGGCAACAAAAGGAATAAGCTCAAGGCTCTGAACATCCCATACCTCAATGAGCTAGGAGAAACCCAACAAAGAATCAAAATAAAGCTAGACAAAAGAGACCAACACATCGATGGTAGGATGGTATTCCACGACACTTATTATCTCATGGGCATCAAGAAGCTAGTTGACGTGATTTCGCCGCCCCAAGTATCATGATTGTCCAAGTTGATGTCGTAGGTCCCAGGTTGTCACAACTCCCTTCGTCAATATGGATCGCTATCGAGCGGCAATACACAATAATCCAAAAAGATCTTCCAACAACAGTTGCAATAAACTGCCAAGATTGTTCTCACAGCTTGTGGTAACCACAATCCATATTCATCGATCTAAAGTGAGCCTAAACAAGACCTCGAGGTTCACAGTACCTCCAAGATCATCATCCCATCTCCAACAAATTCTGCACTCTCCAATACTAACACAGTGCAATCTGTGTCGATCGGACATTGTGCCACCTATTGAACACAACTATCTACTGAGGGGGGGTGAATCAGAAGATCAACTAAAACTAGTTCTTTTAGACCTTTTAGAGGAAATACAAATTCATATGCAAGTCAAAGAAGAAATGCAGAGATTACACATACACACAAAACACATTACTCAGGATTTTTATGTGGAAAAATCAAAAGGAAAAAACCACAGTGAAAATGGTTGCTAGAATCTACTGTTCTAATCGAGCCTCACTGTTAAATGCCTTACTGGCTAACCTCATTGGTTACATTCAAGAGCACCCACTCTATGGAAGCACCCACTCCCTAAGGAGACACCTATCCCCTAACTGAGCACCAACTCAGTTTTCTGATGGCACCAACCAATCAGAAGTATGAAGCTACAACTTCAGCATACAAGATGGATTCATAAATAAATCCAAATCAGTTTCTTTGTTACAAGTCTAATCTGTAATTGCTCACTCTCTGCTCAATCTCTGAAATATTCTGAACCAATTTTTTTTTTTTAATTTTTAGATATTGGATTACAACATCACAAGTAAATACCGTTAAGATTAGAAGTTAATTCCAAATGTACTGAAATAACTCTGCCACTAAAATGCAAGGAATGGAACTCAACGTCCAGTATGTGCTACCCAGTCCAAGGCGGAGTAGGGGCGACCATAAGACGGAGTAAATTACAAATAAGGAACTCTACGTCCAGTATGTGCTACCCAATCCAAGGCGGAATAGGGGCGACCATAAGACGGGGTAAATTACTAACAAAGAAACTCTACGTCAAGTATGTGCTACCCAATCCAAAGAGGAATAAGGGGCTACCATGTGACGGAGTGCAATTAATAACAATGCTTTAATTGTTAAATACTGAAGAATGAAACTACTCCACACCCAGCATGTGCTTGCTAACCTCAGAAGGGAAAGTAGCTACCATAGGGCAGAGCTCTACACCCAGAATGTGCTTGCTAACCCCAATAGGGAAAGTAGCTACCATAAGGCGGCGCTGTAAACTAATACAATAACTTAATAGAAACTGCTCTTTTGAAATCAGCTTTGAACAAATAAGAATGGCTGTCAGTACTACTGTCAGCTTACAAAATAAGAAGAATTTGCTCTTAGAAGAAAAAAAAACCAGCCACCTATTAAATTCTTCAGATGTTCATAACTCACACAAAACTTGTTCAATATTCCTGATTTCTGTTGCAAAGTCTCTTCCTAAATATGGCGCCCAAGTTAGCATCAAAATTCTGATCAAATCTGCATCCAAACGTGTTACACAAAAACCAATGCAAACCCCAAAGGGGCGTCCCAGCTGAAAAGGGCGACTTGCTCTAGAAATTCATTGCATTCTCTAAAAATTCTATAAATTTGAGCAAAGGGGCGCCTAAGCCTAACCAAGACCATGAAATGATGCCCAGAATTTTTTTCTTTGTTTTTTCAGATTTATGAGTAAAAACCTAGTTCTGTCTTATACAAAATACAATAACTGAAACACTAATAATACCAGATAACTAATAATGAAATAACTGAAATCAATACATAAGTAAGTACAAATATCAATGACTATATAACCACTAGATGCTGTCTTGCAAGCATGAAGCGATGCCCTAGCTAAGAGGCCTTCATTCCCCGAAGCAGTTCCAGAGCCAAAGCGGCAGCATAACAATGCATTAAACCAAGATAAAGAAATGATAACCCAATGCCTTCTTTTATAGGCTTCAGTTGGCCTCCTTTGAAGCCTTATCTCCAAAAGTGGCGCCCCTTTCCATGCAATGATGGCGCCCCCCTTCAAGTCCCCTTTTTAAAATAACATTAAGTTATTTCGACTAGGCCAAGGTCAACGTTAAAATATAACGTTATTATTATTATTTTCTTATTTAACTTATTCCATCAAGACCGTATTCTGAAGCCCAAAACTGAATGAGTCAACTAAAAAAGAAAGTTAACTCCTTGTGACAATCCTGCTAGCTGCCAAAAATAAAATTTACTAAAAATAGTAAATTCCTGGAAATGCTCAGAAAACCGAAACAAACATACCTCCGCGAAGCTCTCGAAAAACCCAGAAAGATTTTGTCATCAAAACTTCGAGCAAGAACATCCTAAAAAATAGGAAAGCCTCATTTGCACCTTCCGAATAGCCTACGAATTTCCAGAAATAGGCCAACGGTCACTGTGAGATTCAGATTTGAAAAGGGATCATTACAATCTCTACACATTCTCTGTGTACTCTTTCTTCCTCTTTGCCTCACTCTCTGTTGCTTTGTGTTTCACTCTGTGTCTGCATACATTTCAAAGTGACACTCTTTGAGTTGTTCTACATCACTTTCTATTGCAACAACAGTAGTCGCCTCACAAATGAATAAGATGTGTTTATACATTGAGTTTTAGGGTTTCATTTATGCAACGTGTTCACACTTTAGCTCCTCTTGACTGACTCCTACTATCTGTTCACATTCAATGCGACTTTGACATATGCGAATCCCCATGTCTCGATTCATACATTACACTTCAATGCTCAGATCTCTTTTTTATCTTTGACGACGGCTGGATTCTGGTCATAACTGCGTCGTTTCCTTTTCGTGTCTTGGTTCATGCATCACACCGTAATATTCTGGTCTCTTTACTATGTTTTGCAGCTGCTAGATTTATCTCTTAAATGCACAACCTCCTTAATCGATGATTGATCGGTTGGATCGATCAATTTCAAGCTCTGTGCAATCATTTACAAGTTTTGTATGTTCCTTCAATTGTTCGTTTAAAATATATTAAATGCGGGCCTTTGATTTCTTTCTTCGTGCCAAGTCTAACCATCGAGCTCCTCTTTGCATTTCACTGCTTCCTATATATCAAGATCACTTTTGCTCCTTTCGATTTATTCGAATATGCTCGATCTTTAACTTTGCCACTATGCATTAACCTTCGAGCACCTTTAAGACTTTGGATTCACTCGCTCTGTCGGATCTTCTTAATCCTGACTTGCGTGTGTCATTGGATCATCAAAGATGCTTGCTCTTTATGTTGACTAGATCATCACATGTTGACTTCATCTCGCTTCTTTCGACGTCTTTGAGATGCTTCCCCTTCGTCGATCTCTTCAGACTTGCTCGAACTTTAGCATGTCCCCTTCGGGACAATTTTCGCAGACTTTTTGTCTGGGTCCCCTTCAGGACAATTTTTGCGGACTTTTTGTCCGGGTCCCCTTTCGGCACTTTTGTTTAGGACACACACCCTTCAGGGCTTTGCAAATGTACCCTTCGGCTTTTCTGTAAAGGTCCACATACCCTTCAGCTTTTTGTAACAGTCCCTTCGAAAGTCTTGAGTCGTCATACCCTTCAGACTTTTTGAAGCGGTCCACTTACCCGTCAGACTTCTTGAGAAGTGCCCTTCGGCTTTCTTGAACGGTCCACTTGCCCTTCAGACTTTTTGAGAAGTTCCTTTCAGACTTTTTGAGAAGTGCCCTTCAGCTTTTCTGAAAGGGTCCACATACCCTTCGGATTTTCTCGAATGTACCCTTCGGCTTTTCTGAAAGGGTCCACATACCCTTTGGACTTTTTTGAATGTACCCTTCGGCTTTTCTAAAAGGGTCCACATACCCTTTGGACTTTCTTAAATGTACCCTTCGGCTTTTTTGAACGGTCCACTTACCATTAGACTTTCTTGCAGGCGTCTACATGCCCTTCGGAACAATTTCTGCGGGCTTTTTGTCCAAAACATTTGTCCTTGCCAATTTTTCCGAAAGAATTGTCTTTGCCAATTTTTCCGAAAGAATTCAAAACCATTTCAGGTTCTTCATTCAGCATGACTTATAGACTTGGATGAAGTAAAGTCATCTTAGAAACCCGATCACCTCTTCCAGACCCATTCGGGTTTTTCACATTGCTTAACTCATAAACATGAGAGAAGCAAAGTCACTCCAAAATCCCGATTACCTCTTCCTTGACCCATTCAGGTTTTCCACATTGCTTATCTTATAAACATGAAAGAAGTAAAGTGCTTCCGAAACCCCGATCAAATCTTCTAGACCCTTTCAGGTTCTTGAGGTAACTTGACTTATAAAAATGAGACAAGTAAAGTCATTGCATAAACCCAATTAACACTGTTAAGCCCATTCGGGTTCTCGAGACAACTTAACTTATAAAGTTGAGAGAAGTAAAGTTGTTCTGGAATCCCGATTTGCTCTACAAGATCCATTCAGGTTCTCAAGACTGCTTTACTTATGTTATAAGTAGAAGCTCTTCATAAGTCCGATTTGCACTGTAAGTCTGTGCAATTCAACTTTTGACATTAATGTCTGATAGCACAAGCTGCCTTTGACATCAATGACAATATTACAGACATCAGCCAAAATTGCCAACACCACCCACACGTGTGCCAAACCTTATATGGTACCTACCATCGACTTTAGCAAGATCAGATGCACCTACCATCCATACTGCAAAGGCCAACTAACACTGCCTAGTACCGACAACTTGTTGCCTCCATCCCAATAGCAAATAGTCACATAGGAGCTCAACCATTTTGACCTCTGTAACTATTCTTTTTGCCTTCGCAACTTTGTAATATATGTAAACACATATGTGGCTTTAGTTAGCAATCACGGTAGAAGATAGACAACCATACATCTTTCTCAAGAGCATGCCATGTATTGAATTCAAAATTAATAAAACATTTTGTTCCAATTCTATAATCTCTCTCTCAATTCTCTGCATATTATCTCATATAGCTTTCGCACACACAACAAATCTAGATTCTCATTTAGGTTGTTGTCCGTCAGGGTCCTCCTGGGACTTGGATCAATGATATTAGAGCAATTCATCTTCTTTGTGTATGTCCCATCTAACAAGGTTAGAGTATATGAAGCTCGACATCAAACCACAAGACCCATCAAACTACTTGTGTCGTTTCAAACAAGTTCAGATGGTAAGAGATTGTCATGTCCCCTTCTCAGTGACATCTCTCGGAGCACAGGATTAGCCTATCATACGACCCTCGTAGGCTGATCGTTTGGATAGAGGGTCACCTGGGAGCTTGGCACATGCTTCAGATCGGCAGAGTTGATCAGTGGGCTTTCGTTTGGGCTCGATCGGACACTTTTGGCAGAAGTTACTATTTTTAGCAGTTCTTGGTGGTCAGTGTGGGACCCCTGCTATTTTTGGCAATATGGGTTGGCAGCATTCGGAATCACTCCAACATATGACCGCTTCAGACGGTTCGGTCATCGGGCGAGTAACGAGGAAAATATTAATATTTAATTGCATTAATTAAATATTAATATTACGAGATTATTATATTAAGTTATAATTAAAAATTATAACTTAAGTGTTTTAATGCTGAGGGGGCGCCCATCATCAGGAAGGGGCCAAATTTAATATTATTATAAAATTTGGCCTAAGTTGAAAATATTAAAATAATTAAAGAATTGCGATTTTTAATTAAAAAATCCTATTATAGAGGAAATCGCACCTCTTTGGTTATATATACTTCTGCATTGGGAGGAGCATTATTATGTCATTTGGAGAATTGAAAATTGATCAAATTTGTCTGAGCTAGAGCTTCAGGGGTTCGAGTTCATTTTCCTTGGAGAACATGCCATCTCCATTGGAAGCAATTCAGAGGGTGTGAAATAACACCTGATTTATTGCAGCCGGGATTTTCTTCATTCAGGAGAAGACATTGATTTTCAGAGGTTGAAATAGCCAGAGAACAGGCCGTACAGCAGCATTAATTGCTGGTTTTTTTTTCCAGAAAAACCCTGCGCCCTGCTCTTATGATTTCTGTCCTTTGCTGTAGATGGTACGGCTCTTATGATTTCTGTCCTTTGCTGTAGATGGTACGGCTGGAATAAAAACCAGCAATTAATGCTGCTGTACGGCCTGTTCTCTGGCTATTTCAACCTCTGAAAATCAATGTCTTCTCCTGAATGAAGAAAACCCCGGCTGCAATAAATCAGGTGTTATTTCACACCCTCTGAATTGCTTCCAATGGAGATGGCACGTTCTCCAAGGAAAATGAACTCGAACCCCTGAAGCTCTAGCTCAGACAAATTTGATCAATTTTCAATTCTCCAAATGACATAATAATGCTCCTCCCAATGCAGAAGTATATATAACCAAAGAGGTGCGATTTCCTCTATAATAGGATTTTTTAATTAAAAATCGCAATTCTTTAATTATTTTAATATTTTCAACTTAGGCCAAATTTTATAATAATATTAAATTTGGCCCCTTCCTGATGATGGGCGCCCCCTCAGCATTAAAACACTTAAGTTATAATTTTTAATTATAACTTAATATAATAATCTCGTAATATTAATATTTAATTAATGCAATTAAATATTAATATTTTCCTCGTTACTCGCCCGATGACCGAACCGTCTGAAGCGGTCATATGCTGAAGTGATTCCGAATGCTGCCAACCCATATTGCCAAAAATAGCAGGGGTCCCACACTGACCACCAAGAACTGCTAAAAATAGTAACTTCTGCCAAAAGTGTCCGATCGAGCCCAAACGAAAGCCCACTGATCAACTCTGCCGATCTGAAGCATGTGCCAAGCTCCCAGGTGACCCTCTATCCAAACGATCAGCCTACGAGGGTCGTATGATAGGCTAATCCTGTGCTCCGAGAGATGTCACTGAGAAGGGGACATGACAGTCCGCCCCTCCTGAAATTGCTTGTCCCCAAGCAATCTCAATGCCGGATGCTGTAGAATATCCTCACTCTCCCATGTCGCATCCTCAACAGGCAAATCTCTCCATTTCACCAGATATTCCCTGATAGTCCTCCTACGCAACTGTCTCTCCCTATACTCCAGGATGGACTCAGGTACTAAAATCAATTTTCCCTCATCATCTAAGGGAGGTAGAACTGCAGACGGTACCACACGATGACCCAACGCCTTCTTGAGGCGTGATACATGAAAAACGTTGTGTACCCTACTCTCTGCTGGAAGCTCAAGCTCGTAAGCCACCTCGCCAACTCTCCTCAAAATCCTGAAAGGTCCGTAATAGCGCGGCTTGAGCTTCTCTGACCCACTCTTCCTAAGAGTGGACTGACGGTAGGGCTGCAACATGAGGTAAACCATGTCACCCACCTCGAAATGCCTCTCCGTCCTCTTCTGATCCGCATACTGTCTCTGCTGGTTTTGTGCCTTAGCTATATTTTCCTTAAGAGCCCTCATAGTGCCCTGACTCTCCTGCAACCAACCTCCTGCACTCGGCACTCTACTGTCGCTCAGTAGCAAATCAAGAAAACTTGGCGCCTCATACCCGTACAACGCCATGAAGGGTGACATCTGAATGGTCATATGGAATGTCGAGTTATAGCAATACTCACACAAATGTATCCATTTGACCCACGCCTTCTGCGGCCCTGCTATGTAGTTTCGGAGGTATCCTTCCACCCACTTGTTTACAATCTCTGTCTGCCCATCAGTCTGCGGGTGGTAGCTAGTGCTCGGAGTGAGCTCAGTCCCACAAAGTCTGAAGACCTCCTGCCAGAAGTTGCTCAGGAACCGACTATCTCTGTCGCTCACGATACTCCGAGGCAACCCATGAAGTCTGAATACCTCGCGAAAGAAAACCTCTGCTACCTGCGTAGCTGTGTAAGTCGTGGTGATCGGAAAGAAGTGGGCATACTTCGTAAGCCGATCCACAACTACATAAATGCAATCACGCCCTTGGGCCTTAGGCAAGCCCGTGATAAAATCCATCGACAGGCATTCCCACTTCCTGTCAGGAATCGGAAGTGGCTGCAACAAACCTGCCGGGTATGTGTTCTCCTGCTTGTTCTGCTGACAAACAGGGCACTCACGCACATACTGAAGAACATCTGTCTTGAGTCCTTTCCAAGTGAATCTCTCCCGAATCTGCCTGTATGTTTTGAAATATCCAGGATGTCCTGCTGTAGGCGTGTCATGAAAGGCTCGCATAACAATGTTCTTCACCTCTGACCCTGGGATCAAATATATCCTATGCTTGTAAATGATCAAATCATTCACAAGTGTATACCTGGTATCAACTGCTGATCCCTCAACAATGTTGGAGGCCCAACTGTCCTTGGCATACTCTGCCACTATCATATGCCTCCAATCCTCTGAAATATGAACCATAGTGCTCAAGTACGGCTTACGTGAAAGTGCATCAGCCACTACGTTCTGTGTACCTTTGATATATGAGATATCAAAGTCATAAGCCTGCAACTTACTGACCCACTTCTGCTGCCTATCATTGAGATCTCGCTGCCCTAAAAAGTGTCTCAAGCTGTTATGATCAGTTTTAATGCAAAATTTGCTGCCGACAAGATACTGTCGAAATTTTGCTAAGGCATGTATGATTGCGAGCATCTCCTTATCATATATACTATACAGTCTCTCGGGTCCTCTGAGCTTGCGGCTCTCATACACAATCGGGTGCTTGTCCTGCATAAGCACTGCACCAATGCCCTCACCTGATGCATCGCATTGAAGCTCGAACGGCTTCATAAAGTCGGGGAGTGCTAGAACAGGGCATGTGGTCATCAACTCCTTGAACTTCATAAAACACTCCTGTGCCTCTGAAGTCCAAACAAAAGCCCCCTTCTTCAATAAATCTGTCATCGGGGCTGCATGTCGTGAATACCCATTCACGAATCTGCGGTAGAACCCACATAAACCGAGAAACCCTCTCAACTGCGTTAGGTTCGCCGGTGTAGGCCAGTCAACAATGGCGCGGATCTTTTCAGGATCCATGCGCACTCCATCTGCACTAATGATGTGACCGAGATATAGCAATTCGGTCATCCCTATGTCACACTTGGATTCCTTGGCGTACAAGGACTCCCTCTCCAAGGTACTCAACACTGCCTCCAAATGAGCTAAGTGCTCCTGCCAAGACCTGCTATATATAAGGATGTCATCGAAAAAGACCAACACAAACCTCCTCAGCAATGAATGAAAAACCCGGTTCATTGTAGACTGAAAAGTGGCTGGTGCGTTAGTGAGTCCAAATGGCATCACTACGAACTCGAAGTGCCCACAATGGCATCGGAAGGCCGTCTTCTCTATGTCCTGCTCTCTCACCCTGATCTGATGATAGCCCGACCGTAAATCAATCTTAGAGAAGTAACATGACCCATGGAGCTCATCAATAAGCTCATCAATCCTCGGTATAGGGTATCTGTTCTTAATTGTCCTCTTATTCAGGACCCTGTAATCAATGCACATGCGTAAAGTCCCATCCTTCTTCTTCACCAAAACAACCGAAGAAGCAAATGGTGACTTGCTAGGCCGAATGTGTCCCATAGCGAGTAACTCCTTAATTGTTTTTTCTATCTCATCCTTCAATCTTTTTGGATGCCTGTAGGGAGTTATCATGACGGGTTTCGCACCCTCCTCGAGCTCAATGATGTGCTCTATGCCCCTGTCTGGAGGTCTACTTGGCGGAATGTCACTGAACACCTTGTCATGCCTGATTCTTAACTCCTGTATATCCGGATGATAATCTATCTTTTGCTGTCCCTCCTGTATAGGTGCTAAATGACACTCGGCAGCCCACTCTACCATGTCATGACGCATAAGCCGCTCCATCCGGCGGAAGGAAATTGTTTTGATGTTGCTGTCCCGAATTGCCTTAAGAATGTGTGTCTTTCCGTTAACATCAAAACGGATCTCCATGTCCTTGAGGCGAAGTGTGACCTCATCCAATGAATGCAACCACTTCATCCCCAAGACCAAATCAATGTCCCCCATATTAACCACATAGTAATCTGCCTTGAACTCATATTTGTTCAAGCATAAAGGGAGATCCTTAATCATGCGCTCACATTTCAAAGTGTACCCATCGGCCACTTTGACTCTTATGCCCTCAAACTCCTCTGTGATAAGTCCACGTTTCTCAACAAATCTAGCATCTATGAAATTATGCGTGGCTCCTGTATCAAGTAGGGTAATGACCCTCTGTCCTGCCAACACACCACGAATCCGGAAAGAACCCTCCTGCTGGATACTAGATAAACGGGCCTCCTGGACCTGAAGCTCGGGCTCTGTCTCAACTATATGCTCTGGAGCCTCTGGCTCTGAACTCTCTGAACTCTCCTGCTATTCGGAATCCTCTGATTCCGAGTCCTCATAGAACGCCCACATTATACGATTTGCCTTGCCCTTAGGTCTTAGAGGACAATCGTGATTAGCGTCATATGGTCCTTTGCAGTAGAAGCAAAGCTTCTTCCTGCGTAGGTCATTAAGGGCCTCATGATCCAAAGGTGGGGCTGCTGATTTACCTTTTGGATCATTCTTGAAGTTTGATTTTTCTTTGCTAACATCAGTCTTATCCTTGTTCCTGTTAAAGCCCTTGTTATCCCTGAATGATGAAGAACCTCTGGAGCTGAATTTACTCGATGGTGCTGCTAACTCCATGTTTCGTGCCTTCTTCATCGCCTCCTGTAACGAAGGAGGATCAAAAGCTTTGATCCAACCTCGCAATGGTTCTGACAACCCCTCCATGAAGAGTACTACCAAACGCCTCTCTGAGATGTTAGGGACCATAACGGATAACTTCTGGAAGTCACCTATGTAGGTCTCTACACTGCCACTCTGCCTCAACTGTGCTAAGTCTCGGAAGTAGGTTTCTGGATCCTTCTTGTCAAAGCGCTCAACCAACCTGTCCACAAACTCCTGGTATGTAGTGATCCTGTCATGCTGTAAAGTCACCATACCATGGTGCCACCAGTCATAGGCAACTCCCTCAAGATGCAAAGTAGCATATCGGATGGCGTCACTCTCAGCCATCGGGCGCAGTGTAAGGAATGTGTCAAGCTTGCTAATCCAAGCTTGAGCAGTCATCTTACCACTACCATCGAACGTCGTCAATGTGAGCCGGTTCGTAGCATGTTTTAGATCATTATTCTGCTGACGAGGTCTCCTATCCTGCCGAGATCTGCTATGCTCTCGCCTCTGTGTAATAAAACGGTCAAAAGTGATCATCTCTTTGACCGCAGGAGGTACCAACTCCCATTCTTCATGCGCTGCCATAAGGGTGTCAGCGAATAACTCATCATGCTCCTCATCTGGTATAGCCTCGCCGGGCTCCTGTCTCGTGAAAGTGGGCCTAGTAGGCCTATCTGCTGTCCGTGATGCTGCCCTAGTAGCTCTCCGTGACCCTGCATCACTCCTGTCATCGTCACGGTTAGGTGACGGTCTCCTCGAAGTACCCAACCTCTGCAGTGCCGCTGCCACCTGCTGCAATACCTCATCGGATCGCCGTTGCCCTGCACGAAGATCTCGAAGAGTATGCATGAACTCTGCACCCTCCTAATCTCTGTCATTATGTCCCGGCCTAGGTACATCTGTTCTGTCAGCCATATTGCCCGACTGCCTGCTCAAACTCTGTTGCCTGTCAATCAGGGCTCGCCTGCGTGTGTAATACCTGGGTGACCCAATCTGATCCGGCTGCATAAGATAGCTAAACCCGTAGGATGGCAGGATTTAGCTCTGATACCACTGTAGGAACCCCAAGTTCCCTCTGATTCTGACAACTGACGGTTTATATGTTTTTTTTCTGAGGTTTTGAATTTTTTTAATTGTTTTTGGGTTTTTTGCCACTTTTTGAAAGAAATGCGGATTTACATAAAATGATAAATAAATCCTATAAAATTTACTGAATATCGAGAAGACTATTTTTTTATTAAAAATAAAACCCTAGTTCATGAGTTTACAAAAAAAAAACTTGCTGTTTGGTTCAAGAAAAAACCTGGACTGTTCGCTGCCCAATAAAACTGATGACTGCTGCCAAAAACCAGGCGCCGTACGGATGCCGTCCGTACGGTACGGACAGGTACAGTTTTTTTTTTGTAAACTCATGAACTAGGGTTTTATTTTTAATAAAAAAATAGTCTTCTCGATATTCAGTAAATTTTATAGGATTTATTTATCATTTTATGTAAATCCGCATTTCTTTCAAAAAGTGGCAAAAAACCCAAAAACAATTAAAAAAATTCAAAACCTCAGAAAAAAAACATATAAACCGTCAGTTGTCAGAATCAGAGGGAACTTGGGGTTCCTACAGAGATAATAACCCACAAGATGCAATCCAAGAGATGATCAATGATGGAATTACAAAAGCACTTCAAAAGCAAAAGACCTTTATATTCAACCAATTTATTGAAGTCCTCAAATGGGTGGCTCCATCAACTCACAAATTAGGTAAAGCTTTCGTTGGTCAAGTCCCCCCCAAGTTTCAAGTAAATCTACGCATACTTGGGTTGGAGGGTAAAATAAATGCAAGTGCAGTAGATAATAGGTTAGATCAGTTAGAAAGAAAGAAAGAAATTATATTAATGTCCACGAATGACCAAAAGCAGGTCAATGGGACTCGAGGATACAACCATTAACAATAGAAAGTTCAAGGAAAGAAAATCCAAGAAACTACAGTACAGAAGACAAAGTAAAGCACTGTGCCACTAACAAAAAAGATAATGGAGCCAATACAAATAGCAACGTGGGGCAAACAAGAGCCTCAAAACCATGTGTCGATGAAGACTAGAAGACCTCATTAGAAATCTTTGTCTGTGCTTGAAGTGGTTTGTCTAACCCATCATCAATCGCTATGAGAAGATCTAATAGTGTTCGTAAGGAAGTACCCAATGTCAAGGGGGCCCAGTTGGGAGATCCTAGGGGGAAGCAAAGCACTTCCTCTAGAATCTCCCCGAGCATCCAAGGCCGAGGTACTTCCCATAGTAGAAAAGAAACTCAGAATGTGGGTTTGTCCCTGTGGTTTTGAGGGCAGCCGGTAAGTAGTAAGTCCATGTCATTGGGAAGGGGTGGAGCCACGCCAGTCGGAAGCAGAGCCACGGTGTCAAGAGAGAACAGGATGGGGAATCTGAGTAATTTGATTAATAACAGTATGCTGAGAGAAGTGCCCCCTGACTGATCTATCAGCGCTAATGTGTGATGCACACTAAGTGTTGCCTATCGTCTTGATGGGCTGGGACAAAGAGGTGATCAACATGGGGGCTCTAGAGCCCTTGGGCTCCTCTTGTAGGGATCTACGTCAGAGGGTGATGGCCTCGTGAAAATAAAGATCCAGGCACTAGTTTGGATATCTAAAGAAAATAGATAGAGAGTTGGTTGAGTCCTTGTAGAGGTAGTGATATTGTCTTTGAATCTTATAGTAAATGGGGCATTTGAAAATGAAGTGTTCCTCAATCTCCACTGCCTGGAGGGGGCAAAGACGACAGATCCGATCTAGATGGAAAATGTGGTGATTTGTTTCCACCCGTAGCTGGTGAGAGCACACTCTCATCCAGCCAAGGGGAAACCTCAAACCATGGGACCAATGGAGTTGGAGATAGTGAGGGTGACAAATAATACCATCCACTAGTAAGAAATGCTCGGCATAGAAAACAAGCTTGGGGATGAGCGACTCAAAGGGGGAGATCCAATTAGTCCCGATATAATGTTTGTAGATGTCCTCTCTGGGAGCTCTAGTGATGACATTTTTTGTGGGAAGGAGCCACCGGGGGGGGCGGGGGGAGGGGGGGCGGTGAGCGTCCAAGGAATACATGAGAGGGGGTAGCCAATCCATAGTCATATTTCTTTATGAATGACTTTTTTGACAAAGAGAAAATCAAGATTGCACTTCTGAAAGTTTTTTCACCTATTAAGAAGTGGTGGCAGGCCCATTCTTTGAGGGAGAAAGCACAAATAGAAGAAAACTCTGAGCCAACCTGAAATAAATTCCTAGAAGCCTTAAAGGATGAATATTACCCTGAAGATGTCTATGATGATCGCTACATTTAGTGAAAACAGCTTTGGCAAGGACATGACCAGTCAATCCAAGCCTATACCGATGCCTTCCATGACTTGTATGTAAGAATAGGCTCATTCAAGTCAAAGCAACATAGAGTTTTCAAGCACCGCAATGCCCTACAACCATCCATTTAGTCCAAACTTAAGTTGGCTAAGGTCAAGATGATGAGAGATGCCTATTGCTATGCGGTAACCATTGAGGAAGAGTTCAAGATGAAGGGAAAGCAAGACACATTGTCTGCCCCAAAGAAACTACCTTCTTCAAACAAAAATCCACAACAGTCTAATACAAGGAAATGGTGTGACAAACACAAAAGCAACAGCGACTCCAATGTAGGGTACCATGTCATAAAAGTTACTTATGCCGACAGAAGTAGAGACTTATGAAGTCAAGCCCTTTGATGGAATCATTGACCTAGAGCCAAATGTTGTAGTAGCCACCGCACCAAGCAACACCAATAGTGTGCAAAATGTTGAAGTATAACACCTATTCCATTTGCAGATGTGGGTGCAACGGTAGCCAATGAATTTTCTAATCGATGGTGGTAGCATGAAGAACCTTACCTTTGAAACAATCGTTAAGCAACTGAATCTACCAACCATGCCTCATCCACAACCTTAAAAATTGTGATGGTTCGGTTCCTGAAACAACAAACGTATACACATCACTATCCAACGTTGCTTCTCATATTATATCCTTTCAAAGAAGAATTAATTTAATGTCGCGCGAATTGATGTTTTTTATGTACTCCTTAGGCATCCATACATGCATAGTCGCTAGTGTGTATACAACGCCAATGCTCAGGGATAGTTGTATTAGTGAGCAGTAAGAGATCAGTTTCCTGAAGTGATTCCATGCTCTAATCATGCCACGCCAACTCCCAAGAAGATTGTGCCATACAGTTATGCATATTCAGCCTTCAAAACTTCATCTACTGAGGCACGACTTCAACTAGCAAAGATAGATCAAATTCTAGAAACATGTATCCATAGAATTGTTCTATACCAGTGTACAAATTCGCCAGAACATTTCAGCCCATGCAACAAGCCAGACGGTTGACAAGGTATTAGCTAGAAGCCAAGGTTCCAGACGTGCTTCCTAGACTTAAGGTAATTGGGACTATTGCTTTACGAGGAGTGACTGATCAAGGAGGATCTCCTGTTAGCCATTTCAATAACACTACCAAACTTGTTCTCACAACTTGCGGTTCCTCCTGACTGGTCTGCAGTATTGCAAAACAAACTCTTGAGGTTCGCAATAACTCCAAGATCATCATCCTCTCTCCAAAAAATGTCACACACACTCTAGCAATGGCACCACCCAAGTGTGTGCCAAACCTTATGGTGTAACAACCATCGGCTTTTGCAAGCCCTGACACACCTAGCCATTGTGCAAGGCCAACTCACACAGTGCAATACCACAAGGTGCTAACAACTTGTCTCCATCTCGACAAGCGCGAAGTGCTTGTTTTTCAAAGGCTTATCTGATGCGGATTTGAGGGGCAACGCCTCATGCCAAAATGTTGAGTGTTATTTTTGACACTGATCAACTCAATCGTCGGAAGCAAAGAGTCACATAGAAGCTCAACCATTTCAACTTTTGTACGGTTTTGTCTACGCATTGTAATATATGTATATACATCTGCAAGGCCTGACACAACTACTAGCCATTGTGCAAGGCCAACTCACACAGTGCGGTACCACAAGGCGCTGACAACTTCTTGTCTCCATCTCAACAAGCGCGAAATGCTCATTTTTCAAAGGCTTATCTGATGTGGATTTGAGGGGCAATGCCTCATGCCAAAATGTCGAGTGTTATTTTTGACACCGATCAACTCAATCTTCGAAAGGCGAAGAGTCACCTAGAAGCTCAACCATTTCGACTTTTGTACGATTCTGTCTACGTTTTGTAATTTATGTATATACATCTACAGCTTTAGTTAGCAGTTGGGTAGAAGATAGACAACCATACATCTTTCTCAAGAGTATGTCATGGACAAAATGCACAAATTAATAAAGCATTTTGTTCCAATTCTATTATCTCTATATTCTTTGTATATTATCTCATAGATTTCCACACGTGCATACAACACATCTAGATTCTCATTTAGGGTGTTACCCCCTGGGTTCCAGCCGGGCCCCATATCACATGGACAGGGAAATAGCAACCCAAGAGGGCATAAACTGACAATCTCAACTTTAAAGCAACTACACTTGACGATCACTACACTGCATCACAACAAAATGTTCAAATTGGGATTGTAACAGGTAGAAAGCAAATAAGGCCAAGGAAAAGCAAGAGGCAATGCTACATTGCGACAAAGAGAGGGGCAAAAAAGATAACAAGAGCAAGCGACTTCCCGTAGGCACAAAGAACCACAACGATCACCTACAAGAAACCAAGGCAAAGCAGTTAGCTATATAGGCAAGGTAATGAAGGAATCTTAGACTTCAGACTTGGTAGGACCTGTTGTCAACCTGGAGCCTGCGCCCTGAATCAAAGATGTGCATTAAATGGCCAGTCCTCTATCTGGTTGAAACAATGGGATCTTCTCACAAGGGTGGGTGCCTCAATGGTGAGAAGAACCTTCTATGAAGGTTGGTTCCTGTAAGATGTATCAATGAGGATCTCTACTCTATGTTGCGGACTACCATGGAAAAGGGAGAAGGAAACTTTAAGGGCAAATCCTACCTAATAAAGGAGATAGATCCACTCAACTTGGAACCTTGAACACTGAACAAACAAGGGAAAAGGAAGACCTTTGATTTCAATCAATCACTTATGCATAAATATTTCATGAAGAGGTTCGATCCAATGACCAAAACATGAGGGAAAACGATGGAGAGAGGTCTAATACAAGACACTTTGCAGCCACCTAACATCCACTTACAGCGTCAGCAAAAGACATGAAGAACACTGAACATGACCTACATAATACGATGAGCTAGCAACTAGGTACGAATCAGAATTTGGGAAGGGAGAAAAATCTACCACATGCAAATTGCTGAAGAAATATACACTATGCCAGCACTTGAAATCTAAAAGTACAGTCCTATTGATTGAAGAGGTTACACAACTCACCAATGGCAGAGTCTGGTCTAGCCAAGAGAGGGATGATTTTTTCTAAGGCTAAAAAGCCATTTTATAGAGAATTACAAAAGCCAAAGATTGGCGTTGAAAAATTGAAGAGTAACTTAGATTAACTCAACGCAGACTTGGCCTTTCAATAAAATATGTTTTTTGTTTGTCTTTGCATGAAGCTTCTTACGCTTGAGGAAGTGAACTTCTGTTTGTTCTGAACCGCCCACCTCTCCTTGCATGGAGATCCACGCCAATGTCATTTTTAAAACTCTACGTGAGTTGCTTGATGCCGAGTTGGAACGTTTGAAAATCTGAGTTGACCATTTGATATGCTGATTTGGACGAAGAGATCATTCTCCTTTGCATGGGAAACTCCTGGTAGATGTGGCGTTTAACAATTAGTCAACTCTAAATCTAGAACAGTCAACTCAACATTCGAATTTGGAACTCCGACTGAAGCTAAGTTGGACCTTCGGATGCATGAGTTCATTCGGAGATGAGCAGGACTTCAACAACCAGTCAACTGAAGCTTTGACCGGTCGATCAAAAATAGCCCTTGCTTGCATGTATTTTATCCTATTCTAGTCTGCTTGTTCATGTAGATTTCTGGCGGGATTCTATATTTGGATGTATCAATCTATATTTCCTCCGTTTAGCCTTTTTTTCAACTTCCCATCGCTTGATCTGAGGTCAACTTCCCGTGGTTTAATTCTTTCGGAATTCTGGCTTTACCTCTGTTTCAACGGTTACTTTCCACAGTCAAAATTTGACATCTTGCGGGACGTCACCCTTAGTCTTCTTATGTCCTTCAGAATTCTTGTTGACTTTACCTTTGATTTCCTTCGGCTTTATCCTCCGAAGTATTCCTTCGGACAAAAAGTCCGAAGGAATTCCTTCGGACTTTTTTCCAAAGGATATCTTCCTTTGTCATTTCCTTTGGCTTGGGCTATTATTCCACGGGTCCTTCTCTTTTGGCGGCTTCTCTCCGAATTTCTTCGGACTTTTTGTCCAAAGGAATTCCTTCGAACAAAAAGCCCAAAGGAATTAATCCTTCGTCTTTGCCTTCTTCACCTGTTTCTTCGGACTTTCCTTCTTTGTAATTTTCCGAATTTCTTCGGACTTTTTGTCCAAAGGAATTCCTTCGGACAAAAAGCCCGAAGGAATTCCTTCCTTGTCTTTTGTCTTTGACTGCCTTCGAAAAAATTGCCCTTCGGAAAATGCACAAAGGTCCAGGCACCGACCAAGTGCCCTCTGCAAGGGCTGTTGTCCCTTCATCTGCACCCTTGTCGGAAAAATTGTAGGGCACCCAGGTTTTTGCGGGGGTCCCGAACTTGACATGTACCTTCCCAAAGGGTAGGTGCCCTTCAAGATTGTTGAAAATGACCCTTCCGAAGGGTATCTTGCCCTTCGGGTTTATTGCAGGGGTCCCCTTCTGTCTTCCAAAGCCCTTTGCAATTCCACGAACTTCCTTCAGATTTCTTCGGACTTTTGTCCGATGGAAATCCTTCACAAAAAGTCAGAAGGAATTATTCCTTGGGCTTTTTTGCTTTTGGGCGGACTTTTGTTTGGCAGCGGGTGTTCCCTTTGTAAATTCTCCGAAGTATTCCTTCAAGCAAAAAGTCCGAAGGAAATTCTTCCTTTGTTGTAAGCTCTGCAAATTCCCCGAAGGAATTTAAACTTGTAATTTCCTGCGGACTTATTCCTTAGCACTTCTCCGAAGCTATGTGACATTTTGCCTTCTTTGATGAACCATTCCTTCGGACATAAGTACGAAGGAATTCCCGTTGTAGCAAAGGCCTTCACAAAAGAAAAACAATGTATTCTTCCCAATGAATTCTTTCTTTCCTTGGATGAAGATGTGAATTTTTCGAATGGCAAGAGACAATCCGTTCTGTGGAAGAATTGTCAACAGGACCCACCACCTAGAAGGTTGAGAAAAGTGAGAAATCTATTGGATCCCATGGAGTTGCCTCAAGGAGAGGGGCAATGAATATAGGGGATGGATGGCAACCGGGGGAAAGTCCCCAATTGCACCCAACCCCACCACCAAGAGGCAAAATAAAAATCAGCACATGGCCTCCAACAGTGTCACAACATGGTAGTGTCTAAATTAGGCGAACCACGTCAAGGTGAGAGAGGCATGTCATAGCGCGATGACAGGTGAGATGGCATTGTGAAGCAAGGAGGCACCTATATTACCACAAAATATGGGGCTCCCAAGGTCCAAGAGCAAGGCCTTAGTTTTGGTATGCAAGGCAGAATCCATTGATTAGTTTCTCAGTTGTGAACACAAGAATGACACATTGCTTTTCAACTAGTAAGTAATTGAGATATTAAAGGTGGCTCTTTCTCTACAGATAAAGTCTATTTGTGCAAGCATGCCTTGGATCGTAACATCGGAGATAGACTTATTAAGGATGAACGTCTCATTGTCTCTGGGAGGCATAAGCATGCGTGGAGAGTGCAACTTGAGCTTAAGTTCATCAAAAGTATCTTGGACTTTAACGATCTAAATAAAAGGCAGATTCTTTAGGAGGGAGGTTAGCGGGATCGCCATCTAAACATAATCCTCAAGAAATCGCCTAAGGAAATTAATTTGACCTAGGAAAGACTGCAATTGTTTGATATTACACAAAGGAGGAATATCAAGGATTGCTCTAATCTTGTCAGGATTGACTTCAATTCCTTGACAAGAAACAAATGAATCCAATAGTCTTTCCAAAAGAGAAAACAAAGATAAAATTTTCATGGATCAAGCTAATGTGAAACTGTGAAGCCACTTCAAGATTAGATGGAGATTTCGAAAATTGTTCAAGCACGTACAAGATTTCCCAAGGGGATTATTCACAACATTTTACCATATCATGGATGTAGTCACGGACGTGTTGACCATTTTGATCCTACAGGCCAAAATCGGTCTCCCTTCTTTCCCTGCTGTCCTGAGCAGCCAGTCTTTGATGTATTCACCTTACTGCAATTGTGCCATTTCCCTTTGTAATGGTCCTGTTCTTATAAAGCACCGAGTGATCTAAGTCCTGTAGGTTTTCAGGTTGATCTGGAGGCTCATTTCGCTTCAGTAAATTACCTTCAACAAGCCTTTTTTGGCAAAGGAATGGGTCAGTTTCAAAGAGATGCAAGTCTTTCACAAGACTCTGAAGGTCAAGTACCCTTGCGGAGGGCAAGCAAGTTACAAATGGGGCCGTTCAACCAAGCTCCGAAGGATATTTTGGACCCAAGGTGCCCTTGCGGAGGGCAGAGAACACATTTGTAAGGGAGAAAAGAGAAGGCCCAGAGGAGAATTTTCCTTTGGAAAAGTGACAAGGCAAAAGACAGGATTTCTTCGGACTTTTTGTCCGAAGAAAATCCAAGGGAGAAACCAAAGGTAAATTCCTTCGGACAAAATGCCCGAAGGAATTCCTTCGGACTTTTGTCCAAAGGAATTTACAAAGAGAAGGCCGAAGACATGGAAGGCACATTTCCTTCAGGCAAAATGTCCGAAGGAATTTAAAAGACGAGGGAACCCGAAGGAATTGGCAAGTGCCCTTGCGGAGGGCTCTCGGTTAAGGAAAAAGAACCCTCCCTTCTTTTCCGAAGGGTCACCTTCCCTTCGAGAAGATCCATTTTGCAAAAGCCGAAGGAATTACTAAAGTGATGACGGGCCCGAGCACATCAACTTTGACATGGTGAACTAGCCATTGAAAATTCAAACGTCTGGTGACGTGCCTGCAAACGTCAATTTTGGTGGGATGCGTCGGTCGTTGAAGAGAAGCCAAAGAAAGATTTTTTTCGGGAATTTTGCCTTAAAGAACTCATGACAAATGCCCGAAAGAACTCATGAGCGCGGGCCCGAAGGAATTCATAGGGCATAAGGCCAATAGGAAACTCAGCGACCCGCTGAGAAAGGAGATCGAAAACAAGAGACGAAAGATAGCCCCAAGGGCCGAGGAGCCAGAAAAAGACAAGAAGTAGCGCAAAACGAATAGAGCAGTCCAGGTGGCACAGAAACCGTCGATAGGAGAAGTTATTGTTGCAGATGAAATAGTCTCCACCAAGTGGTCATCAAGGGGAGTGCAAGCATTCAATAGAGTGGCATGTTTTCTTCATTTTACATTAATGAGCAGACAGTTGCGTAAACTTCATAGAGAAGCGGCCTTGTCATTTAGAAAACAAAGCGACCCATGCTTAGCAGGAATGTTTAATACGGTTTGAGCAGCAAAGTCAATACTTGTGACATCTACAATATGGTTCTTTCAAGCCTTTTATGGAAGGATGACAACAACATGAGCAGATTCCTCTTCCCCAAGTGTTTAATACAGCATGGGCCGCCTATTCTTGAAAGCGCCAAAAGTCTTTGTCTTAATGCTATATATTGTAGCCTCTCAGCTGAGACATGTATCTCTCACTTGTGCCAATTTTACCTTGGAATCAATAAAACGCGTTTTACCTCTATCTGACTGGTTATGCTTCTGAATATGTCTGTGTATCAACTCTGTGTTTAGTCATTTCATCTTGATGCTTTCATAGGTTGACACCAACATATCTAGTATGTCCAAGACCATTTCTACAGGTTAAAAAGAAGTGCCTAAGTTGGAGCATAGAGACAGCAGAGCAGTTATCTGACAGTGTGATTCTGCAGCACTTAGGGTAAGTTCTTTTTCTTTGCATCTTCATTAAGCCCCCTATTAAGCGCCATACAGTCTGGTCTTTTGTCAGATGAAGTGTCTGTTCACCCTTTTGGTCTAAAGTGTTGATATACGCTGAGTAGATTGAAGCATTTGGTGCATCACCATTTTAGATAGTTTCTATTTTGTCATATCCTTCTCCCTTTTCACCCCCCCATTATTAACAGTAGTAGTTAAAGACCCCAAAGGATGCATCAAAGGGAACTAGCCCTTATCTAGAGATTTTTTCATCGGTTTTGCCAAGCCCACAGCAAGAGGGAAGTCTCCATTGTGCCGCGTGGAAGAGATAAGCTTAGCCTTCTTTCTAAGGGTGTAATCCACTACGTCAACAGTTTTTGGCACGCTCGGTGGGACCAAATTTTAATGCTCAGAGAAATTCCAGGATTGGCGTTGGTCTTGTTACTGCAAGAGTGAACAACTAACCCAGCATCTGGCAACTCCATTTTCAAGAACATCAGTCTCTGGTCAGAGATCAGCGTGACATCCCATGCCTAAGGTCACCACAAGATCTTCTGCTAAAGGTGTCCCTTTCGAATTCGTTGAGCTGCCCTTAAACTCAGCAAAGCGGCTAAGGTTTTCAAGGACTCATCCCTATACAGCAAATCAATTTCCCAGACCTGCCATAAAATATACTTACACAAGAAGACCCCAGTTGAATCATGTCATCGCCATGGCTTTATCTTTTGTAGCCTTCCATGATCAGAGCCCTTTAAACCTTCTGCATTATGACCCAATCCCAGGGACAGCCCTTAAGAGTGTTCCTCCTTTTAATGGAGAGGGGCCTATTACCGATATTGAGCATATCAGGAATATAGCCAACCTCTGTAACATTCATAATGTCACCGAAGAGAACATAGCCATCAGGGTATTGGCATTGTCTTTTAAGGGTAAAGTTTTGGACTGGTATGGGACTTTGCCTATGAACTCAGTTGGCTCCTGGAACGAATTAGGGACTCTCTTGACAAACAGATTCGGGGAGAAGAGTGACCATCTCTCTCTTGTTGAGCAATTGACCACCATGAAAAGAGCTCCTCATGAATTTATGCAGGATTTTAATACCAGGTTCCAAAAGACTTGGGACAGAATTTTCATTTTAGTGAGGCCGACCCCAAGCTATGCTTTCTTTTATTACTTGAAAGCTTTGAACAGCAACATTGTTGTCATGATACAGTCCATGGGAGGACAAGTGTTACCAGTTGCCTATGAAATAGCCATAGCCACCGAAAATTGTCTGGTACAAGCAGGGAAGATAGCCCCTAGACCTCATATGCCGCTCTTTCTCGAATTGCCACCCCCAATTCAGACTATTGCACCCACTTTAGCTCCTCTGCCTGGTGTAGAAAAGCCAACTGCTACTTCGGCAAATGACCTCCATAAAGTTAAGAGCTTGTTACAAAGTGTAACCAATGAATTAGTGGCTCTCAAAAGGCAACAAGCTCAAAACTATCGGCCGAATCAACGATACCGACAATTCGGACAAATGAATAAACCTCCTTTCCAAAATTATAATTAAGGACAGGGTCAGATTACGCAAACCAGACCATATCAAGGTTACAATCCAAATGCCCCTTCATCATTCAAGGCTCTTGTTCCCACTCAAAATAACTTGGTACAAGAACAACCTAATTGCCCACCCTTGGGGTATGGCCAAAAACATTTTGCGTATACTAATGAGTTGTTGAATCAATATATGAACGCACAAGACAATCAAGCAACCCAATTCCCAAGTTTTGAAGCGTCAGTACAACCTGAGATGGACAACAGGCAGGCTCAGTCCGATTCCACTCTCATGAACCACCTGGAAGGAGAATTCTATGTAGTAAATTATGTGGGCAGTATGAACAACCAGGGTGATTATGTTGCAACCAATATTAGGTCCAAAAAGAGGGCTATGGAGGAAGCTCAGGCAGCTGCTCAAACGTCTACACCATCTTTTTCATCACAAGTGAACCAGAAGTTTTCAAATTACAAGCCACCCACTGCATCCTCAACTCCTCAGCTTGCACCTCAGGTTGTAAATGCCCCCAAAGAAAATTCAAAACGGAGAAACCCTCAGATCAATGTGGTGGACCAAATGAAGAAGCTGCACATGAATATTTCACTGTGGGATTCCTTAACAATGCCGAGACAAAAGCATATACTCCAGAAGAAATTGCACGCGCTAAATGAACAAGTTGTCCCAGCAAAAGCCAATAATGTGTTGATTATGAATGGGCACCCTTCCATGACAAGGCAAGCAAAGAAGAACGAAAAGGTTCCCCCTTTCTATCTATCCTTAGTCATAGGAGATTTCCTAGTACACAATTGCATTATTGACAGTGGGGCAAGCACCTCAGTAATGCCCAAATGCATAGCTGACAAGTTGGGACTTAAATACGGGAAAATGACCAAGAGAGTCCTGCAGTTAGATGGATCACCAGCTAAGATGGTAAGAGTGGTGAGAGGCTTGAATCTAACGCTGCACGTTTGTCCAACCTTCTCAGTCCCCCACGATGTGGTAGTGGCGGATGTTCCTCCCTACTTTGCTCTCTGCTTATCTAGGGATTTCACGTCTAAGATAGGTGGGTACTTAGCAACAAACTAGTCTTACATAATTTTTAGAGCCAAATATGGAACTAAAGTCAAGATTGAGTCGGAGCCCATCCATAGAGATCATCTAGAGCCATATTCACTCAAGGCGGCAAATGTCAGCTACGCCATCATTGACGAAGAAAATTTTCAAATGGACCGATCTCCACCCTCTTCCCTTGAAGGGGTTGCTGACCTGCTCTTGGATGAGTGGAGAAGTGACGATTTCGAACATGACCCATACAAGTTCATAGAAGAGACAGGTCTTGGAGTTTATTGCATGCATGAAGAAGGTACTTTCGTGCCAAATTTGATGAAGGCAAACCAAGAGAGCTTAGGTCTATGGCAACTCTTCTTTGATGGCTCAAGAAGAAAATTGGGAGCCGGTGGTGGAGTAATATTAATTTCACCCTCAAAGGAGAGATACTTATCAACTTTTAGATTCCAATTCTCCTGCACTTGCAATGTTGCAGAATATGAGTCTCTCACTCATGGTTTGGAGTGGGCAAGGAAAAAAGGAATTAAAGAGTTGCAGGTTTTTGGAGATAATGAGTTAATCGTAAAGCAGATGACAGGCCAAAATTTGACCAAAAATTCTTTGCTTAAGTCTTACAAGCACGGGGTGTGGGACTTAGTAAAGAGTTTCCTTGCTTTCAACATTAATTCCATTCCAAGAGAACAAAATAAGCAAGCAAACAGACTAGCAACAGTTGGTGCTCAGTTTGACATTCCGAAGGAAATAGGTCGGCACAACAGTCCACGCTATTTAAAAGTGGTAATTAGACCCTCCGTACCTGATAACATCACCAATTGGCAAGTGTTTGACAGTGATCAGCAGATAGCACTCTTCTTGCAAGAGGACGCTGAGTTTGCCTCTAGAAATCAATCCAAGCTTCAACAGCAGTACGACGGCCAGATTGTTCAGCTGAAGAACAACAAACTTCCCAAGGGCTTGGTCACTCTCAAAAGCATCTTCAACGAACATGACCAACTAAAAAATGATAAAGCAAGTATCACGACCAAAAGAGAAAATTATGAAACAGTCGAGATATTCAAGGATAGGTTGCTTACACTTGAGAAGGTATGTATAGATGATGAAAGGCATTCCTTCATTTTGCTATGCCAAGTGTTCATCGATGTTTTTGCTTGGGAGTATAGCGACCTGAAAGGTTTTGACCCAAGCTTGGCCCAACACACCATTGAGCTGGAGGAAGGCGCAAAACCCATCAAACAAAAACACAAGCCTATCAATCCGAAGATTGAGCCTCTCATGCCGAAAGAACTCACCAAGCTGATTGAATCCAGGATCATTTTTCCTATCAAACACTCTTCTTGGCTGGCCAATCTGGGCCCTGTTAGAAAAAAAGAGATCAGACTATGTGTGGATTTTAGATACCTCAATAGGGTTTCGTTGAAAGATCACTATCCACTCCCAAGTATGGAGCATATCCTCCAAATGGTGACAGGCAGTGAACGTTTCTCCCTCTTGGATGGGTATTCAGGGTACAATCAGATTCTAGTGCAAAACTGTGATCAGTACAAGACAGCCTTCACTACCAAGTGGAGAACTTTTGCTTACAAAAAAATGCCATTCGAACTGTCAAATGCTGGAGCCACCTTTCAGCGAGCCATGGACATGGCTTTCTAAGCCCTAATAAATAATATTGTACTGGTCTATCTTGACGACGAGATAGTGTTCTCTAAGGATGCAGGCCAACATCTGAAACACCTGAGGCAAATCTTTGAGAGGTGTAGAGTTTGGTATCTCTCTCAACCCAAAGAAATGTGTGTTCGTTGTCCACGAAGGTAAACTCTTTAGCCATGTTGTTTCGAAAGGGGGCTTGACCATTGATCCAAAAATAGTACACGCCATCCTAGCGCTGTCCTTACCTAAGCACAAGAAGGGTCTGCAAAGCTTCTTCGGCAGAATAAATTTTATTAGGCGATTTATCCCTAATTTTGCCGAGATAGTCAAGCCACTAACTTCCATGCTCAAGAAAGATGAGAAGTTTGCATGGACAGCGCAAAGGAAGGATAGTTTTGAAGGGATTAAGCAAGCTATTGCCCAGGCTCCCACCTTGGTCAGCGTTGACTTCTCTAAAGATTTCAACCTTTACACTTTCGAAAATGAAGAGGTAATCTCTGCCATGCTCACTCAAGCAAATGATGAAAACCTTGAACAACCTCTCGCATTCTTTAGCCAAGCTCTAGAAGGTTTTGAAACTAGGTACACATATGTTGAAAAGCAAGTGCTTGCGGTTATACAAAGCCTGAAGAAATTCAAACATATGTTGTCAAACAGTAAGGTTCATATCGTGGTACCACATCCTAGTGTCACGGATTTCTTGATTAGCCGTGATTTGAATGAAAAGAGGGCAGGATGGATTACCAAGGTAATGGAATACGATGTGGATATCAAAACCACAAAGCTGGTAAGGGAAAGAGGGCTGTGTAAACACCTTGCTACAGACATTAAACAACAGAAAAAGAGCATTTTGATACTCCATGATGAAGCTGCAGCAGAGGAACCTGCAATCATAGAGGACTGGGCACAAGACATGACACATTTCCTTCTCATTGGTGAGTGCCCACAGGGCCTTGATAGGACTAAGAGGAGGTATTTCAGACTCCAATCTCTTCCTTACGCCCTGATTGATGGGGTGTTGTTTAAAAGAGATTTTTCAGGGGTACTCTTGAGATGCATAGACTCAAGTCAGGTCGACAAGGTACTATTCGAGTTTCATGACGGACCAGTTGGTGGTCACTTTGCTCCTAAGCCTACAGCTGCAAGAATTATGAGGGCTGGTTGCTTTTGGCCCACTTTATTGAGAGATACCCATGCCTGGGTACGAAAGTGCCAAAAATGTGCTCTCTTTGATGGAAAGCAACTACTGGCTGCAATGTCTTTGCAACCTATTCAAGTGGAACAGTCGTTCATGCAATGGGGCTTGGACTTCATAGGAATGATCAACCCTCCTTCTAGTGCTGGCCACAAATGGGTCTTGACTGCTACAGACTACTTCACGAGATGGGTAGAAGCTGTCGCTTTGAAAGAAGACAACGAAAGTGCAGTCTTAAACTTTTATGAAAGCCTGGTGACAAGATTTGGAGTCCCAACTACCCTCATCTTAGATAACGCATTGGCTTTCTTGGGAACCAAAACAAGCGAGTGGGCGTTGGGATACGACATCTACCTTAGTACTTATTCCAATTACTACCCACAAGGAAATACACTGACTGAGTCCACCAATAAGAATCTGATCAAGATCATTAAGACAATGGAGAAAAATCAGAGAACTTGGCACATCAAGCTGAAATCAGCCCTGTGGGCAGACAGGTTTACTCCAAAAAGCACAGTTGGCAATTCACCATACACACTCGTATATGGAAGGAAAGCTAGACTTCCTATTTTACTTGAATTGCCAGCGTTGGACCTTGCCCACCAACTGCAATTGGAAGAAAGTGGCAGCATGGAGGTCAGACTTTGTGAATTGATGGAGCTTCAGGAGGCAAGAGACCAAGCTATGGTTTCCATGACCAGCTGTCAGCAGCAAACGAAAAAGCATTTTGATAAGAAATCCTCATCAAAAGGCTTCTCAGAAGGCGACATTGTCTTGAAAAGGGATGAAGACCGAGCTAAACCTGGAAAGCACACGAAGTTTGATGCCTTATAGAGTGGTCCATATGTCATCACTTAGTGCAAGCAGCATAACGCATTCCAACTCTCCAGGTTGGATAGTGGAGAACTGCATATCCCAGTTAATGGGATATATCTTAAGCATTATCACTAAGTTTTCTCTTGTTATGTACATATTTTGTCTATTTTTTCCTGTTTTCCCTAAGTGCTTTTGCGCATGTTTGTAGTTTTTTAGCCTTGTGTGTGTTTTTTTTACCGTTTGGGGTAAAAGCTTCATGTTGATTCTTTAGTCTCTCAAAGTTGTTAGCTTTTCAGGCTGTATTCTGACTCCGTGCCCAACGGACTTGTAAGCCACTGGTTTTCTTACACATAGCAGACATGCTTCCCCTGTGAATTGCCAAATTTGTTGACCATTTTGGTCCTACAGGGCAAAATCGGTCTCCCTTCTTTCCCTGTTGTCCTAAGCAGCCAGTCTTTGATGTATTCACCTTACTGCAATTGTCATTTCCCTTTGTAATGGACCTGTTCTTATAAAGAGCCGAGTGATCTAAGTCCTGTAGGTTTTCAGGTTGATCTGGAGGCTCATTTCGCTTCAGCAAATTACCTTGAACAAGCCTTTTTTGGCAAAGGAATGGGCCAGTTTCAAAGAGATGCAAGTCTTTCACAAGACTCCGAAGGTCAAGTGCCCTTACGGAGGGCAAGCAGGTTACAAATGGGGCCGTTCAACCAAGCTACGAAGGACATTTTGGACCCAAGGTGCCCTTGCGGAGGGCAGAGAACACATTTGTAAGGGAGCAAAGAGAAGGCCCGGAGGGGAATTTTCCTTCGAAAAAGTGACAAGGCAAAAGATAAAGGATTTCTTCGGACTTTTTCTCCGAAGAAAATCCAAGGGAGAAACCAAAGTTAAATTCCTTCGGACAAAATGCTCGAAGGAATTCCTTCGAACTTTTGTCTGAAGGAATTTACAAAGAGAAGGCCGAAGACATGGAAGGCACATTTCCTTCTAGCAAAATGTTCGAAGGAATTCCTTCGGACATTTTGTCCGAAGGAATTTAAAAGACAAGGGAACCCGAAGGAATTGGCAAGTGCCCTTGCGGAGGGCTCTCAGTTAAGGAAAAAAGACCCTCCCTTCTTTTCCAAAGGGTCACAGTCCCTTCGGGAAGATCCATTTTGCAAAAGCCGAAGGAATTACTAAAGTGATGACGGGCCCGAGCACGTCAACTTTGACATGGTGAACTAGCCGTTGAAAGTTCAAATGTCTAGTGACGTGCCTTTAGACGTCAATTTTGGTGGGATGCGTCGGCCGTTGAAGAGAAGCCAAAGAAAGATTTATTTCGGGCATTTTGCCTGAAAGAACTCATGAGCGTGGGCCCGAAGGAATTCAAAGGGCATAAGGCCAATAGGAAACTCAACGACCCACGGAGAAAGGAGCCCGAAAACAGGAGACAAAAGATAGCCCCAAGGGCCGAGGAGCCAGGAAAAGACAAGTAGTGCAGGACGAATAGAGCAATCCAGGTGGCACAGAAAGCGTCGATAGGAGAAGTTGTTGCAGATGAAATAATCTCCACCAAGTGGTCATCAAGGGGAGCGCAAGCATTCAATAGAGTGGCCTGTTTTCTTCATTTTACATTAATGAGCAGACAATTGCGTAAACTTCACAGAGAAGCGGCCTTGTCATTTAGAAAACAAAGCGACCCATGCTTAGCAGGAATGTTTAATACGGTTTGAGTAGCAAAGTCAATACTTGTGACATCTACAATATGGTTCTTTCAAGCCTTTTATGGAAGGATGACAGCAGCATGAGCAGATTCCTCTTCCCCAAGTATTTAATATAGCATGGGCCGCCTGTTCTTGAAAGCGTCAAAAGTCTTTGTCTTAATGTTATATATTGTAACCTCTCAGTTGAGAAATGTATCTCTCACTTGTGTAAGACGAAGCCCTGCCAATTTTACCTTGGAATCAATAGAACGCGTTTTACCTCTATCTGACTGGTTATGCTTCTGAATATGTCTGTGTATCAACTCTGTGTTTAGTCATTTCATCTTGATGCTTTCATAGGTTGACTCCAACATATCTAGTATGTCCAAGACCATTTCTACAGGTTAAAAGGAAGTGCCCAAGTTGGAGCATAGAGACAGAAGAGCAATTATCTAACAGTGTGCTTCTACAGCACCTAGGGTAAGTTCTTTTTCTTTGCATCTTCATTAAGCCCCCTGTTAAGTGCCATACAGTCTGGTCTTTTGTTAGATGAAGTGTCTGTTCGCCCTTTTGGTCTAAAGTGTTGATATAAGCTGAGTAGATTGAAGCATTTGGTGCATCACCATTTTAGATAGTTTCTATTTTGTCATATCCTTCTCCCTTTTCACCCCCCCATTATTAACAGTAGTAGTTAAAGACCCCAAAGGATGCATCAAAGGGAACTAGCCCTTATCTAAAGATTCTTTCCTCGGTTTTGCCAAGCCCACAGCAAGAGAGAAGTCTCCATTGTGCCATGTGGAAGAGATAAGCTTAGCCTTCTTTCTAAGGGTGCAATTCACTGCGTCAATAGGACGATGTGGATCATTTCTCACTGATAAGTGGCCCCACCATTCTTCAGAATAAAAGGCATCACGGCATAGTAGAATATACCCCAAGGGTGATGGAAGTCCTCTTATGTTGGTTGTGGGGAGAGATGCAAATCTGACTATACCACAAAAATCCATCCACAAGAGAGCATCTCATAACTAGAAATTGTGTCAAAAAATATGTCTATGCAAGGTATCGGGAAACTATTCTTTGGGCAAGCTAGGTTGAGGTTTTGGAAGTCCTGCAAATGCAAACCTTCTCATAGGGGCAATGTTGAAGACCCACTTGGGATAGTCAACAACTTTTATGAAATCTACTCGAATGAGTTTTTCAATCTCTTCCTTAACCTACTTAGATACCTTAGGATCCATGGGGCATTGGCTTTAACGAACAGGTCATGCATCATGGTTTGTGGCAATGCTGTGTACCACAACTAAAGAGTCCATTCCCCACATGTTTGCATACTCTCATGAAAATATGTTGATATATTCATGCAAGTGTTCTACATGAGGATACTTCTCTTTAGGGGAGAGATTTACTCCAAGCTTGACCAAGGATGTTTAGTGAACCCCAATTTGAAGTTGTCAATATCCTCGACAAACATTGTATATTGTTCTTCAAAGCACTCGGAAGCAAGAGGTAGGTCGTCGTCAACATTGTCAAGGATTACCTCCAAAATTTTGAATTCAATTTCAATATATAGGGAAGGCTAGGGATGGAATTCAAGGCGATATCGTACTTGAATCCAAAACGAGGACGTTCTATGACAAAGGAATTCATGAGGACCTTATATGATTGTTTCTTGTGGAATAGGTTCCCGATTGAAACTTGTATGAAATTACACTCGAGTCGGCCTACAACGGTAGTAAATTGTTTGGAAAACACGTTTACTACCCCGAATGGGACTTTGGTTATCTTGTCCAACTAGGATACCAACGAGACCATGTTCCAATAGGTAATGCTAATATCATCAAAATATTACCCAAAAGGGATGGGGTCAGACAAGATGAAGATGGAGACGTAGTGAAAGTTTCTTTGTACTCATCAAGTGTAAAGGCGTTGAGATTGGGTCCCTCACATGAGGACACAAGATAGTAGATGCCTCTAGGGTTAAAGATAGTATGGATCGAGGTTGAGGTCTTGTCTTTAACATTAAAACCAGATCAATCCCAAGGATTTGAATCCACAAGCATTAGTCGCAGTTGTTTGTGCACAAATTGCACTACTGAAAAAGTAGATAATGAGATGACCTTCATGGCATCCATCCAGAGACAACCAAGGAATCAATAACACAAAGATCTAGTCAAAATCTTCGGTTCAAATGTCATGTTGACAAAAGTGGTGCCCCAATTGGTTCTCGTCATTTTTAAAACCAACACATTTAATGTCGACCCTAATGAATTTATTGAGATCACTATCAATGTGTTAAAACACTGGCATGGGCATGATGTTCAAAGAAAATCTATCATCTAGAATGCAACATTGCATACCATTACAACCTATATAGGCCCCAACGTATAGGGGGAAACAAGCCTACTAAGCAAGGATCTTATCTCCAATGATCGATGTAGGATCGAAACTAAGCAATAGACACCCAAGGGAATCCTGAGATGTAAGGAAAAGCTCAAGGGTGTCCTTAACAATGCCGAGCTTTCCTAGGATGAGTGCTCTTTGATTGGGACAAGAACACGAGATCTTAGAGGGAGATTCCAATAGAAATGATTGCAATTCATGGATGATAGAATATTGGCAAAGATAGGCATGCCGCAGAACATTTTGTCAATAAATATACACAAAGTTTGGGGTTGTGTGACCCTATGGGTTGTCTTAGATAAGGTTGTCCTATACGACTAGTACCACCAAGAGAGTTAGTAACACAACTTGGACGAGTGGTAGCATTGATTTCATAATGCTCCATGTCGACTGAACCAATTATGTTTACGCCTCAGCCAAGTTTTTCATCAGAAGAGGAGTCGGAACGAGGTCCTCTCCTCTTTCCCTTTCCTCTGTTCAGACTCATTGTCATGCTTTGGAAAATATTCCTTAAAACTATTTAACTTGCATTAGATGAGGCAAACTGAGAGTTTTTAGACAAACCACCATTCTTATCTTGCTTTACCAAATAGTATTTGTGAGCTACATGCTCTTCACTAGAGTTGCCTTGGGTGTTGTCCCAATTGCAAAACATGGATAGGTCAAAGTTTAATGCATGCTTGGATTGCAAAGGCTTCAAGCTACAAGGAAGCATCTAGTGCATCTTCATAAGAAATTAGTTCTTGCCCAAGGATTTTGAGGTACATGTATCGCCTTAAGGTAGACAAAGTTGTGCATCCTTAAATCTGGTCCTCTATGCATCGATGTCTAGATGCCAACAATGCATGAACTTGAAGTTAGACTCATTTTTACCTTATTTCATCATGATGAGTGACTAGACACCTAGATATAAAGGCCTCATAACGTCGAAGGGCATGAAACCTTATAAGAGATGTTGGATACTATAGATAGAATCAACAGGAAGATCTTCGAACCATTATAGGGATTCACCTTGCAAGGTTCGGGTGAACATTTTGAGCAAGAGCTCAACATCATATTCCCAATCCATACACACCATCACAAATGCATTGATGTGATGGATGAATTTTGATCTAGATCCCAAAAGGTCCAGAGGAAAACAACATAAATAGGGATTTAGATGGTGTTATGTTCATATGCGGAAGCAATATGAAACAAGATCCAGAATACAGAAAATAATAGAACGGAAGCACAAAGTTTTATTAATGTGTTCAGTATATGCCATAGTCTAGGAGTTATATGGTTGGTTATCTTCTACCATCTGATTGCTATCTAATGCTACAAATACGTATACATTTATTACAAAGTTGTGAAGCCATAAAGAACTGTTATAGAAGTTGCCATGTGCGACTCTTCACCTTCCAACGATTGTGTGGCTATGCTAGAAAATGCCCGATATGTTGACATATGCACTAGCATGACACGAACCCTAGAAGTTTGACCTAGCATGAAGCAACATGGTGCAAAGTGTCCACATTGTCATTGTGTGTTTTGGGTGTTTTGTGCAGGGACACGACTATGTTGTAAGTCTGTGGTTTTTGCATAGACGACAGATGATGTGCACATTTCGTGCGCATGGCACGAGTTAGTGTAGGCTTGTGTGAAGTGTGTGGATGTTAAGTTGAGTTGAATGTGAAGTTGTGTTGAATGATGCCAAGATTGATGATCAAAATCTGGCCAATGAGGCATTGTCCTACACCTCATGGGGACACTACCCCTTGACCACACAAGGGGAACCCCTTGACTTATGTTGGGGCTCCACACCATTTCAAGTGAAGGGAGCAATGTTGTCTTCTGAGTTGCATTGTGTGTACCTTGGCACCACGCAAAATGTGTAAGGTGCACTGTCATGTCCCCTTTCCAGTTGACATCTTTCAGAGTTGATGATTAGCCTATTATGCAACCCTCATAGGCTCATAGGATGGATAGAGGGTTTTGATGGAGCTTGGCTTGTCTTCGACTAGCAGAATTTTTCCAGTTGGCTTTCGTTCGGGCACTTTCGAACACCGTTTGCCTGAGTTCCTATTTTTTTGGGGTTTTTTGGCACTCAGCGGAGCACCCTTGTTATGGTATGGTCATGTGTGGAATCACTCCCTGGTTCACCAGCTTCAGACGGTTCGAGAATCAGATATGTATTGAGGGAGATATTAATATTTGATTGATTTAATTAAATATTAACTGTGTTGCAGGGGTACGCCCCCCGGCCCGACGCCTCCTGTTCGGAGGCGCCTCCGGCACGAGGACGTCCCGGGGACGCCCGGAGGCATCCCGGAGGCGCCCGCCAGCGTGCCGGAAACGTCCGGCACGCCGGCGGGTGCCTCCGGGACGACTCCGGGCGTACCCAGGACGTTTCCGGGGCGTCCCCGAAAAATTCTGACGAAAAACGAAAAAAAAAACTCAAAAAAAGCGCGAAAAAAACCCAATATTTTAAGAAACCCTAAACGCCATTCTTTCTCCCGCCATCGCTGTTTCTTCACCCTGTCGTCGTTTATGCGAACCCTGCAAGCATTGGCGCATCGTAAAAGATGGTCTGAGCAGGAAACAAGCAGCGAGAAACAGCCAACGCGAACTTTCCAGCAGGCAGCAGCGATCTTCCAGCTCCCACCCAAGGCAGCGGCGACAGACGCGCGATAGGTAGGGTTTAAATTTTTAAATATTTATGTTTGCTTTGAAGTTTTTAGGTTTTTTAATTTTTTTAAGTTTTTTTATTATAATTTTATTAACTCTTTAAATTTATGTATCGTTTTATTAAAATGTTTGCTTTATTTAATTTTTATGTTATTTTTTATTTTCTATTCTTTTTTAGTTTTTTTAATAATTTTATTAACTTTAAAATTATATGTTTTCATTATATATATTATAAATGTTTATTTTTATTTAATTTTTATGTTTTTTAATTATTATTTCTTAAAATTTTAACGATATTTTAAATCTTTATAATTTATTTTTATTATTTAATTCAAATTGTAATTTGTTTTATATTTTTAATTAGTTTTTTTTTTTTTTTTTAATAATTTTTATTTTTATTTATTTTTATTTTTTAATGAGACACCTAGTTTTTCAAGAAGTATCCATAATACTTTGTTTTGACTTAGTTTTATATATTTCTTATGTTTTTCTATGGTTCGACCTTAATGACGAATTTTTTATTGAACTTTATCCATTGGCGAACTCGAACCGAATTTTATACTCGTCGAACTCGAACTCGAATCCGAACCTTGTGACTATGCCTGCAAGCACTAACTACGTTCTCTATCCAAGCTACATTTGAGTGTCCAAGCCGCTTTAGCGAATGTCAAAGAAGTTAACCCAGACTCACCAACAACCTGTCGACGGAGGCCAAGGCACAAACGAAGGTATGTAGTTTTTTTTTAATTTGGTTTTAATAATAGTTTAAGTGTTATTTTTAATTTTTTTATAATAACTTTTTTAACTATTATATTTTGGGTGAAACCTGAAATCTTACTGGATACTTTTTTTTTAAAAGTTGGTTTTAAATTTTTAATAATAGTTTTTTTAACTATTATTTGTAACTATTTTAATTTTTTTAAACATTCTTTCAACAAATGCCAAATGCTGTAAATTTTAATAGCAATATTATTATTTTTTTACCAAGGGTTATAGGGATTTGCCGGAATGTCTTTTGAAAAACCCAAATGTCTATGAATCTATGATTTATTCTAGATGAATTATGAATCTATGATTTATTCTACATTTGCATTTTGAAAAGCCCGAATGTCTTTGCAATGTATACTTTGAACATTTTGAAATTTGAAGCAATGAATGAACAAACACTATGTATTTACTATTTTCAAGTGTTTTACAAAAAAATTGAGTAATATGCATATATATATATATTTATATATATATATATATATAGAGAGAGAGAGAGAGACGTACCCACGACGTATCCAAATCAAGATTTTTGAAAAATGACGTACCCGCGTACCCGAATCGTACCCGTACCCATATCTAAACAACGTAGAATATTAATTATTTGGCGTATTTTTAATTATGAAACCCTAATTAGGGCAAGCGCACCTTTTTGAGGATATAAGGGTTCCTCATTGGAGGAAGTGCCATATTATTCATGTTGAAGACAATTTTTGTTAAGTATTTTCTGAGAAGACTGAACCAAGGGTTTCCAGTGTTCGATTTGCATTGAAGAACGTGCAATCTCCAGTGTGTGCAATTCAGAGGTTGTGAGATATCAGCTGATCTATTGCCAAGCAGAGAGATAACTTCACACAGAGGTTATCACAGAGACTCACAGGTATTTATTTCATCAGGGTTTTTGTCCAGAAATAGTCCAGATAAAGATCTTCAGTATTAGCGTAATATTTCTTGAGATCAGGTGTAGCATAAAGGCCGTACAATTTTAACTGTTGCTGTACGAAATCCGTACGATTTTGTACCAGGACGTACAGTTTCGAAAAAAGGCGTGTTTCAGCAGTCACAGCTCAGAGACCGACAGAGACCGACATCGGCCGACCCACATACCAACACCGCAGAGTCAGCGGCATTCCGACTGACCGCGGCAGTATTCCGACTACCGCGACAGTACTCTGACCGACCGCGACAGTATTCCGACCGACCATGGCATTATAATCGACGTCGGCGACTGTGTTCTTCAAACAACAACTAGAGCCTTACCAGATCTAGGGTTTTCTTTCAGATTGCAGAAGAATCAGGTTTTTAAGACAATATTTTATATTATTTTTGTTGCATGACAGAGATCCTTTATTGTAATCATCTGAAACGAACAATAAGATCATAGATTATCCAGTTATAAGTTTTTACTGCTCCAATATTTATTTATTTGAATTTATACGAATTATTCTTGCAAATTCGCATTCTTCTTTATTTCATGCAAAAAAACACAAAAAAATTAGAATACACAAAAACAATCCTAAAAATATTCAGTACCAGAATTCAGGGGAAACAGGGGTTTCTACAATGGTATCAGAGCTAAATCCTGCCATCCCGAGGGTTTAGCAATCTCATGCAGCCACAAGAGTTGGGACCACACAGGTATCACACACGCAGTAGAGCCTTGCTTGAAGGCGACCAAGTTTTAGAACAGCAGCCGATCACCATGAGTGACAGGGGTGAGGGTAGCCCGCCCAGGGGCCACAGGCATAATGATGATCAGGACACCAGAGAATTCTTCTGTGCTATTGTTACAGGGCAGCAGCAGATGGCGCAGGCACTACAGGCACTTATTTCTATGGTAGAGAGGATGAACCCACCTGTTAGACAGAATGGGGAACAAGGAGATAACAAGAGTGCTACTGTTAATCAGAGACCACAGCTGACCCATTCCAGAACAGTTGATAGGCCTACACGTCCTACATTTGTTCAGGAGGAACCAGAGGCTCCAGCAAAGGAGCCGGCGGGAGATCCCCTATTTGCAGACACACATATGGCAGCGAATGAGTGGGAGTTATTATCACCTGAGGTCAGTGAGAGGATTACTTTTGACCGATTCATCACACAGAGAGAGCATAACCGAGGTCAACAGTATTGGAGACCTAGACACCAGAATAATGATCTGAAGCATGCTACGAGCAGGCTCACACTAGCGATGTTCAACGGTAGTGGCAAGGTCACAGCGCAAGCCTGGATTAGTAAGCTAGACACATTTCTCACGTTGCGTCCGATGGCTCAAAGAGATGCTATCAAATATGTGACACTGCATCTTGAGGGGGTAGCTCACAATTGGTGGCACCACGGGATGCTGACACTCTGGTGCGCTGTCATCAGACTCTTAACTGTCATGGCCTTTATCAGCTAAAATAATGAAACAGATTTGATCTCGGCTATGTGTCTCCACAGATCAACATAAGCCGTTGCTACCAAATAATGGAAGAAAAGTAAACAAATTCACAATAGCTTCATTGACCTTTCTCACCAACATTGTTTATAAAATCTGAAATCTGTTGCATGCAAGCCATCAGGTACCAAGTTCACTCAAAGGAGTTGCACAAGAACAAGGATCTCGGCATTCTAAGGACAACAACCAAAAATATGTATATTGTTTCTCAAATGTGTACGGAGATCAGATACCTGATGAAATATTTAGAATCATTGTGTATGACCAGCCCTTCTGCAACAGCCTCAATTGTTCTTGTTGCAAACTCCACACCAATGGTAGACTTGGAATTCAAGCAGAATTCATTGCGACTAAATCTCGACAGAAGATTAAACTTCTCCGCTCCTGAATCTCCAATATTGATCGCAGTTCCTTGACCAGGCCCAGTAGAGACCGCCACTTCTGCTGCAAGTGACTTCATGCTAACTATATGGTATACTTCTGTTAAAACTAACTGAAAGGCTTTCTCAACATTTATAGACTGCAGTGCAGAGGTTTCTATAAAAGAAAGACCCTCCTTTTCAGCAAATAGATATCATCATCTGCTGACACATCTCGTAGATGATTCAAGTCAGATTTATTGCCAACCATCAAGATAACAATGTTGGAATCAGCACGATCTCTCAGCGCACGTAGCCACCGCCGTACATTATCAAAACTGGAATTCTTTGTTATGTCATAAACCAGCAAGGCTCCCAAAGCACCCACTACCAGGGTACTTTTTCAAACATGAACTCTGTCCCAGCTGTCGTTCGACCTCCCATCATCAGAAATGGAATAAATGCCTTCATTCGGGTCTGTAGTATATCCAACGGATTCGACAGCTCTAACAATGGAAGTCTTCATCGTGCTCATATCAACAGCTATCCATTATGTTCGATCCTTCTCCTCCGAATGGCATCTCCTCGGGCCTCATGTAAAGCAACAGAGATCCATCCCAAATGGCGAGCCTTTCCTTTGTATTCCTTCATTCTGGCTTACACCATCCCACTCGGGTCAACGCCATAATCTGTCCCCAAATGGTCGTGGCTTATATGCTCATCCCCTTTTGCCCAGTGTTAATGGTCCTATGGAAAATAGGCCAAGATCGACTTGGTTCCGTTCAAAACAGTCAATATAAATCCATATTCGACCACACCCATCACAACATGTATAATTGGCCTTCTTTCCTTTCAAAAATCCTTCTCTCGGGTTTGCTCTACAACTATTATTCTGACTCGGCTGAGCTAACCGAACATAATCCTCTCTCTTTCAGGGTTGGCCTTCAACAGATAGACCTCTATTCGGGACTTCGCCTTCCATCACTGTCATCTTGGCTCATCTTGGCTTCGTGAACCTGTAAAACAGGGAGTTTTCCATAAATTATATAATCCTTAAACGAATGGATTAAAACATATTCGGCTCAACTTCCACGAACAACACTGCACGCCACATAGTATTCAATGAAATACAGCTTGTATACTATTTCTCCATACTTGATCCCATTTCCTTGCTAAATCTGCATACCTTCCTTACCAAATCGATGTCAACTATGGAACAATTATGATTTGGTAGAACATCAATTCTGTTATGGTCGAATGTAATTCGATGAGTCTTCCTAGAATTTCTCAACAGCTTCAACAGCCTCCTAAAGTGACTCAACAATATCCTTCAATCTAAAGAATCCTTCCACTAACAACTAATATACACTAATTTTGTTTTGACTCGCCTTATTCCATATGGTGATAAGGTGTCATGGCTTATCTTGCCCAAAATATCATTTTTTTTAACAAATTACAATTTGAATTACAACTTTTTGTAGGAAAACTCATTCAATATACTTAAGACAAATGAAATAGACTATGCACCCGTAGATGCTCCTGCATCATACTCTCCCTCTAGAAACAATTTGAACCTTAGTTCAAATGAGATGTCTCCTCAATGTTTTAGTCTTCACTCTATCCCTGGATCCCAGGGTCTTGTTGTGAATGCCAATGCTGTTGTTTGTCTTTGATAGTCTTTGTCTTTCATCTTCTTGCTTTTCTTCCTCTTTAGATATGTCCTCATTTCTTTCTCAGCTGCCATCTCCCGCTTCCATGCTTCTTCATCTTCATACATGTCTTCTAGATCTTCTTCTTGTTCTTCTTGTTTCGTGAGCTTCTCCAATGACTCATGTATGTCATTCACATTAGCAACCTTCATACCTGCATACAAAACATTCAAAGCCACCTTAGAATCAAAACCTTTAGGCCATGAAGCCTCTTGGCTGCCTTCACATTTTTGCTCCTTGATCAAAATTGTCTTGACCTCTTTGCTTTGCTCGTCTTGTTTCACTCCCACCAATGGTGTTCTCATCATGGTTTGTGCCTGTATGTAGCTCTCTTGAAGAACTAAAGAGCTCTTCCAACATTCTTATTTCTTCTTTTAGTGAGCTTTCATCTATCTCCCCATTCACTTCATCAAACTTGGGCTCATCACTCACAAGTATTACTTGTCCTTCACTAACCTTACTCTTCATCTCATCCTTCCTTAGCTTGTCTTCACATAAACCAATTTCTTCAATATATTCATCAAATACAATTGAAGTACCCTTACCTTGTGTTTCCTTACTCTCTTCAACTTCTCTTTGAAGCCATCTTGTTTGTTTCTTGCATTCAATGAGGCATTGCTTTGCTGCATACTCTCCCCTTTCCTCATCATCCATCCATTTGGAACTCTCTTCTTGCTGCATATTAGTCCACATAGCTACTTTCCATTTGTCATTTCTCATGAAAAGATCATTAAATGATTCAAACACATCATCATAAACAATTTGTTTACCTTTCCATGTACTTGTGTCATCCTCACGCCTTTGGTTGCTTGTGTCAACCTTCACCTTCCTCCATTGAGTTCTTGGTGTTGTTACCTCAACACTCACATCTTCACTCTTTGCCTTCTTAGGCACCCACATTTGATTCTTTTTCTTATCAATTGACTTCACAAGCCATTTAGGCATCCTGTAACCATGCTCTTTTGACGATACTGAAAAACCAACCTTGTTTGTCCTTTTATTTTCTTGCACATCTACATTCATATTAGGAATATGAGAAAAATCAATCTTATAAGGTAAACTTGCCTGCTTGCTTACTTGTTGCTTGCTTGTGTGCTTCACCATCCACTTAGGCATTATGTATCCATGATTGACTGCTTTGTGTGAGGACTTCATCTTCCTCTTGCCTCTTCTAACCTGTGTATTAACATCTTCATGCTCACAATAATAATCAAAATCAGGTACTTAACACTTCATTTACCTCTTGGATAGCTTGATCCATGGAGCACTCTTTCTCTTCCTTTGTGCTTGGCTGTTCTCTTGCCTCTTCTTGGCATTCAATGGCATCATGGAAGTCATCTTCATCTTCCATCTCTCCTCTTGCTTGTATGGGATCCTCAACACCTTCCTCATGCATTAACCAATGCATCTCTTCTTCTTTATCAACAATAGCAAACTTTTTCTTTTCTCCTACACATTCACTTGTGTACTTGGTGTCTCCTCTTGCACCAATCTCTTCATTCTTCAAGGCCTTTCTCTTGACCTTCATAAGGCTGCTCATACCTGCAATTACCCATGCAAAGACAACATTAGATATAAAAACAAGAGACCACACGGTCCCTATGAGTGCTCTCTTCACCAACACTCCTATCTTTTCAAGTGCTCCTCCTGGCACTTCATCTTTTCTTTCTTCTCTTCTCTTGTTCTCCACAATGAGAACATTTTTCACAATCTCTTCCTCTTTTTATTGCTCTCTTGGCAACCTTCTTATCTTCTTCAAGCCTCTATGGGCTTTTCTCTTCTTGGCAATCTCATTTTGCCTTCTTCTCCTCTTCATTAGGAAATCTATTGGCCACTTCAACCTCTTCCTCATTGGCCATACCCATGCTTGCTTGTCCATCTGCATCCAAGACTCATATTCATCTTTAATCTTAGCTAACTCTCTCTTTAAACTAGCAATCTCTTTATCAATTTCAATACTATTCATACCTCTCTTCTTTTGGATGCTTGCTTTCTTCTTGGTGCCCTCATGTACCTTGTTGCTCTGCTCTTCTCTCAGCAACATTTCAATTTCTGAGATCTTCACCCAAGTCTTTTCCACCTTGGTCTCTTGATCCCTTTAGGTCCACTTGTCTCACCCAAGCCTTTCTCCTTGACTGGTCTTTTGACAATCTCCTTGATCTCACCTAGGCCTTTTACATCTTAGTCTTTTGATCATTTTCTCAATCCTGCAGCAACTCTTTATACAACACTTCAACAAACACAAATCACAAATCCAAGTTTACTTTACCTTGGGTCACCATTTATTGAGCTTCCATGAGCTCTTCTCTCTTGTCAAGCCTCAATGGCTTTAAGACTTCCTGTTCTGTTCTCAAAAAAATCTTCAAAACATAGACTTTAAACTGAATATTAAATCTTACTCATACCTTTTCTTCAGCAAATCCCAAGAGCTTCAAGCTCTAATACCAAAATGGTGCGCTGTCATCAGACTCTTAACTGTCATGGCCTTTATCAGCTAAAATAATGAAACAGATTTGATCTCGGCTATGTGTCTCCACAGATCAACATAAGCCGCTGCTACCAAATAATGGAAGAAAAGTAAACAAATTCACAATAGCTTCATTGACCTTTCTCACCAACATTGTTTATAAAATCTGAAATCTGTTGCGTGCAAGCCATCAGGTACCAAGTTCACTCAAAGGAGTTGCACAAGAACAAGGATCTCGGCATTCTAAGGACAACAACCAAAAATATGTATACTGTTTCTCAAATGTGTACGGAGATCAGATACCTGATGAAATATTTAGAATCATTGTGTATGACCAGCCCTTCTGCAACAGCCTCGATTGTTCTTGTTGCAAACTCCACACCAATGGTAGACTTGGAATTCAAGCAGAATTCATTGAGACTAAATCTCGACAGAGGATTAGACTTCTCCGCCCCTGAATCTCCAATATTGATCGCAGTTCCTTGACCAGGCCCAATAGAGACCGCCATTTTTGTTGCAAGTGACTTCTTGCTAACTATATGGTATACTTCTGTTAAAACTGACTGAAAGGCTTTCTCAACATTTGTAGACTGCAATGCAGAGGTTTCTATAAAAGAAAGACCCTCCTTTTCAGCAAATAGATATCATCATCTGCTGACACATCTCGTAGATGATTCAAGTCAGATTTATTGCCAACCATCAAGATAACAATGTTGGAATCAACACGATCTCTCAGCTCACGTAGCCACCGCCGTACATTATCAAAACTGGAATTCTTTGTTATGTCATAAACCAGCAAGGCTCCCAAAGCACCCACTACCAGGTTACTTTTTCAAACATGAACTCTGTCCCAGCTGTCGTTCAACCTTCTCCCATCATCAAAAATGGAATAAATGCCTTCATTCGGGTCTGTAGTATATCCAACGGATTCGACAACTCTAACAATGGAAGTCTTCATCGTGCTCATATCAACAGCAATCCATTATGTTCGATCCTTCTCCTCCGAATGGCATCTCCTCGGGCCTCATGTAAAACAACAGAGATCCATCCCAAATGGCGAGCCTTTCCTTTGTATTCCTTCATTCTGGCTAACACCATCCCACTTGGGTCAACGCCATAATCTGTCCCCAAATGGTCGTGGCTTATATGCTCATCCCCTTTTGCCCAGTGTTAATGGTCCTATGGAAAATAGGCCAAGATCGACTTGGTTCCGTTCAAAACAGTCAATATAAATCCATATTCGACCACACCCATCACAACATGTATAATTGGCCTTCTTTCCTTTCAAAAATCCTTCTCTCGGGTTTGCTCTCCAACTATTATTCTGACTCGACTGAGCTAACCGAACATAATCCTCTCTCTTTCAGGGTTGGCCTTCAACAGATAGACCTCCATTCGGGACTTCGCCTTCCATCACTGTCATCTCGGCTCATCTTGGCTTCGTGAACCTGTAAAACAGGGAGTTTTCCATAAATTATATAATCCTTAAACGAATGGATTAAAACATATTCGGCTCAGCTTCCATGAACAACACTGCACGCCACATAGTATTCAATGAAATACAGCTTGTATACTATTTCTGCATACTTGATCCCATTTCCTCGCTAAATCTGCATACCTTCCTTACCAAATCGATGTCAACTATGGAACAATTATGATTTGGTAGAACATCAATTCTGTTATGGTCGAATGTAATTCGATGAGTCTTCCTAGAATTTCTCAACAGCTTCAACAGCCTCCTAAAGTGACTCAACAATATCCTTCAATCCGAAGAATCCTTCCACTAACAACTAATATACACTAATTTTGTTTTGACTCGCCTTATTCCATATGGTGATAAGGTGTCATGGCTTATCTTGCCCAAAATATCATTTTTTTTAACAAATTACAATTTGAATTACAACTTTTTGTAGGAAAACTCATTCAATATACTTAAGACAAATGAAATAGACTATGCACCCGTAGATGCTCCTGCATCACACTCCAGCATGATCGGATCACATCTTATCATGAGTTTGTTGATACGCTGGTGGAGCGTTTTGACAGGAAGGATCCGGAATCCTATTTCAGAGAGTTGGCTCAGTTGCGCCAGAGTGGCAGTCTAGAGTCTTACATTGGTGACTTCCAGAAGTTATCAGTTATGGTTCCTGACATTTCAGAGAGGCGACTTGTAGTGCTCTTCATGGAGGGATTGACAGAACCATTGAGAGGTTGGATCAAAGGCTTTGATCCTCCTTCGTTACAGGAAGCTATGAAGAAGTCGTGTAGTATGGAGATGGCAGCCCCATCCAGTAAATTCAACTCCAAGGCTACTTCTTCATTCAGGGACAATAAGAGCTTCAATGAAAATAGAGAGAGATTAGATATTGACAAAGATAAATCAGGTGTTAAGAATGATTCGAAGGCCAATCCAGTAGCACCACCTTTGGATCGAGAGGCTCTTAACAATCTACGCAGGAAGAAGCTTTGCTTCTACTGCAAAGGTCCCTATGATGCCAATCACGATTGTCCTTTGAGGCCTAAGGGCAAGGCAAATCAAGTGATGTGGGCTTATTATGAGGATTCGGAATCAGAAGATTCCGAACAGCAGGAGAGTTCTGAGGAGTCAAAGGCAGAGGCTTCAGAGCCTAAGGCCGAAGTAGATTCAGAGCTTCGGATTCAGGAGGCACGCCTAACTAGCATTCAATAGGATGGTGCATTCAGACTCCGTGGAGTTTTGGCAGGACAGAGGGTCATCACCCTTCTTGACACAAGAGCCACACATAATTTTATTGATGCTAGATTTGTGGAGAAACGTGGACTCACTACCGAGGATTTCGAGGGCATTAGAGTTAAGGTAGCTGACGGTTACACTCTTAGGTGTGAGTGGATGATTAGAGATCTCCCATTGCGCTTGAACAAGTATGAGTTCAAGGCTGATTATTATGTGGTGAACATGGGGGATATAGATTTGGTCTTGGGCATGAAGTGGCTTCATTCCCTTGAGGAAGTCACTCTTCGTCTCAAGGACATGGAGATTCGTTTTGATGTTGATGGGAAGACACACATTCTTAAAGCAATACGGGACAGCAACATCAAAGCTATTTTTTTTCATCGGATGGAGAGGCTCATACGACACGACATGGTAGAGTGGGCTGCCGAGTGCACATTGGCACCAATACAGGAGGGACAGCAGAAGACTGAGTATCATCCTGACATTCAGCAGTTGAGAGTCAAGCATGATAAGGTATTCAGTGATATTCCACCAGGGAGACCCCCAGACAGGGGCATTGAGCACATTATTGAGCTGGAGGATACTCGAAATTCCTTGGTGTGTACTCAGTTGGCTCTCCAGGATTCTGAGAGACATGTGGACGAGCTTTGTCTTGAGGTGACTTCAGTTCAGGGGTTAGCGCATGTGGCAGGGACTCAGCGTTCTTTTACAGTCAGGTCACATGTTAATGATGATATGAGTATGTCTAGCATTCACATTCCAGATTCAGAGATAGTAGTGGGTACAGGAGACAGGTGCATGAAGTCAGTTGGTATTGTTCACATTACTCAGGGGAGGAGTTTACTTGAGTTGCCAGTTGATTTCCGTTCATGGATTGGATGTTGGGATCCTTATCTTGGTACTTGTGATGATTTGACGCCATGGGATGAGAGTTGTGATTTTGGAGTTTGGGTGAGTTGTATTTGCCAGTTTGATTATGGATTCCTCTTGATTATATTTCAGAGGATATTGCAGGAGCTTGCGTTGATTGACAGCAATATAGATCATGACTACATTTGGGATCCAGGTGGATTGATTGGTTTATTGTTCAGCGATTGCTTGGGGACAAGCAATTTCAGGTGGGGCGGACTGTCATGTCCCCTTTCCAATTGACATCTTTCAGAGTTGATGATTAGCCTATTATGCGACCCTTGTAGGCTGATAGGATGGATAGAGGGTTTTGATGGAGCTTGGCTTGGCTTCGACTAGCAGAATTTTTCCAGTTGGCTTTCGTTCGGGCTCTTTCAGACACCGTTTGCCTGAGTTCCTATTTTTTTGGGGATTTTTGGTACTTAGCGAAGCACCCTTGTTATGGTATGGTCACGTGTGGAATCACTCCCTGGTTCACCAACTTCAGACGGTTCGAGAATCGGATATGTATTGAGGGAAATTAATATTTGATTGATTTAAGTAAATATTAATTATTTGGCGTATTTTTAATTATGAAACCCTAATTTTTAATTATGAAACCCTAATTAGGGCAAGCGCACCTTTTTGAGGATATAAGGGTTTCTCATTGGAGGAAGTGCCATATTATTCATGTTGAAGACAATTTTTGTTAAGTATTTTTTGAGAAGACTGAGCCAAGGGTTTCCAGTGTTCGATTTGCATTGAAGAACGTGCAATCTCCAGTGTGTGCAATTCAGAGGTTGTGAGATATCAGTTGATCTATGCCAAGCAAAGAGATAACTTCACACAGAGGTTATCACAGAGATTCACAGGTATTTATTTCATCAGGGTTTTTGTCCAGAAATAGTCCAGATAAAGATCTTCAATATTAGCGTAATATTTCTTGAGATCAGGGGTCTAGCATACAGGCCATATAGTTTTAACTGCTGCTGTACGAAATCCATACGATTTTGTACCAGGCCGTACAGTTTCGAAAAAAAGCGTGTTTTAGCAGTCACAGCTCAGAGACCGACATCGGCCGATCCACATACCAACATCGGCAAAGTCAGCAGTATTCCGACCGACCGCGACAGTATTCTGACCGACTGCGGCAGTATTTAGACCAACCGCGGCAGTATTCCGACCGATCGCGGCAGTATTCTGACCAACCGCGACAGTATTCTGACCGACCGCGGCAGTATTCCGACCGACTGCGGCATTATAACCGATGTCGGCGACTGTGTTTTTGAAACAGCAACCAGAGCCGTACCAAATCTAGGTTTTTCTTTCAGATTGCAGAAGAATCAGGTTTTTAAGACAATATTTTATATTATTTTTGTTGCATGACAGAGATCCTTTATTGTAATCATCTGAAACGAACAATAAGATCATAGATTATCCAGTTATAAGTGTTTACTGCTCCAATATTTATTTATTTGAATTTATACGAATTATTCTTGCAAATTCGCATTCTTCTTTATTTCATGCAAAAAAACACAAAAAAATTAGAATACACAAAAACAGTCCTAAAAATATTCAGTACCAGAATTCAGGGGAAACAAGGATTTCTACATGCACGAAATGTGCAAAGGTGCTTGAAGTGTGGAGTTGTGCAAATGTCCAAGGCAATCAAGGTGAAACCGCGGACCAACATGGTTACACTTGAATCATTCAGCGTTTCTTGAGAAGCAATTGTCCAGATAGTGATAAGTCTAGGAAGCAAGTGTGGAATCTTGGCTTCTAGTTGTGCCTTGGTGAACCATTTACCTTCAAGAATGAGTTGACACAGCCTAACAACTTTGTATACTAACATAGACAGAAGCCAAGTGTACATGGTTTCCAGAATATGATTTGTTTTTATTGGCAGACGTTGATTTGTTCTAGACAATGAAGTTTTGAATGCCTAGTAAACATAACTATCTGACGAAATCTTTCAGGAGTTCACATGGCGTGATTAGAGTGTAGAATCACTTCAAGAATCACATATCTCTTATTATCTGCAAATATGATGATACTCCATGGATTGGCTATGTATACACCCTAGTGGCTATGCATGTATAAATGCCCAAGCATTATATCACAGGCATCAATTGCTGCAATATCACAAACTGGTTCCTCTTTGAATGGATGAATAGCATATGAGAAAGGGCATTTGCTAATGATATATATATATATATATATGGTGTTGCAAGAACTGAATCATATCCCAAATTGTAAGAATGCAAATGAAACATGGTTGGCAAATTCGGTCAATTTGCAGTTGCTTTAGAGATGAGATTCTTCATGCTACCACAATCAATTAGAAAACCCAAAGGCTGCCCTTGCACCCACATCTACAAATACAATAGACATTTTGCTTCAGCGTTTGGTTTTGTTAGTTGTTGCATTGAACCAAGTAGAATTTGGGTTCATGTCTATTGCTTCTAGAGATGGTTGATCTTTTGGATCCCCTGCTCTTGCGTGTGCAAGCAAACTTTGTTGTGCATGACATACTTAAGTTTCAGTGGCTACTAGTTTTGTATTTGTCGCACCAATTACTTGTCTTAGATGGTTTTTCCTTGTTTGAAGAAGTTGTATTCTTTGCAATAGAAGATATGTCCCACTTGCCCTTCATATTTGACTCTTCCTCAATAGTTGCCACATAGAGATAGGTCTCTCCTAGTGGCTTGACCTTAGCTTATTTTAATTTGGACTGAATGAATGGTCATAGGCCATTGCAATACTTGAGAACTCTATGTTGGTCATCATAGAAAAATTCAAGATAGATTCATCCTCGAAGGCTTCTAGGAAATTTTCACATGTTGGTTCAGATTCTTCTTATGTTTTGTCTTTCTCCCACAAAGTATGGGCTTTCCACCACTTCTTGACAGGAGAAGAAACTTTCAAAAGTGCAAATATTGATATTTTCTTCATCAGAAAATTCATTCATAGAAAAATAAGACTCTAACTAATCTAACCAATTATCTACTGCATATGCATTGATTTTTCCCTCAAACACAAGAACTTCTAAATTCACTTGAAACTTAGGGGGGTCTCGACCACCAAACATTTTCCCTAATGAGTAAGCCGATGGAAGCACTCATTCTAGGACTTCAGTGCACTGGTTGTGTTGTCCCCCAAATAATATCACTCATTTTTGGGACAACACTTAAACTATTTTGGTCCTACAGACCAAAATTGTCTCTTCCCTTTTTCAAAATTTGTCTTGGGCATTCAAATTCCTCATTTTTCAAGCTTCTCAAAAATCTACGGACTCTGCAGGCTTAAATCTACGGGCTCGGTAGGCTTGAATCTACGGACTTAGCAGGAAGAGAAATCTACGGACTCAGCAGGAAGAGAAATCTACGGACTCTGCAAGACAAGTTCAACGGGCTTCATAGGTTGATTTCTACGGACTCTTTCAAGGTTAAAGAAAACTACGGACTTGGTTTCTGCGGACTCTGCAGGCAAGTCCATTTCTACAGGTTCAAAGGTTTCTGTAGGCGGGTTCAACCAAAAGAATCAGTTTCTAACACTTGGTCATTTTCGGGATTGGTTCAGTGCCTTGGTTCAAACAGAAATCTCCATCGGCAAGCATCAGCAACAGGTTCAACGTTTGGTTCATCCTTTGGTTCAACGTCAAAAGGTTCAAAGGCGGGTTCAATCAAGCGGTTCAACGCTTTTGGTTCACTCATTTGGTTCATCCTTTGGTTCAATCAAATGGTTCGTCAATTGGTTCAAGGCTTTGTTTGAACCGTTGAACCAAAACTTGGTTCAACGGTTGGTTCAAACATATGGTTCAAAGGCTTGGTTCATCGGCTTGAACCATTTTGGTTCAAAGCCTTGGTTCAACAAATTGGTTCAAAGCCTTGGTTCAACGTTTGGTTCAAAGACTGGTTCTACGAAGCAGTTCAATGCTCAATTCATCCGATTGAACCAAAACTTGGTTCAACGTTTGGTTCAACCAAGCAGTTCATCGGCTTGGTTCAATGGAACGGTTCAACGTTTGGTTCAATCAAAGGGATCATCGACTTAGTTCAAGGAAGCGTCCTGAAGGACAATTGCCCTTGCAGAGGGCACTTGGTCAACGAAAATACCCTTCGGAAGGGTCGTTTTCAAAAAGACTAAGGCAAGTCTAAGGCACAATTCCTTCGGACTTTTTGTCCGAAGGAATTCCTTCGGACAAAAAGTCCGAAAGAATTCTGAGAAGTTGCGGGAGTAAATCTCGAAGGAATTCACGTAAATGGCAAACGGAACAATTTCCGCAGACTTTTTGTCCGCGGGAAATTTCCGCGGACAATTTGTCTGCGGGAATTGTCCGCGGGAATTTGCCCGGGGAAAATACCCGCGGGAATTGTCCGCGGGAATTTGCGAAAGGCTGCCGAAGGACCCCGAAGGGCAGGTGCCCTTGCGAGGGACTCTCGGCTGCCAATTTGAAGAATGCTTCCTCGAAGCCGAAGGGTCGCCCGAAGAAGCCCGAAGGCCATTCAAAGACCGCCCGAAGGGTAGATACCCTTGCAAGGGCTCTTCCTGACCCAAAGCAGGGCATTTCTTAAGGCCCGAAAGGGCAAGTTCGATCTGGAAAAAAACGCCAAATAGAAAAGCCGAAGAAAGACTAAAAGGTGACGCGTCCGAAAACGTCAAATTCAAGACAATGAACTAGCCGTTGATCCTTTGAACCTACAGACCCGAATGCATTCACAGACTTCAAGGCCAAGACCAACAGAAAGCGAAGAAGGAACAGAACAGCAAATTGAATCCAGGACCCGATTCAATTAACCAAAAAAGGAGGAACGATGAAGGTAGGATCAGATCGCCAGGTGGTCATTGAAAGTTGCAAACTTTCAATAACGTGACTTGTTTCTCTGCATTGATAAAATCAAATGGGTAAACGCCCCTAAGCTCCAGCCTGTCTTCTTAACAGATTCCAACGCAACATGATGTGTTACTGTTCCCGAGTCCTTCTTGAAGAGGCTATATAAGGGACTCTCTTCTATTGTAAATCGATCTCTTTTTGACAATCAGAACGAAACTCTGCCCAAATTGAAAGACACTTTTGAGACTTTGAGTTCAGTTTGTTTATCATATTTTGTTATTGGAATAAGAAAGCAAGTGGTTTTTCAGACTTTGTGCTGTAATATCTTTGTTGTTGAGGAAACTGTTCTTATGTCTTTTTCCTTAATATATCTTCTATTCTTTTAATTCAACAAGCAGAATTAGTGACAGCAGTCAAGAAGGTGTCCTGAAGAGTCAATTGTGGAGAGACTTTGTGCCCCCATAATTGCCTTTCAGTGTGTTTTCTTTTCATTTTTGTGTAAAGGACTTTGGGAAGACTTTGTGCCCTCATTGTCCTTCGTATCTTACTCTTGAACAATTCAGGTGGAGACTTTGTGCTGCATCTCGATTTGCTGGTTATTACATCTTTTGTTACATTTTGCTGTTACTACCTGGAGTATTCTTGTGGCTTGTTGAATAGTACTTCTGAAAAAAGAGTGCTTTCTGTCATTTTCCTTGAGTTTCCCCTGTGATCTGCACACATCATCTCTAAAGAAAGAGAGATGGATGGTTTGTCCTACCCTTGAGTATTATTTTCTGTTAATATATATATATATATATATATATATATATATAGCATACCTATAGGGAACCTCCCCTTGATGAGAGGAGAGATCAGTCTCCTTTTTGATGTGGTAAAAACTACACATTTGGATGACCAGTCTTCCTACTTTGGCTGATCAGACCTATTTTGTTTATCAGTACGTTGATTGACAAAATATTCAACCAACAGGTTGAACAAAATTATTTATTTCTCTTAAAGCGCCTTTTGCATTTTCATTCTTGATCATTGCTTGGACTTCATCTCATGCTTCGTTGCATCTTGCCATCTGAACTTTATTGAAACGACATGGTAGATAATATTATGAATCTTGTGGTTGTTGGAAATTTGAGTGTCATGGTGTACAACGGAGTTTATTGTCTATGATATTGTCATTGATGTCAAATGATGAATGTTCTATCAAGCATTAATGACAAAGGTGTTGCGTTGCACAGACTTGTGGAGTAAATCAGGTTTGTAAGACTACTTCTCTCTATCTTTTCAGTCAAGCATGTCGAGAAATCCGAATGAGTCTTGCCTCACGAGTTGATCGGGTTTTTCAAAAGACTTAACTTCATTCAATTTTATAAGTTGAGCAGTGTTGAGAACCCGAATTGGTCTAGTGGAGTTGATCGGGTTTACCAAGTGACTTAACTTCCTTCCAATTTTATAAGTTAAGCAGTGTCAAGAACCCGAGTTGGTCTAGCAAAGTTGATCGGGTTTATCAAATGACTTGGCTTCTTTCAATCTTATAAGTTAAGCAGTGAGAACCCAAATTGGTCAATTCTTTTGGAAATATCGGCGAAGACAATTCTTTCGAAAAAATTAGCAAAGACAATTCTTTCGGAAATATTGGCAAGGACAAATCTTTCGGACAAATAGTCCGTGGAAATTGTTCCGAAGGGTATGTAGATGCCTGCAAGAAAGCCAAAGGGTAGTTTGTAGAAAAGCCGAAGAGTAGTGGACCGTCCAAAAATGCCGAAGGGGTTGTTTCAAAAAGTCCGAAGGGTAAGTGAACCGTTCAAAAAGCCGAAAGGATCTTTTCAGAAAACCCGAAGGGTATGTGGACCACTCAAAGCCTCTGAAGGGATCGTTGCGAAAATTCGAAGGGCAAGTGGACCCGAACAAAATTTCCGAAGGGTACTTTTGCAAAAAGGTCAAAGGGTATGTGGACCTTTACATAAAAGCCGAAGGGTACATTTGCAAAGTCCCGAAGGGTATGTGTCCTAAACAAAAGCGCTGAAAGGGGACCCGGACAAAAGGTCGGCAAAAATTGTCCCAAAGGGGACTCGGACAAAAATCCCACAACAATTTGTTCGAAGGGGTAGTTCAAATGGAAGGAAAGGACACTTGAGCATTTGCTGAAAGACATAGGGCACTTCCACAAGTGCCGAAGGACAATTGCGGAGGACACAAGGACCATTACAAAGCTTCCCAAGGATCACTTGAATTGTTTCGGAAAGAATCTAGGGCAAGTGGACGTTTAAAAAGGTTCCGAAGGATATCTCGGTTGAAGTATAAGACACTTGCATTATTGCCAAAGGATCAAGGCGAGATTAAAGATCAAGCATATCGAATATAATCAAAACGAGCGAAAGCGAACCAATCATATAGAAAATATCGAGATGTGAGAAAGAGCTCAATGGTTAATGCAAGAGAGATCGATGGTTTTGTTTTAAAAAATGAAAATATCTTACGGTTGAAGATAGATAGTGAATGGCACCAATAACAAGATGAATAATCCTCGTTTAAAGACATGACCTGATAAACAATGAGCTCGAAAAGTCTACACGGAGCCCGAGATTGATCGATCCAACCGATCAATCATCGATTAAGGAGGTTGTGCATTTATGAGATAAATCCAGCAGTTGCCAAACATAGTAAAGAGACTAGAACATTACGGCGTAATGCATGAACCAAGACACGAAAAGGGCATATGTCAAATTCAGATTGAATGAAGAACCAGAAAAGGGGAGTTGAAGTGCAAAAAAGAAATGGTGTAGTAATGACATGAATCCAACAATTGATAAATATAGTAAAGAAACCAAAACTTACGACGTGAAGCATGAATCGAGATACAGAAAGCGTGTATGTCAAAGTCACATTAAATGAGAACCGGTTAAGTGGAGTTGGAGTATGAACGCAATTGGAGATGTGAAACCCTAAAATCCATTATATATACATGACTTCAAAACATTGTTGAGTTTCTGTTGTTGCCATTGCAAACTTGAGAGTGACTCAAACGCTGTCTATTAGAGACGTATGCAGACAGAGTAAAAGGCAGAGAAAAACAAAAGGGAATGAAGAGTGTATGAACAAAATACATCCAAACACCAAGAACGTAAGGCAGAGAGGAAGTGAAGACACACAAAGAATGTGCAGTGTTTGAGCAGTTACAGACCACACTTGTAACAAAGTAATAGAGCTAAATTCATTTATGAATCTATCTTGTATTCTGAAGTTCTAGCTTCATAAATCTGATAGGTTGGTGCCATCAGACAGACTGAGTTGGTGCTCAGTTAAGAAGTGGGTGCTTCCTTAGAGTGGGTGCTCTTGAATATAACCAGTGAGGCATTTAACTGTGAGGCTGGATTAGAACAGTAGATTCTAGCAGCTATTCTCACCGTGGTTTTTCCCTTCGAATTTTCCACGTATAAATCTAGTTTATTGTGTTTTTGTGTGTGTGCGCTCTCTACATTTGTTCTTTGATATGCATATGTTTTTATATATTCATTAAAAAATTAAAAGAACTAGTTTTTAGCTGATATACTGATTCACCCCCCCTCTCAGTGGATAGTCGTGTTCAACAGTGGTTTCCACGATACTTTGACCTCATTCGATGAGACAAGCAAGATGAGTTGCTTTGATACCAATGATCCAGATCCAAGGAGGTCTAGGAGACAACACTCTAAATGAGGATTTAGATGTGTTATGTGTGTATGCGGAAGCAATATGAAACAAGATTCATAATAGATAAAATAATAGATCTCAAACCATAAATTTTATATATATTACAAAGTTGTGAAGGCTTAAAGAAATGCTATGGAAGTCGAAACACACAATAGGTTGACAGATGTGCTAGCATGATGTCAGCCTTGTAACATAATGTATAGATGAATTCCCATAGGGAAGCAGCTACAGTTTTGAAAGTCCAATGGCTCATTACTTTGGGGAATATAGAGATCAATTTTCAGGAGTTATTCATGCGGTTTTGCTAGGAGGGCAAGAGATTCGAATTGTGAGGGTTGCAAGCAATGGCTCCATAGATAGTGAGTTCTCATCAAATGCAAAAGCTACTGAAAAAAGGATCAGCTAGATTTGTGGCATTATTATTTTCACTAGAATGTCAACAATAATAGGCATCAACACCACTAGATCTTCAATCCATCATTGACAAACACGAAACGGTATTTGGAGATATGTTGAAAGGACATCCGCCGAAAAGAGATCGTGACCATGCCATTCAACTTGTACCGAGGAGCCAATTTCCCAACATCATAACTTACATGTACCCATATGTGCAAAAAAATGAAATTGAGTGAATGGTACAAGAGATGCTAGAAGCAAGTATCACTCGTCATACTCAAAGTGCATATTTTTCTTCAGTTGTGATGGTGCTTAAGAAGGATGACATTTGGAGCATGTGCCCAGACTACATAGAACTAAATAAGTCCTCTATCAAATATAAGTTTCCTATTCCTGTGATTGTTGATTTGTTAGATGAGTTAAATAGAGTTTTTTTTAATCAAATTAGATCAACACATGAGGGCCATGTGAGTTTCTTTTTATATCCTTGGTATCACAAATGCCCCTTCCACATTTCAATGTTTGAAGAATTCCATTATACAAGTAATCTTTGAGAAAGTTTGTCTTGGTGATCTTTTATGATATACTAGTCTATAATTTAAATATGGAAAGACCATTTGCACCATGTTGATTAGGTTTTATAGACTCTCAAACAACATAAAATTTATACAGAAATTGAGAGTGTGCTTTTGGAGTCAAGGAGGTAGAGTATCTGGGTCACATTGTCTCTCATGAAAGAGTCAAGGTGAATCCTAACAAGATCAAGGCCATGGTAGAGTGCAAAGTTCCTAGAATCCTCAAGAACCTACGAGGATTATTATGAATTACAAGATACTATTGCATATTTGTCAATAAATATGGTAGCATAGCATCGCCACTCACAGCTTTATTGAAAAGGGATTCCTTCCATTCAAGTGAGGCAGCAATCAAAGCATTTGAGAAGCTTAAGTAGACCATGTGCACCAATCCAGTTTTAGCCAATCTAGATTTCAGCAAAACTTTCATTGTGGTATGGGTGCAGTTCTAATGCAAGAAGGCAAGCCCATTGCTTTTGAAAGTCACAAACTCAAAGGTAAGAATTTACTCAAAGCCATTTATGAGAAGGATGTGGCTATTCTTCATTTGGTCAAACAGTGGCAGCCATATTTGATGGGAGGACACTTGAAATTCAAGACAATCATGACAATCTGAAATATTTCTTGGAACGGAGGATATCATCTAAAAAGCAACATAAATGGGTTACTAAGATGTTGGGACATGACTTCAAGTTCATCTACAAGAAAGGGAAGGGAAATGTAGTGGTAGACGCCCTCTCTAGATGAAATAAAAACATAGAACCAATATTGTGTGCCATGTCAATACTTCAAGCAGATAGGTGAACGAGGCAAGATTGGAGTGGCAATAAAACCCAGATACGTGGCAACTTATTCAACAACTTCAATGAGATCCTAGCACTTTGGATGAATTTGTGTGGAAGGGTGACTCCCTTTGTTACAAGGATAGGCTATAATTCTGCAAAAACTCAAAACTCAAGTATAAGGTTCTAGAGGAGTTCCATGCTTCTCCGGTTGGTGTGCATTCATGATTCTTCAATCACGATTTGTTTTTTCGGAAGGGCACAAAGGCAATGTACAATTATTTGTGATATAATGTTTATTGTGTCAACAAAACAAGTATTTGTGATATAATGTTTAGTGTGTCAACAAAGCAAGGGTGAGACAATCAAAACCCAAAGTTTTCTACAACCTTTATCTATTCCTTTATGGTTTCAATGGATTTCATCATGGGGTAGCCAAAATAAGATGGGAAGAATGTCATCATGGTAGTGGTAAATAGACTCACAAAATAGGCCCACTTTTGTGCCTTGTTGCATCCTTTTGTAGCAAACATGATGGTAGAAACATTCATAGAGTCAATTAAGAAGCTACTTGGTACTCCAAAGGTTACAATTAGTGACCATGATCCCATACTTACTAGCAATTTTTCAACTAATATGTTCACTTGTTTAGGTACTCTACTAGCTCACAACTATTTGTATCACCCCCAATTAGATCACCAAACTGATCTTGTCAACAAATGCTTAGAGGTTATCTACAATGTTTTAGTTATGATAAACAGTCCCAATGGGTTAACTGGCTGCCACTAGTAGAATGGTGGTATAAGAATTATTTCCATACTTCTTCCAAAATGTCACCATACATGGCATTGTATGGATACCCCCCACTATCTATCACATCATCCATGAAAGAGAATCCAAGAGTTCATGCAATAGAAGAGCACATTCAACACCAAAAAGAGGTACTTTCTAGTCTCAAAGAGAACTTGACCCTGGCACAAAATCGAATGAAACAACAAGTTGACCAACACAAGTAAACATTTTGAAGTAGGAGATTGGGTTTTTTTTAAGGTTACAGCCATATAAGCAAGTGTCCTTGAAGAAACAAAAGAAGGATAACAAACTTTCACCTAAGTATTATGGCCCTTGTCAGATCTTGCAGAGGATTGTCGATGTGGCATACAAATTGGAGTCACCTCAATCAACAGAAATACAGAGTAATTCATTTTCCTTGTTTGAAAAAAGTCATTCATAAGAAGATTCAAACCTATATAGAGTTACCAGAGCTTGATGAAGAGCGAAGAATCATCTTGGAACCTAAAGCGATTCTCCAAATGCACACAAAGAGGCTACAAACTAGGCCAATCACGGAGTATCTCATCAAGTGGGAGAGCCTACCCAAGGAAGATGCGACATGGGAAGATGAAACTTTCATGTAGAAGCATCTGCATATGGCCAACATGAGGGCAAGGCTTGTTTGAAGGGAGGAGAGGCATGCTACACCCTTAGCCTATCGGGTGTCTTAGGACATTTATGGCCAACTTGTGCCTACATAACCTTTGACTTAGTCATTTGATAACTTATATATTTCATATTAGTAGTCAGCTTAATTGGATTATGGAGTCCCCATAGCCTAATTATGGTGTATATAGGGTTAGTGTTTAAGTATTGGATCATCATATTACAATTTTTGTTCTTATTGTAACGATTGTGGACATTGCCCCCTCGAAGCATCTCAGTCATACATTTCAACATTTTGCTCTTCGTTTCATTTATATTCTGTGGATCTGCTATATTCTACTTTTATTTGCAAGTAATTGTTGTTAACTCGTTCATGTCATTTGTTGAATTGTGATCTATTGTTGTGAATCTTCTTTTGTGATATAGTAAGTTCATTAACCACATTGATGAAGAAAATGGAGAGCAGCAACAATATCCTTATAATCTGCCCAAAGGTTCGAATTCTTCCACTGAGCTGAACCTTACTCATGTTATGGAAAATATCTCAGTTATGGAGCCTAGGGTTAGGACTCATCTCCCTCCCATTTACCCCAAAGCTCATCAAGTCTTTTATGTCTTTGAATTAATACAAATCAATGCTAGCGCCACAGCTGCATTAGCCCCCACTTTCAAAAGGTTTGGCCCTCCCATTGGTCAATTAAACATTCCAAACAATGGATATAAGGCATCCCAGAAAAGAGAAGACCTTGAATTACCCTGTTGGGTCTCCAAGAAATCATACATTTAGCCATAGCTCTATTGACAACCCTGATAGTGACCAGAACCTTTTAGGAGCTATGTCAGAAATTGCAACCATTCTCAAGAATCTCAACGAAAACGTTGAGGAAAACGATGTGCACAACCCTTATATTGAGGGTTGCATCACTTGGCCTCTCTATGTGGTACAGAAATAACAAGAGCAAATTGACACCATGAACACCTATATTGAGTGCATAAATAAAGTCATTGGGAAGCATGAGCACACTCTAGAAGCCATAAATCGTTTGATACTTTTTAGAGAACACTAAGATGCAGATTGCAAAATTAATCCAGGAACAAGTTGCTGACAGCTCTCAATCCAAAAGCCAAGCCACTCAAGAAAAAAATTATACAGATGCAACTATAAGAGAATCTACACCAACAATCTCAATGATGGCAATCCTGTTTGGACCCTTGCAATGGAAATGACAAAAGTATCCCATCTCACTTCACCCATGGAATTCCTCAGAATCCTGTTTAATGTTTAATGCCAGCTTAGCTTTAGTTCCAAATTTTAAATCAGCAGGAGATGCATCATCATGGTCATATCAGATGTAATGCTCCTGCGAATAGTAATATTAGGTAAATAGTGCTGTATATATGCATATTCCAGATATAAATGCCACCAGCAGAATACCTAAGTGTACTATGATAAATCATAGTATTAGCATTGATATTGTTGAAGCGAGTCTGATAGTTGGTTTTCATTAAGGAGATCTGGCCTCAACCCTTATGATGTATCAAGCCAACATCCTTTGATCTACTCTCTTTGCCTACCTTTTGTTAAATCAAGCAAACGATATTTGTAACCCCACTTTTTGTTTTAATATGATATTTACCTTTTTCACAAAAAAATGCACAGTATTAGACAGAATATAGAGCAAGGGATAACGTTCCAAATATTAAAGTAAAATTAGAATCGTACCAGATATGAACCTATTTCAATTGTTTTTTTAATATAAATGAGAATATCTTCCTTAATATTAAAGTAAAATTAGAATCGTACCAGATATGAACCTATTTCAATTGTTTTTTTAATATAAATGAGAATATCTTCCTTCGCATGGCCATTAGTGACAAATCTTATCTGTGAACTTCAGAATTTTATACTGATGTTGCTCATGGAATGTAAGGTTTTAAGATATGGCCAAATTATGCATATAGTTCAGCAAGTTAAAACGATATCCCAGTAAGTTAAAAAAAATCCCAGCAGAGTTCAACAAGTTAAAACAATATCCCAGCATGTTTAAAAAATATCCCAGCAGACTATGTTATCTATTAAAAGCTATATCAGACTGCTTGTCTTGTCTATCTTTAAGAAACTACCTGCCAAGAGCTCTTCCAAAATCGGAACAAAGTGATCGCATGTATGTTCCTTTTGAGCAAGTAACTTTGAAAATTAAGTTTTGACTGCAATGAACAACATAAAATGGGTGTTTATTTCCTTCCTTTCCCTCTAAAATATCTCTCAGCACTTGTAGAAGAAAACAGCAGAGGAGAAGTTTCAAGGAAAAACAATTGTCTTCTAGAAATTTCTAATGCAGAAGTTGAAAAAAAAATTAACCGGGACAAGTAGACCAGTAAAAATGGGAAAAAAAATCAAGCCTTCTAATAGAAATTTTTTTGTACAAAATAATATACCAAGATACCTAGCCTGCTGGTAAAATATCCCTTTGTACGATTCAGGTACCCATTCACTTAATGCAACTTTGAGGACATTATCACCTACAAGGAATATGGGAAACACACTGAGAAATAGACTCCAAGTATTCATACTCACCGATCATCTAAGCTTCGCTGTACATCAAACTTGTATATCGAAACTTTTCTTGGTGGAAGGTCTATTGTTTCTCCCCTCCTTGCTTTATCATACATCTTTTCTCCCCCAACCTTCCAGTACATACAATTTGTTTGCATGAATCATAGATGCTATAAGATCTCACTAACATTTTTGCTTAAAAACGAAAACAGATATGGTTTCTTAAATCTTTGAAACATCTTCAACATAAGCAGATAAAATGACAATCAAAAGAAAATACTGAATCATCCCTCCGCCTCCCCCTTCCCCTTCCCCTTCCCTAATCCCCAACAGAAAAAAGAAAGATATAGTTGCAAGCACTAAATATGCTCATTACTGCATATCCAGCTACTGATTTATTATTCGGAAGAGGAAAAGTGCAGCAAAACAAAATGAAATTTTATTGATGTGCTTAAGTGACAAAAAACAGTCGACGAGATTGAAATACAGATCAGCATGCCAGATACAATCAATGAGAGGTGCTTTAGTGAACGTCCCAAGAGAAATATATCTAAGCTGATTATAATCAGACAACAATAGAAGAAGAGATCGGACATGAGAGAGGAGCCGAGTAAATTATAACGAGATCAAAAGAAGCAAAGACTGTATAGTTCGAGGTGTGCTCCATAAATCCCAGCTATGTTATGCCCAGTGATCAACCAGTCACTGAGATAAATCAATTGACCTTGAATAACATTATACTTTAATGATGTTTCATCCCACTCAACTAAAATAACAAAGCAATTCCCAAAACTCACAATTTCCAAAGAAGAGATACAAACAGTGTGGGAGTCTCATGCAGCAAAACAAGACCACACCTTGATAGCTGAAAACATTGGTGGAACTTGCCATATCTCGCCATAAAATGACCTTGCAGCTTTTTGAATATCCTCATCTTTTATGTGTTCCCAAGGTTCCCTTTCAATTACCTGTACATAATCTGATATCGTGTCATAATCCGAGTTTTCTTCTCTTAAAAAGCAGTTATCCGGTTTGTCTTTTTGTCAATTTCTGCTGTGTATAATGAATTCTACAATAAACATCTATCATCTAAAATTGTATAACAGCCATTCCAATATCCAGAAAATGGTAATTGCATCAAAACCAGCATTCAGAGTGAATTAACATGTGATATTGCTCCCTACAATTTTTCAGAAATAGACTACTGGCTTAAGAAACCAACATCATTTTTTGTGCCACTTTCTATCGCTATAAAGCTAGACAATGCCATTTGCAACAGTCTCATCTAGACATGGATATAGGATGGTATTTATTTAAAATAATTTATGAAGTCGCCTACCTGCTTAAATAGTAGGTCCCCTCTCCTTGCCTTTGACACAGAAAGCAAGCCTTAAAGAGGAATATACTACTGTCACTGCAACCTCAAGTCCCTAGACTACCTTACAAAGGGGCCTTCCGGGGCTTATGCAAGAGGTAGGATCTAAAACTTCATATTATGGACGGGAATATTCATTTCTACACATCTCTAGGAAAACTTCGGTACAGCCTATAAACTATGGGAGATAACTATTTGACTACCTCCTTCAGCTCCACATTCAATGAATATAATCAACAAATTCATTCAAGAATCGTATGGTAAGGAACACTAATATATTCAGTCAGAAGCACGTGTTGAAGCCACAACATTCAGATATAGATGGTATCAATTAAGATGCAAAAATGCAAGTAAAACATAATCTTTTAACAAGATGTTAAGCACGGGATATACTGAGAGGGGCGGGGTGGGGGACGGGGGGTGAATCAGTTTATCATATATCTTATAAAACTTTCACTTAATCAAACTCCACTTAACCATACATTCAAGATATGTAATAAAATGAAACAATAACATGCACCACACAAGAGAGAGAGAGACACCAAATTTTTACGTGGAAACCCAATGTAGGAAAAACCACGGAGAACAATCTCATGTTGAACACAACTATCTACTGAGAGGGGGGGTGAATCAGTAGATTAGCTAAAACTAGTTCTTTAAACCTTTTCGAGAAGATACAGATGCATATGCATATTAAAGAACAGATGCAAAGATTACACACACACACAAAAACACATTACACTAGATTTATACGTGAAAAACCCAAAGGGAAAAACCACGGTGAGAATAGCTGCTAGAATTTACTATTCTAATCCAGCCTCACAGTTAAATGCCTCACTGGCAAACCTCACTGGTTACATTCAAGAGCACCCACTCCCTAACTGAGCACCAACTCACTATGTCTGATGGCACCCAGCAATCAAAATTATGAAGCTACAACTTCATAATACAAAAAGAATCAAACTCTATTTCTTTGTTACAAGTCTTGTCTGTAACTGCTCAATCTCTGCACATTCTTTGTGTGCTCTTTCTTCCTTTCTGCCTCACTCTCTATCTGGATATATCTCTCTGTCCCTCTAACTTTTTCTCTGTCTGCATGTGTCTCCAATCGACACACTTTGAGTCGCTCTAGTAGCTCCTTTTGCAATTGCAACGGCAAACTAATGGCAATGTTCTAGATGTCGTATATATATAGACAATGAATCTAGGGTTTCATATCTTCAAAATGTGTTTACATTCTAACTACACCTTACTGGTTTCGGTTCTGGGTCTCATTTAATGTGGCTTGGCATTTACACCTCTCGCGTCTCGATTCATGCTTCATGCCGTAATGTTCTGGTCTCTTTACTATATTTGGCAACTGCTGGAATCAAGTCATAAATGCGCAGCCTTCTTAATTTTAGATTGATCGGTTGGATCAATTCAATCTCGAGCTCCGTGTAGATATGTCGAGTTCATCACAAGTTTCGTCTGTTCCTCCACTTGACTGTTAGAACATATTAAATGCAAGCCTTTAATTTCTTTCTTCACCATTTCTAAGTTCTTTTGCTAACCATCGAGCTCCTTTCGAATATCTTTGATATGCTCGATCTTTAATCTTTCTATTGTGTCGTTAACTATAGGTCACATTGCATCACTGACTCCACTTTGTTTCATTGGATCTTCCTTATCGAGCTTTCTGTGTGCCGTTCGATCTCTAAAGATGCATGATCTTTATATTGGCTTGGTCGTTAAACTTCGGCATGTTGACCTCATCTCATTTTCTTCGACATTCATGTATTGCTTTTGCTCCTTTGATCTCTTCAAACTTGCTCGACCTTTAACTCGCCTTGATCCTTCAGCACTTTTGAAAATGTCCTACGAGACTTCACACTTATCTTACGACACTTTTGAAAATGCCCTACAAGACTTCACACTTATCCTTCGGCAATGTTGCAAGTGACCTATATTTCTTCCGAAATATCCTTTGGAAACTTTGTAAGAGTCCATTCTATCCGAAAGTATCCTTCGGGAACTTTGTAAGTGTCCTTTCCATCCGAAAGTATCCTTCGGGAATTTTGTAAGTGTCCTCTCCATCCAAAAGTATCCTTCGGGAACTTTGTAAGTGTCCACTTGCCTTAGATGAATTCTCTGAAAGAATTCATTAATGCCCTTTTTCCAAAAGTGTCCTTCAGGACTTCTATAAGTGACCTATTCAGAACTTTTGTTTGGATCACATGCCCTTCGGAACTTAGCAAAGTACCTTTCAGAATTTTTGTTTGGGTCACATGCCCTTCGGAACTTTGGCAAAGTACCCTTCGGGATTTTTGTTTGGGTCACATGCCCTTCGGAACTTTTGTAAAGTACCCTTCGAAAACTTTGAACGGTTCACTTACCCTTCGGCATTTTTGAAAAGATCCCTTCGGGAACTTTGAACAATTCACTTACCCTTCGACATTTTGAAAAGATCCCTTCGGAACTTTTGTAAAGTACCCTTCGGAAACTTTGAACGGTTCACTTACCCTTTGGCATTTTTGAAAAGATCCCTTCGAAAACTTTGAACAATTCACTTACCCTTCGGCATTTTGAAAAGATCCCTTCGGAACTTTTGTTTAGGACAATTTTTCGACAAAGACTTAGCCATTTTTCCAAAAGAGATCGCCGAACCACTTTCTCCGAAATAATTCCAAATTGCACTCATTTCCTTCGGAAACTTTGTTGCGGACATTTTGTTCGACAAAGTCTAAACCATTTTCCCGAAACATTTCGCCAAACCACTTTCTCCGAAAGAATTCCCCGGACAAATGCAAAGGTGCAAAATCGACTAAGTATGGAAACTTAGTAGGCTTTTAGCTGAGGAACAACCTTATGCATTTGTAACATTTGCTCTACTCATCTTTATGACTTAAAACTTAGACCACAAAGAGATATATGCAAATGTTGTTAACATCCACCTGTGTACTTAGCCATATCTGTCAAGATAACCATGTGAGCAAAGACATTCATATGACTGTTCTTGTGTTTTCATAGTCATTCAAAGGACACACAACTCCATGGGGCTCTGCAACAAGTCTGTTCAACTCAACAAGTTTGTCACTAATGCATAATAGCACTTGCTACCTTTGACATCAATGACAATCCTTCATACATCAATGACTATGTCCAACATACACAACACAAAAGACTTGAAGCAAACTTACAACAAAGACATGAGCGATAAGACACTTGTGCAAAACAACACTCACACAAATTTCATAAACTATCATATTTTTTGTTGATGTAAGATTGCACATGAACCCAAATGCTCCTGCATCAACAAATCTCTCGACTACCAACTACATCTACGACGCTCCATCGCTCCATTCAGCCAGTTGTTGATATAATAAACTTCTTGATCATGGAGAGCCAACACTCATGAATTGTGATGAAGTTGCAATAACAGAAAATGGATAAAATTAAAGGCAGACAAGAAGAGTTGCCTGCTGAAAAACAGCAGCATATAGTAGAAAAAGAAATAGAAAAGAAAGAAAAGCAGTTCAACAAGATGGTTCAGCAATTGAAACGGCTAAAAATACATGTACGTACTAGAATGTACCTCCTAGGGATAAATCACTAAACTTATGAAGAGAGTGTCCTATAATAAGCATACAAAGAATAACCTTTCTGTAAATGAACAATCAATATGATTGGAATGAAAATAGGATTAGAGACTTAGTTGTGTGGCTAAGACCCTGTAATGAGTATTATAATATGCAAATGAAAGAAACAAAGTGCATGAAATGAAGGACATGAAGGTACTTACCTAGACAGTTTCTGGCACATCGACTTCCCCCTTGGGCTAGAGCAAACCACACCATTGGTAAGGTGTCTTGAGGTGAAACCAAGAAGGATAGAAGAATACCTAATAGACCAGATAGGTAGGCAGCATAAGACTCTAGTTAATTAGCTAGCACTCCCCTGTTGTTGAAGTTAGCCCTACATGCAAATGATGAAGTCCCGAAGTCAAACCTCTTGTCCTTGTGAAGATCTAATAGACCTTTATATATGAATGACAGATAATTCGATATAGTTTTTGGCATTGACATCTAATAGACCTTTATATATGAATGTGAAATATAAGGTCTCAACTCCTAAACACTGATGGTTTCGGTTATTGACGAACTAGTCAGCTTGCTAAAACTCAAAACCTTATCTCAGAGACATGTTCGATCAAGATTTGATGCATCATTGATACATGAGTGATAGGTTCGGTTAGAGCCAAACTTGTACCTAAGGCCTGAAAAGGGGTTTATAGAAGGCAAAGAAAGATAAAAGAGATCAAACTAGGTCAAAGCATGATGTGATATGATGTATAGGGATATGGTGATGATGAAATGAGGAACCTAAAGTGATAAGACACCTATGACATCTAAGGCTAAGGGTGCCATTGTTTCTCTAACCGAATTCAACCCTATCCTGCAAGAATGGGAAGGGCAAATGCCCAAACAGGCCCCTTGGAAATGAAATGTGTTGCATCCAAATTCATGTGTATACAATACTCAACAATAGAAGGTAAACATTTGAGGGCCACAAGCAACAAGTATATCACTTTGTGAACCCAATGTGACACTGATGTCAATAAATTGAAGGAAAAGAATAAAAAATGTGAACTGAAATGAAGTACAAGACCAATCCTTTGAATCAACTTCAACAATTGTTGGATGCAATGAAAACAACATGCAAGTAGACTAGAGCATCTCTGACCTCAAAAAAGGAATAAGTAAATACTACTTTGGGGATGCAAAATCATTTGAGATACAGAGTCATGAAGATGGATGAGGAAGTCAAGCTTCATGATGAGACCTAGAAATGGCCTCATATGCCTATGTAATCCTTTTCCAAATAGTTCATTTTGTCGCATTTTCCATTCCTAAGACTCATAATATACTCATGCATATGTAATGTAGATATATATTATATATGCAAAGTAAATCTTTAATTTAAATATGTTATTTTTGAGTTTCTTAATGTAGTTTAATGGTTTCATAATGGTTTAATATTTTCATGGCTGAAGTGGAATAGGAAAGATATTTGTTTGCTATGTTTAGCACACGCAACCATTCTGGCAGATACACCCACAGCTATTGGTTGGCTGGACTTTGGAGACACAGAGAACCCACAGCAACTGGGAACCACCTACAGCGACTATCCAGGGGCACCCGCAACAACTAGCTAAGACCACCCGAAGAAACTATTGTACGTGGACATTTCCAGAACACAACATAATCTCTAGTTGTCATCTCCAACCGTCATCTAACTCATCCAACAAACTCAAAAAGTCGTAATACCTTATGAGAAGTTGTTATAACTATATGGGAACTCCATTGGACTATGTCTTCATTATTGGATTGTACATCCATTTGGTTTTAACCATTATAACATCTTTCTTGTCTTGATCTAATTTCTGCAACAATATGATCTTATGGTTGTAACCTATTATGTCTTTCTTTAGATAATAATCCCCTGCCTTCCTTATATAAGGAAAAGAGTTGAAGGTGATAGCAAGCGTAGAAAAAATAGAGAGTAAGAGTTGACAGAGCTATTATAATCCTATAATATCCCTAATAAGGAGATTGTTGGAATTAAATGAAAAATTGTTGTCATTAAATCGCCAAACTCAAGGAAATCGCTGCAATATACTCAAGGACATCACTGCAATTAAATCGTTGCAATCAAAGAGAAGCACCACACTCAAGGAAGGTCGCCACACCTCATTAGTTATTAATCAACATTAATTAGTAAATATCATTAATTAACAAACAGCCATTGGAAAGTCGCCACTTTTGGAGGAGACACATCTTTTTAATGGAAGGCTTGAAGCTATAAATAATCAGCCCTTGGTTTGGAAGAAGGATCCAATCATATTCATTCAAACATGCAACTTAAGGGCGTAACCCTTTAATTGCATAACTTGATCTCAAGTACGAAAACCCTTGTTATCAAATAACCCAAGGACGGAACCCCTTATGGATTAAATACTCTATTATTCGAAAATTCTGAATTAAAATTCATTTTATTATATAAATTTTTATTTCAACTTGAAAATCAATAATTCTTTTAAAAGGGATTTCCAAGAAATCCAAATTCTTGCATAATATTCCGATTTGGAATATTATAGTGGTATCAGAGCTTTCCATCCTGCCAACGTGTGGAATAAAAACCATATGCAAGATAACAATAAGAATATTTTGTATTACGAAAAGAGAAATAAATGAGACATGGAAGATTATAGAATTATTGAGAGGGTAGATAAACTTATACAAGGCCAAGAACAATTGGCAAATACAGTGGCACAAATGGCGCATACCATGAAAATAATGATGAATATCAATACACAAAAGGCAGAAACTAGTTCATCCATATCTGAGCTCGAATGTAAAACAGACACCACATCATCATATCGGCATTGCCAACCAACATTCATTCCAAGAGAAGAACCAGACGAAGAAATTCCAAATCATTTAATGATGATCTTATAACTTGCTTCAAAGCATATCAATCACTTCTGGAGGGAATCCAAAGGGGAATTACCCTACAAACTTATATGGCAATGAGCGAGAAATGGAGGCGTATCTCGGCCAGAATATAAACTCCAAAATAGACAAAGGGATATGCGACATGCATTAGGCAAAATGTCACTATCACCTTTTGATGTTACAAACAAATGTACGGTTAGGGCATGGATACAAGCGTTGGACATGTATCTTTCATTACGTCCAATGATGGAAGAAGCCATAAAATTTTCGACTCTCCATCTGGAAGGTATAGCCCATGAATGGTGGTTCCATGGATGAGTCACCCAAGGACATAGCCATATGAATTCATATGACGATTTTGCTAAATGATTGATCGAAAGGTTTGATAGGGCAGATCCCAAGGTCCATTTTAAGGAATTAGCACTATTAAAACAAAACAATAGTGTGGATGAATACATGGTAGAATTTCAATGACTAGCAGTAATGGTTTCCGACATGTCTGAAAAAAGACTCCTAGTATTATTCATGGAAGGATTAATAGAACCTCTAAAAGGATTGCTCAAACCTTTTACTCCATCAAAACTTCAAGAAGCAATTAAGAAGGCCTTAGATTTGGAAGCTTCAACCTTAAAAGGCAAAAATATACCATACATCCAACCTAGGGGAATTGGAAGTGGTCCTCCGAAAAATCAATCTTATGAGCAAAGGAGACCAATACAAACAAGCGGACCTCAACCCTATGAGACACCCAAGTCAAAAAAGGAATTGGAAACGCATAACGAATTAAGGAGAAAAAAGTTATGTTTTACTTGGAAAGACCCATGGACTCCAGGCCACCATTGATTGGGCAAAGGGCAAGTTCACTACATCGAGGTTGGCATGGAAAGTGATACAGAAGAAATAAAATTAAACAATGAAAACCAATTACAAATAATGGCAGAAGAAAACACGGAAGGAACATTTGCCACTCTCTGCACCTCGATATCATCCATTCTGAGTAAGAGGAACATTGCGAGGACAAAGAATTATAGTCTTAATCGATAGTGGGGCTACCCATAATTTTATTGATGAAAAATTGGCTAAGAAAATCGGTTTGAAAACGGATAATTCCAAGGATTTTTAGTAACGGTTGCTGATGGATTTACTCTTCCGTCTACAAAGAGAATTCCACAATTAAATAGTTTTGAAAGGCATGGTTAATGGTAGCCCTCAAATAGTAACGACAAAAACAATGGAAAGAACATTTAATAAGGGGCATGTAGCATGGGCGGTACAACGTTTGATCAACTCTACACAAGAACACGAAACACATCATGATGATATTCAGCCTATCATCGAAAGGCATGCCAAGGTATTTGAGAACCTACCACCCGGACTACCCCCAGCAAGAGGCTCCCAACATATCATTGAGTTGGAACACGGAACGAAATCAGTAATAACTACACCATACTGACATCCAAAGATTTATAAGGATGAGATCAAAAAGACCATCAAGAACAAATATCCGATACCCAGGATCAATGAACTAATTGATGAACTACATGGAGCCACCTTCTTCTCAAAAATTGATTTGAGATTAGGGTACCATCAAATACGAATGAGGGAAGATGTTTAGAAAATGGCATTCCGTTACCACTACGGGCATTTGGTTTTCTTTGATGATACTCTAATATATAGCAAGAATTGGGAAAAACATCTACAACATTTAGACATGGTACTTGCCATATTAGAACAACAAACCCTCTTTGCCAAAATGTCAAAATGTGAATTTGCTATGACAAAAATCTTATATCTAGGGCACATAATAAATAAGGATGGCGTCCGTGTTAATCAAGAGAAGATCCAAGCCATTATAGGTTGGCCTCCTACCAACATGACACAATTGAGAGGGTTCATAGGTCTTTGCACCTATTATAGATGATACGTTAAAGGATTTTCACAACTAGTAGCACCTTTAACCAATTTAACAAATAAGGGATCTTTTAGTTGGGTGGAGCTTGCTCAATCAACATTTGAACACCTTAAACAAGTGATGAGTTCATGCCCGATTTTGGAAATGTCGGACTTCTCGTTACCCTTCGTGTTGGAATGTGATGCGTCAGGAGAAGGTGTTGGTGTGGTTTTAATGCAAAATAAGCATCCCATTGTTTTTGAAAGTCGGAAACTCAAAGAGAATGAACGGAGATACTCAATTTATGATAAAGAAATGTTGGCCATCATGCATGCCTTTGCTAAATTCCAGCAATATTTGGTATGTGGAAGATTTGTGGTCAAAATTGATCACAATAGCTTGAAATATTTCTTAAGAGCAAATGGATTTAAATGAAAGATAGCAAAAATGGGTTAGTAGAATCCAAGCCTTTAATTCCCACATAGAGTATGTTAAGGGGCAAAATAATGTAGTGGTCGATGCTTTATCAAAAAGACCACATTTATGCTCCATGGTAGAAATTACGGCCGATTGGAAGGCATTCATAACAACGGAATACATTAAGGATGAGTGGCCCAATGCAATCTTAGAAGGAAAAAATGAAGATGAACGTTATAAAGTAGTAGAGGACCTCATTCTCTACAAAGATAGAATTTTCTTAGTGGTTAGTTCCAAAATCAAGCATAACATCCTAAAGGCCATACATAATAACCCATTAGCAAGACATCCTACTTTTGTAAAGACATACAAACAATTAAGGGATCGATTTTTTTGGAAAGGACTTAAAAGCGAAGTCCTTAAATACATTTGTAATGAACCACTTGCCAACAAAATAAAATATAACATAACTTTCCCGCCAGATTGTTGCAACCTTTGCCTATCCCTACTCAAAAATGGGAGAGCATATCTATGTATTTCATTTTGGGACAGCCCACGGTTCAAGGACTAAGCAACCTTTATGTAGTCGTGGACCGATTAACAAAATATGCTCATTTCTTTCCACTTCCCAAGAAGTGTGATGGTCCTATGATAGTTGGAATATTTTTTAAAGAGGTTTTTCAGCTTCATGGACTACCAAAGAATATACTCAGTGATAGGGATACTAGGTTCCTCAGTGCATCATCCAAGCTAAATTTGCTGCCCAACCACTATGCCTTAAGACTATATTTATTGGAACATTGACCAAGATCTTTGGTTCAAACAAATACACAAATTTATGAGCAAAAGCAAAACTATTGCATAAATATTGTTGTGAGCAAGAATGAGATTGTTGCACAAAAAACTAGACAAGATATTCGACACACTTCATGTTGAATAGCTCACCCAAAGGATGTACAAATAAGAGAGTAATGTGTAACTCTTCCATGAATGATCACAAAGGCCTAAAATAGGAATGTAACTCCTAAGTCTTTAATGACCAATCAAGGAATAACATCCACTGACCAATGACAATAAAAAAGAGTAACTCCTTATGTCTAAATACACCTAAGCAAGCTAACTCAAGTGTAGGAATAACTCATGTGTATAGGAATAATCCAAATAAAAAAAACTAGAAAAATAGAATACCTACACTAACATCCCTCCCCATAAGCACAACTTAGGTGAGTAGAAGAAATGGATCCCAACAACAAGACCTGATGAGGTACCCATGTACAAAGCAACTCTCATAAAATGGAGAAAATGAGAAAACCTATAGGAAAAATCCTCCCTCAAAAGAGAGAAAAAACAAGGGGTTAAAAGCCCCACTAGAAGCTACAATTGCCTACAGCCACCATGTATCCTGCAAAGGGGCTCTCTAGCATGACTGTGGATCGGTAATATATGCAGCGAAGAGAGAATCACCCTGGAATGCTGAATGTGTCTGCCAAGTCCCTAATGGATCTCCAACCAAGGTGTGGTCCCTATACAAAGAACTATGCTCCTCATGCATGGTGGATGGGCCAACTTCTCCATGCAATGATGGAGTATCTGAAGCAGGGGCAAAGAAGGAATGTGGAATTCCCTGTAACTGAGTAGAAGACTGTCCAATGTCTAATGAGTCTTGAATCAAAGTACATGCTCCCTGTAATGTGTAAAGTGGACCAAAAGTAGGTGACTCAAGAAATAACTCCTCAATATATGGAAGGTGACAAGAAGATGGTGGTGTATCCCCATCACTACCATAGTTGTCTATGATTGTAATATCCCCAATTAAATTGCTAGAAATCACAACATTAAGGAAATTGCCCATAAAGAGGAGCGCCACAAACAACATTTATTAATTATTAAGGAAGGAGCGTCACACTAGAAGGAAGTCAATGTCTAGTTAATTAAGTAATAAAACAACATTCATTAAACGGAAGTATCAAGGGACGCCACCCCTGGGAAGACATATCCTTGGGAAAAGACATTTGGAGGAGACATCTGTTGATGGAAGGCTATGTAGGTATAAATAATCAACCATTGGTATGAAAGGAATCATTGAAGAATGTATTCAAATATTTAACCATGTACAAGTCTTATGCTTTACATTACTTTTAAGGATGAAACCCCTTGTAGAATTGGATTTCAATGACGTAAAACCTTGTCATCTCTCTAATCAAGGATGAAACCCCTTGAGGATTTAAATTCCATTATTTCAAATCTGAAACTCTGAAGTAAACTATTAATCAGTTACATTTTATTATTTAAATTATTATTTTTAAGTGCAAATCTATGTTTATAAAATATTATCTCAAAAAGAATTCCAAGGAATCCAAATTATCATATAATATTCCGATTAGAGATATTACAATGGTATCAGAGTTGTTTTCTTGCCAACCTGTGAACAATGGGGTCACTACAAAAGAATATTGTGGCCAATTTTGATCAATGCAAAACTCTTTCAAAAGAGATTCGAAAAGAAATCTCTTTTTTAGACTTTATGGAGTTGAGTCATTGAATGGAATAGGGCACTATGAGGAAGATAACCTTGACGCCCTGAAAGACATAAAGTCATTAAATGTATCTCACCTATTGAAGGATGCCAAAGTGACTTTCAATGGTATTATGGATAACAAACAAGACATTGCATGTGTATCTTTGCTTTTAGAATCGCCTGGCTATCCTAGAGAAATAGGAAGTTAACATGTTGAACATGGAGAGCTTTTAGAGGTATGCTTAAAAAATCTAGAAGACAATGAAGGCTGTGAATTAGAGACAAATTGCTCGCAGCCATCCCCAGCAAAAGATGAATTGGAAGTTGATTCCATACCTGCTTCTTCTGTAGGAGGGGATCAAGAGGTAGTAGAAGAAAGGAAAACGAAAAAATCAAGGAGCCAAGGCAAGAACAACGATGAAAGAGAAGGTGGTGACATAAAGGCTATTGGTAAGAAGCCATCAAAATCAGATTTATCTTTGACTGCAAAAAGGAGGGAGTAGTTTGAAGCCTATCAGCCACCTTACAACTCAACTACACCAACAACAGATGCAGGAAAAAATGATAGTAATTTTGAAAGGCCCCTAGACTGTGTAATAACAAAAGAACAATATAGAAATATGCTAACAAAGCATGTGGAGAAAAAGTAGAAAATGGCTGCAGCTGAAGCAAGCCCCAAAAAGGCACTTGCAAGGCCCAAGGAAGCTAAAAATGCAGGGAGAAAGAAACCAAATCTTGCTTCTCAAGTTGGACATTCACTATCACCTTTTGATAGTACCAATAAATATCACCTAACATCAGCAACACAAATGTTAGATGAAGTTGTTTGTTTTAAAGACGGATTGTCAGATTTCAATAGCTCTTATGATAGCCCTTCTATCTTGCCAAGCAACTTTAGTTCTTATATATGTTACCCAAGGGATTCCTCATGTGACTTTGGAATGCCAATCATGAATCCCAAATATGATCTTTACAATAAGGCTTTAGCCCTAGGAGAAAAGCAAGCAGAGGAGAAAGATGTGTTTGACTTTATAAGTCTTAGGTTCATTCAGGAGGTAACATCCTATTTCGTGGGATTGGCAACTCCACAAGCTCAACAAGAAATTCGAGTTGTAGATAAAGTTGGAGTAGAGTGGCTTATTCAGCAATCTGAAATGGAAGGGTCGCCTGTAGTGAAATTGGAGGTGTCATTGGACACCCTTATTATCATTATACCACGCAATTTCACGAGCAAAGATTTCATGCAGCTTGATCTAGGTCATCCTCAAGTGTCGAACAAGTTTGAATGGCATGGTCGCAGAGACACAGATCCATCTATTGTACATCTTGATGTCATTCAAGTTGAGATATCAGGCATCCATATGGTTGTTGGGATTGATGGGAAATTGGGTAACTCTACGATACAAGAAGCTTCTAGATTGCATATTAAAAAATGTCGCTCTTTGCAGGATGTTTTCAGAAAGGTTCCAGAGGTGGTTGTTAACATATAGGTTGTCTCGTTGAGTGGAATAACGTCTGATAAGGAGTACATGGTTATAATATACTGTGCTTCTTCAAATATATCTGAAGAGGCAAATCTTCCTTCTAATGTAAGAGAAATTCCAGAAGGGAAATCACGTATACAAGAAGTGGGAAAACCTAGTGCACAAGTTGAACTAAATCAAAGCACCATACTTCATGAAGATCAAGAGAGAAGCCACGATAGTTTATCCCATACACTATTACTAGTGATAGTGGAAATCCAAAATGCTTCAATGAAGATGTATAATGGCATTAATCGAGAGTCTCCTCTTGCTTGCATGAATCTTCAAGGACTTTGGTTTGCTTACAAGACAACCTCAATTTTAGAAATAGATCTTTATGTCACACTTCCAAAAATGCCAGTCATGAATCTGTGGCCAAGTACAAAGCCAAAGATGTGCCTAATGCTTGGATCAAAGACAGATGTTGAGAGGAATGAACTCCATTACGATTTTCTAGGACCAACAGAGTCTAACATCCCTAAATTGACCATGCTAGTAATGGACTGGAGAGTTAAGCCTGATTCGAAAGCCTTGGTGGTTCGAAAGCAACAACCACGTCTGCTTGTAGTTTTGGATTTTTTACTTGCATTAGGTGAATACTTTGTGCCATCACTGGGTGCTATCACTAGAAGGGAGGAAGCAACGTATATGCAAAATGATCTAGTAACCATGTATGATCATATTTATCTTAATTCATCTCTCTATAAGCAGAGAGAAGACACTGTTCTTCTATCTCCTGTTGCAAATTTGAGCAAGGTGATAGTTGACAACATGGAATTGTCATTGATGTCATTGAGATTGAAACTGATCATGCATTAATGCCAAAGGTTGAGTTGAGCAGAACTGTGATGTAAATCGTGTTTGTGAAGTGCTTTTACTCAGAAAATGCAATCGGGTTAAGTCTAGAAGACTTGAGTTGAGCAGATTTGATTGTGTAATGTCCCCTTCTAGCTAGACATTGTACTTTCAGCATGATTAGCCTATCAGTGGCCCTCGTAGGGTAATACAGCATGGTTAGAGGGTCTTCTCCACAGTTACCCAAATGGCAATTGGTTTCTTTGTGGAAGTTTCGACATATTCTGGAGGTTTTCTAATGATTTATTAGAATGTTTTTATTTTTAGAAACCTCATGTTACAAGATGATGTTATATTTTTACTTTATGTTATAATTCATTATTTTATATTAAAGTGCAAATATAATATATTAAAAGGGAAAAATAATAATAAAATATTATGATGTTTCTAGAAGCTTCCCGAATGAAGGAAAGAAAAAAAAAGTATAAAGGGAGGTGTGCGATGCCATTATGAATCATCCAGATTTGATGTTGTCTTTGTTGTGGTATGCTGGTGGAGCCTAGAGTTTTCTGCAGTGAATCAATTTGTCTTTGGGAACGATAACTCCCATTGATAGCATAATTGAGGGAGTGAAATATCTCTTGAAGGGTTGCATTTTGGAGGTGATATTTTAGTCATCTCAATTGGAGCAAAATTTGTGGCCATTGGCCAATTTTGGAGAAATCAATTAGGTGAATTTGTGGAGGTTGCATAGCTATCTTTTGGTGTTGGTTTTTATATGGCTTGGCATCGATCTTCCTTGGTTAAGAGAGCAGATTGCATTGTAGAGAAATCTGATATAAAAATCAGATATTTACAGTCAAGGAAGGACGCCACTAGGAGGGACGTTTTTGCTTGTGGGGGTTCCAATTTGCATTGATTCTTTGCTTGGCTTGGTGCGCCCACTTCCTTGGAGCATGGAGATGATATTAGATGCTTGAGACAGCGCATATTCATTGCATATTATTTTAAATTTGAGATCGGACCAGAACAGAGGCAGTTGGCTTGGAAAATTTGATTTGGCTTGGGAGATCATCCTCTCACTTGGAAATTGCTTGCTCCTTCATCTATTCTCAAGGGCGCCTCAATCCCACCAAGGTTCATTGCATACAATTCATCTTTTAGTAGAGTTTAAATTTGCAGCTGTAGGTGTGCATCCTTCATTACAGCATACCATATAATTGTAATTCTTGTTTATACCAAGAGTCTTGGCTAGTCTAGTGGAACATTGTATCGAATCATCAATACAAATAAGAATCACAAGTTGCTGGTCATTTATAGTTATCTTTTGAGCATTTGAATTGAGATAGTAGGTTGCATGCCAACTGTTCGACTAAATGTCCATTGGTTGTAGGCGATTAGTTTGCTTTGTGAATTCATCTAATTGTATAGAAAAGAACAAAAAAGAAGTCATTCTTGCATCTAGAACTTAGCATTGTCATTCTTGCATTGTTCTATAAACACTTGAAGCTTTAATCCATCGTCATTCAAACAAATCATCAAAATTGTGACAAAAACCAGCAAGAAGCACTTTGCTTACAAAGTGTTTGAAAAAATTAGAAGGCAGCAAATTGAGACAATTAAGGGCAGATTGGGCAAGGATTGTTATAGATTGAGAGAATTCTTTCGGAAATATTGGTAAATACCTTTATCTCAGTCAAACTGCCCGCAGCTAACAAAGGGAATTCTTTCGGGAAAATGCTAAAGGCAATTTTGTCAGGAAAATGGACTAAGTCATTGTCGGACAAATTTTCTGCAACAAAGCTTCTGAAAAAAATGAGCGCCACTTGGAATTCTTTCAGAGAAACTGTCTTGGAGAATTCATTCAGAGAAATTGTCCCTAACAAAAGTTCCAAAGGGTAAGTGGACTGTTGCAAAAGTTCCGAAGGGATCTTTTCAAAATGCCGAAGGGTAAGTGGACCGTTGAAAGCTTCCGAAGAGATCTTTTCAAAAATGTCGAACGATAAGTGGACCGTTGCAAAAGTTCCAAAGGGATCTTTTCAAAAGTTCCAAAGGGTAAGTGGACACTTCCAAAAGTTCCGAAGGGATCTTTTCAAAATGCCGAAAGGTAAGTGGACCATTCAAAGCTTCCAAAGGGATCTTTTCAAAAATGCCGAAGGGTGTGTGGACCATTGCAAAAGTTTCGAAGGACAAGTGGACACTTGCAAAAAAACGAATGGTAGATTGCAAAAAGTCGGAAGGGTATCTTTTGAATGTTGCAAAGGGCAGCTTTGCAGACAAAAAGTCCGAAGAAAAGCCTTGCGGAAAAAAAGTCCGAAGAAATGCCTTGCGGACAAAAATTTCGCAAAAATTGTCTCGAAAGTCTCTTGACAAAAAGTCCGCAACAAATTGTCCGAAGAGAGGTCACTTGCAACTTTGCCGAAGATAAAAGTGTGGAAGTCTTATAGGGCATTCTCAAAGGGACAAAGCATGTTAAAGATCGAGCAAGTCTACAAGAATCAACGGTGCAAAAGCATTGCAAAGATGCCGAAGAAAATGAGATCACGTCAACATGCCGAAGTTTAACACTAAAAACAAAGGATACAGATCGAGCATATCGAGGATAATCTGAAGGAGCGGAAGCGAACCCAAGGTATAGAAAGTAGCGAGATATAAAAAGGGAAGAAAAGGAGCTCGATGGTTAATAGGATAGTAATCTCAATCACGCGCATTTGACAGGTGTGAAAAGGTCATAAGAAAAGATTCGACAAGGAAAAGAATGTGAACTTGGCGCGGCAAAGGAATTCGAAAAAGCCCGCAATAAATGTCTTCCAACTATCTGTATAGGAACAACTGGACCTGGTGTTGAACTTGATATATCTTCACGGAGCTCGAGATATTTCAATCGAAGTGATCGAGGAAGAAACGCAGTTAAGTAGAAGTGCAGATGCCTACGATAGTAAAGGCATTTTGAACGTTGTTGTTTGAAGCATGAATCGAGACATGAAGTCAGAGTCACATTAAATGCAGACCAGAAGTGATCAAGAAAGCGACGCAGTTAAGTGAAATAGAAGTGCAGATATCAAAGACAGTAAAAAAATTTGAATGTTGTCGTTTGAAGCATGAATCGAGACACAAAGTCAAAATCGCTTTGAATACAGATCAAAAGCTTGAACCGGTTAAATTGAAGTGTGAACACTTCATAGAGAGACAACCCTAAGATGCATCTATCTATATTAATATATGCTACGAACAAATCATTTGAATGTTGCTGTCTTTCTACTGCTACTGCAAAAATCATTGGAGTGTTAACTCAAAATTGTCAAAAAAAGGACATATGCAGACAACTTGAAAAGGGCAAAGGAAATAAGGTGTGTCAAATTAGAAGATATCCAGACACAAAGAGAGAGAAAGGCAGAGAAGCCGAGAAGACACAATTGAGGCGCAGTTATAGATCAGACTTGTAATAGAAAAGTGTACAAGATTCATTCTGAATCACTTCTGTAATTTTTGAAGTTGTAGCTTCATTTCTCTGATAGGTTGGTGCCATCAAAAAAACTAAGTTAGAGCTCATTTAGGAAGTTGACGCTTCCTTAGAGTGGGTGCTCTTAAATGTAACCAGTGAGGTTTGTCTATGAGACATTTTTTTGTGACGCTGAATTAGAATAGTAGCTTCTAGCAGTTTTTCTCACCGTGTTTTTCCCTCTGGGTTTCCATGTTAAAATCTAGTGTTGAGCATTCTTGTGTATGTGTGTGATCTTTTTTCTGTTCTTTACTTTGCATATACGTTAAGTATCTTGTTTAAAATTTCTAAGTACCAGGTTTTAACTAATCTATTGATTCACCCCCCCCTCTCAGTAGATTATGTTCAACATCTCCAGATCAACAACTCATTGCAAATGCCTATGATGTGGATGAGTTTATGTATGATGGTTGTGGGAAAACAATTTGCTTGATTGAAAAGGATGATTCAAAAGGAAACTCTTGTTCAAACTTTCATCCCTTCATCATAATTAGATATGGGAAAAAGCTTTGTTTCAAGAACGTAAGAATTAAGAATGGCTTACAACTGGGAAAGCATATGTATTTGAGTAGCAATAGCAGATATTGTACCTTGACAGAAGGTGTTCTACTTGATGTTCACAACAAAGATACCCAGGAAGGAAACTATTCTGGTTATAATGGTACAAAGGATGAAATTTAGGCTTCCTCACTTGTTTCAAGCAAACAAGGAAATAATTCCAATGGAATAAACAACTTTATCATTGAAATTTAGGCTATAGCTCCAAAGCTTACCTTCTATGATAACACGAAATGGTCTTCAGAGGATATCGTAACAGGAAAGAAGCTACTCCATGCTCAAATGGATTTTAAATTAATGTATGTTGTGGAGGAAAATGATAGATGGGTTTGTGGACTTGTCAAAGGGCTTACTATTGGAAATGGTTTGGATCTTGGCATGCTTGATCCAGTCGATATATCAGACAAATATTCTTGTGTTTAGGATAATATTACTATTTCAGTCACTACAACAAATATATACATTCATTTTTCCTTCAGTGTTTTACACATGTTGCTTCGGTTGCAAGATGAGGTCATCTGAACTATCACTATCACTTCCCTTCACTTAGTCACTGTCTTCTTTTGTATATAAACCTTTCTTGCTCCTGAAGAGGTTCTTTCTTTTTGCATAGTGAGGTTTCGCCCTTTTGCTGCTCTCTTCTTGCTCAAAATTGTCCTTTTTATTGTCAGGACATTTGGCAGCAAAGTGTCTTACCTTTCCACAGTTAAAGCATTTGAATGGTAGCTTACCTTTGCATTTTCCTGACCCTCTCTTTAATTTTCTGACAAAATTAGCTTCTTCTTCATCAGACTCCTCAAATTCAGACATAGAAGTTTCTTCTTTTCCCTGCTTTGCTACTTTGAATGCAACTTCTCTTATGAAGGTATCAGTCTCTCCCATTCTCATTTTATACAATGTAAACGTTCCATGTAGCTCATCCACTATGAGCTTATCCAAATCAATTGCTTCTTCAATTGCAAAGATTTTGGAGTCATATCTTGATGGTAGGGATCTTAGAACCTTCTTGACAATAGTTGACTCTTCCATTGTTTCTCCAAGTTCTCTGATAGCATTCACTATTTCATCTAACCGAGGAGGTAGTCAGCAATCGTCTCCTCTTCATTCATCTTAAGACTTTCAAGCTGTCCTTTGTATGTTTGGAGCTTAGCTTGCTTCACCTTGTCATCTCCTTTATAGATGCTTTTCAACTTGTTCCAGATGTCTTTTGCACTCTGACAGTGCATTACTTTGACAAACTCTGAATTTGACAGGCCACAAAGAATGGCATTCTTTGCCTTGGCATTGTTTTCATATGCCTTCTTGGCAACTTGATTTGTAGGAGCTACAGCAGGAGCCGTATATTCGTTTACCACAGACATCCATACATAAAATCCGAATGAGGACAAGTATGCTTCCATTCTTATGCTCCAAAAAGCATAGTTAGACCCATCGAAAAGAGGTGCTTTGTTTGATGAGGATCCTTCTTGAAAGGCCATTGTGTTCATTGACCAAGATCTACCTGAGTCGATTAAGCTTCTCCTTAGGAACCCTAGGCTCTGATACCAATTGTTGAACACAACTATCTACTGAGAGGGGAGTTGAATCAGTAGATCAGCTAAAACTAGTTCTTTTAAACTTTTTAGAGGAAATACAAATTCATATGCAAGTCAAAGAAAAATGTAGAGATTACACATACACACAAAAAACACATTACTCAAGATTTTTACGTGGAAAACCCAAAGGGAAAAACCACGATGAAAATGGTTGCTAGAATCTACTGTTCTAATCCAGCCTCACTTTTAAATGCCTCACTGGCTAACCTCACTAGTTACATTCAAGAGCACCTACTCTATGGAAGCACACACTCCCTAAGGAGACACCAATCCCCTAACTGAGCACCAACTCAGTTTTCTGATGGCACCAACCAATCAGAACTATGAAGCTACAACTTCACAATACAAGATGGATTCACAAATGAATCCAGATCAATTTCTTTGTTACAAGTCTAGTCTGTAACTGCTCACTCTGCTCAATCTCTGCACATTCTCTGTGTGTTCTTTCTTCCTCTCTGCCTCACTCTCTGTTGCTCTATCTTTCACTCTGTGTCTGCATACATTTCAAAGTGACACTCTTCGAGTTGCTCTACAGCACTCTCTCTATTGCAACAACAGCCACGCATTCACAATGAATAAAATGTCGTGTATCTACATTGAGTTTTAGAGTTTCATCTATGCAACGTGTTCACACTTCAACTCCTCTTGACTGACTCCTGCTATCTGTTCACATTCAATGCGACTTTAACATATGCAAATTCCCATGTCTCGATTCATACATTACACTTCAATGCTCAGATCTCTTTTCTATCTTTGACGACTGCTGGATTCTGATCATAACTGCATCATTTCCTTTTTGTGTCTTGGTTCATGCATCACGCCATAATGTTCTTGTCTCTTTATTATGTTTGGCAACTGCTGGATTTATCTCATAAATGCACAACCTCCTTAATCGATGATTGATCGATTGGATCGATCAATCTTGAACTTTGTGCAATCATTTACAGGTTTTGTCTGTTCCTTCATTTGTTCGTTGAGAACATATTAAATGCAAGCCTTTGATTTCTTTCTTCGCGCCAAGTCTAACCATCAAGCTCCTTTTTGCATCTCGCTATTTCCTATATATCAGAATCACTTTTGCTCCTTTCGATTTATATAAATATGCTCGATCCATAACTTTAGTCAGATGTTAATCTCTGACAGATTTGACTATATCTCGCTTGTCACGGCATTCATGAGAGCTTTTGCTCCGATAGATCTTACCAAACTTGCTCAGTCTTTAACTTCACCACTGTGCATTAACCTTCAAGCACTTTTAAGGCTTTGGATTCACTCGCTCTGTTGGATCTTCTTAATCCTGATTTGCGTGTGTCGTTGGATCATCAAAGATGCTTGCTCTTTATGTTGACTAGATCATTAACCTTCGACATGTTGACTTCATCTCGCTTCTTTCTATGTCTTTGAGATGCTTCCCCTTCATCGATCTCTTTAGACTTGCTCGAACTTTAACATGTCCCCTTCAAGACAATTTCCGCGGACTTTTTGTCCGGGTCCCCTTCAAGACAATTTCCATGGACTTTTTGTTCGAGTCCCCTTTCGGCACTTTTGTTTAGGGCACATACCCTTTGGGGCTTTGCAAATGTACCCTTCAGCTTTTCTGTAAAGGTCCACATACCCTTCGGCCTTTTGAAAAGATCCCTTCGAACTTTCTGCAATGGTCCACTTGCCCTTCGGAACTTTTGCAACGGTCCACTTACCCTTCGGAATTTCTCAGTGTCATTTCGGAAACTTTGTTTGGTCCACTTACCCTTCGGACTTATTGAAAAGATCCCTTCGGAATTTTTGGAACGGTCCATTTTTCAGAAAACGATTTAACCATTTTTCCGAAAGAATTCTTTCAAGACCATTTCGGGTTCTCCAAATTGCTTGACTTATAAGTTCGAAAGAAGTTAAGTCATTCCATAACCCCGATTAACTTTATTAGACCCATTTGTGTTCTTGACGTTGCTCAACTTATAAACATGAAGGAAGTAAAGTCATTCCAAAAACCCGATTGACTCACCTAGACTCATTCGGGTTCTTCACATTGCTTGACTTATAAAGATGAGAGCAGTTAAGTCATTCCGGAAATCCGATCAACTCTGCTAGACCCATTCGGGTTCTTGAGACTGCTTAGCTTATGAATTTGAACGAAGTTAAAGTTGTTCTAGAAACCTGATTTACTCACCCAGACCCATTCGGGTTCTCGAGATTGCTTTACTTGTAAAACTTTATGAGTCAAAGCAGTTGAAGTACACAAACCCGATCAACATTCTCCTGACCCAGTCGGGTTTTCGACACAGCTTTACTTATAAAACTTTATAAGTAAAAGCGAATGAAGTACATGGACTTGACAAACCTGACTCACTATACCTTTGTCATTAATGTTTGCCTATTTGACATCAATGACAATCTTACAGAGAATCTCCTTATACAACATGATACTCAAATTACCAACATGGTTGTGGCAGCATTACAATTTGGAAGTGCAAATGTCATATCACGTTGTAGTCATTTTGATAGAGTATGGGTGGATAAAAGAGGAAATGGTTCTAATCAGCATATTGCTATCTGGAGACCCCACGCTCATTCGAATTATGTTATTCTAGGTGATTGCATCACATCAGGATTTGTGCCTCCATCTCACGCTGTGATGGCAATCAGCAATACCTATGGCCGTCTGACAAAGCCTCGATTTTATAGGGAAGGAGCAATAATTCTTGAACATCCCCATTTACAAATGCTTAAGGTCAAGCAATTTGAGGGAGGTTTGTAATATCTCCAATTAAATCGCTAGAAATCACAGCATTAAGGAAATCGCCCATAAAGAGGAACGCTACAAACAACATTTATTAATTATTAAAAGAGGAGCACCACACTAGAAGGAAGTCAATGTCTAGTTAATAAAGTAATAAAACAGCATTCATTAAACAAAAATATCAAAGTACGCCACTCTTGGGAAGACATTCCCCTTGAGAAAAGACATTGGAGGAGACATATTTTGATGGAAGGCTATGTAGGTATAAATAATCAACCATTGGTATGGACGGAAACATTGAAGAATGTATTCAAATATTTAACCTTGTACAAGCATCATGCTTTACATTACTTTTAAGGACAAAACCCCTTAATTGTAGAATCGGATTTCAAGGACGGAAACCCTTGTCATCTCTTTAATCAAGGATGAAACCCCTTGAGGATTTACATTTCATTATTTTAAATCTGAAACTCTGAAGCAAACCATTAATTAATTACATTTTATTAATTAAATTATTATTTTTAAGTCCAAATCGATGTTTATAAAATATTATCTCAAAAGGAATTATGAGGAATCCAAATTATCATATAATATTCCGATTAGGGATATTACAGTGATATATGAAGAGTCCTCAATATCAAATATAAGGTCAAGCTCAGAAATGTCATCAAGTCCAGGTGAATCCGATGAAGAAGAATCTAAATTAAAGTCAGGGATAGAGTGAGAAGGTATACAGTCAAGTCTGATAATCGACCAATCCCACTACCAATATAGTATCACTGTGCAACTCTCTGACATACACTGAATCTGGAGTGAACTCAACTCCCATGCTCGGACCAAGATGAGTAATCTGGTAAACAAATAGGAGATTAGTTAAAAATGAGGGAATACTGAGGACATTATTGAATGTTCCTAAACTCACTTCAAAAGACCCTTTCCCGAAAACCTGTGTAGAAGTGTCATCACCCAAATGAATAGTGGACATGTCACATGGTCCCAAGGAAGTGAACTCAATCTATGAAGAAGCCATGTGATATGATGCTCCAGAGTCAATAACCTATATAGGAGTCAGAGGTATAACTACAACTAAGGCCCTGCCTTTCACTTTCTTCTCACCTTTTTCTTTTGCCTTTCCTTTACCATTGTCATTTGCCTTTCCTTTACCATTGTCATTTGCCTTGGAGGATTATAGGATTGATGAAGATGGTTTGATAGACTCAGGGACACTTATATTGTTCTTCTCAAGAAGGCTTGTTAGGTGGTTAATTTGCTTCTTCAAACATTTGCTTTCATCATGCTTGCCAGTGCAATTCTCACACTCAATCCTCTCTTTCTTAGGCTTAACACTGGAAGATCAGGTCTCATCGGTTGATTTGGAGGCGAGAGGTTTTTAATCATTGTCTTGATCCTTTTTAATCTATTTGTTCTCTTTGTTGTTTGAAGTCTTCTCTTTGCCATTCCCGGCAAATAGTGCTTGAGGTTTTGTGGATTTCAATGTGCCCATCTGTATCAACTTGTCTTGCTCCCGAGTCAATTCGGCAATAAAGGCATCTAAAGAGGGTATCTTCCATGTAGTGCCTAGAGAACTTTTGTGGCATGGAAAGTGGAGACAAACACAAAGTAATCTGGGCCCAATATGGAGAGAATTGACAAAATAAGTTGATCATCTTTTTATATATACCACATTCTTTTAACTACAACCTCAGTGATTTAAATTTAGTGAAAAAATCCTGTAGTGTGTCAAAGTCACATGGGCTCAAACTAATGAGCTCATTCTCCAGTTCATGACTTCTCATCACATCATGATTCCCAAAGAGTTTTTTTAGTGTGGTCCATACTTCATTAGGTGTTTTAACAGATTCAATGTGAAAACGTAAGTCAGGAGAAATATACAAACTAAAATAACCATGTTCTTGATCATATTTGTTAAACTATTTGTTTTTATCTGCATCTACTATAGGGTGGGTTTCCTCATTCATAGTTATCCTAAAGAAGCCTTGTTTTCTTAGAGCTAGTTGCATGTTGTTTTTCCATTCATGATAGTTGAATGTAGTAAGTAGCGTGAATGACCAACAATCCATGATACAAGAAAGAAAATTGCAGAACTGAATGTGCAAGCAGAAAAAACACACACCACAACACCCCATCCCCTGCTTTGGGACTTTATAATTTTGGTGCATTTTACAAAACAGACTATTCCAATAGAACAAACATGGAAAAACAAACACTTGAAAAAAACGGCACTCAAATTCATGCAAGCAGGAAAAAAAACACCACAACCCACCCCCACTTTGGCACTTTATAATTTTAGTGTGTTTTACAAAACAGACTATTCCAATAGAACAAACATTGAAAAACAAACACTTTTGAAAAAAACGGCATTCAATTTCGAGTTGCCTATCAAAAGTTACAATGATTTTTAATTTTTTGCTATTAATAGTCTATTTTCAAAAAGCACAAAATTCAAACACTCTTGACTAAAAAAATGGAGCTAGCCTTCCATACCAGCATTGGAATCAGTTTTTAACATGGAACCTCTCACAAGCAACACAAAGTCTTAACTAGTCCACCTACTCACCGACATGTGCAACTAAAGGGAAAACATTCCACTTAAGTGACAAAATAAAGCCAGCTATTTAAAAAATAAAAAAGGCCTTTTTTTAAAAAACAAATTAGGGCAAGGATCAGAAAGATTTTACTTTGTAAACTTAGTCTTGAAAAGGAAAAACGTATTTAGCCCTGAGTTGCGCCGCCATGGATGAATGATCAGCGCTTTGGAGAGCTCACACCAAGGTTCCATTGCTAGTTTCGAACAACATGTAGGGGATTGAAAACTATGCTTCCTCGGTTTCACCATGTATACAAATTAGCACCTCCATACACGGTGAGAGTCACAGTTGCATGGAGGGGAAACGAACTCTACCCGAGCCTCGAGACTACCTCAGGAATAAACCTAGTGTATAGGTGCAACCACTAGGCATCGTGTTGTCCAAGTGGATGGCGATAGACTATAACGAGGCATTTCCAAGGGCTGTCACGTGAACATCAGGTTTGGTGTAGTTGGAAGTCTGATCATGCCAAGGGCATCGCATGGAGCAAGACAAATATCATCTCAGTAGATTGCAAATGAAACTTAGCCTCACACCAACATCTGGTTTTGGCCTTTCTTAGACATAGAATTTCGAGCTCAAACCTACGAGGAAGGTCATTAGGCAGAAATAAACCCAGCTTGCATGGACGAAGTTGTGCAGTCATAGTGTCAGCTAGCAGGCCATGTGATGGAAATGTCTCTCCACCATGCAACAAATCCTCTTTGTGCTTCTCTTTGTACACACTAATGGCGTTGCATAAACAAATACAACATGAGTTTGTTGACCATCAAGTGAAGATGTGCTTGCATACACAGAGAATGGAAAGTCATGACTGTAGGAAGCATGAGCAGTCATGGAAAACACACATACCCCAAGACTATAAATCAAACTGTGTTTTTTTTTTTATAAATAACCTCGAAAGTTCAAAAAAATGAACTAACAGCAAGTAAACAAAAACCAGACAATCAATAAACCAGAGTGAGCTCTGATACCATATTGAGCATTGGCCAAGATCTCTGGTTCAAACAAATGCACATATTTATGAACAAAAGCAAAACTATTGCATAAATATTTTTGTGAGCAAGAATGAGATTATTGCACAAAAAATTAGACAAGATATTCGACACACTTCATGTTGAATAGCTCACCCAAAGGATGTACAAATAGGAGAGTAATGTGTAACTCTTCCATAAATGATCACAAAGGCCTAAAATAAGAATGTAACTCCTAAGTCTAAAATGACCAATCAAGGAGTAACATTCACTCGTCAATGATAATAAAAACGAGTAACGCCCTATGTCTAAATACACCTAAGCAAGCTAACTCAAGTGTAGGAATAACCCATGTGTATAGGAATAATCCAAATAACAAAATACAAGGAAAATAAAATACCTACACTAACAATATCCAAGCTTACTTTCTACATCCACAGACTCAAATCCCTGGGAGATTCAGCTTTTGTTTGTGAGAGGTATCCCTACTTAACACTTTGTTCTTCAGAGAGAATTGCTTCACTAGTCCCCACCAGACGTTGGCACTGTTGATACTTTGAAACTAGGCTGCTCCTTTCTAATGGCATCTCTATTGACAGGGTACCCCCTTTCATGTTTCCTTAGATGCCCCTCTTGGGCTACTTCCCACGAACAACATCGTCACAAGGGTTGCCAACAAGGACATTTACAGAGAGTATATCCATACCACCTGGATCTCCCCCCATGAGCCGCTCAACCCCAAGCTTGCTTTCTACATCAAGCATTTCTTCCAGGTGGTAGACGGTATCACTATCTCTAGTGCCATTGGTCTCACATCTTGAGGTTCCCCCTTGGCCAGATGAAAGTTTGTTCTCACCAATTACGGGTTGAAACAGACCATCACATTCTCCATCAGCACCGAATTCGTCATCTTTGATCCCTCTAGGAGGTGGAGACTGAGCACTCATTTTTAGATGCCTCATATATTATGAGATCAGGTAAAGATATCACTACCTCTACAAAGACTTTGACAAAACTATAGCTACTTTCTTTGGATATATAAGCTAGCGGTACTATTGTCAACCTGGAGCTGCGCCCTGAATCGAAGACGTGCATGAAATGGCCAATCCTCTATCCGGTTGAAACAATGGGATCTTCTCACGAGGGTGGGTGCCTCAATGGTGAGAAGAGCCTACACAGAAGGCTGGTTCCTATAAGATGTATCAATGAGGATCTCTACTCTATGCTGCGGACTACCATGGAAAAGGGAGAAGGAAACTTTAAGGGGAAATCCTACCTAATAAAGGTGATACACCAAAAGATTGATCCACTCAACTTGGAACCTTGAACACTGAACAAACAAGGGAAAAGGAAGACCTTTGATTTCAATCAACCACTATGAATAAGTATTTCATGAGAAGGTTCGATCCAATGACCAAAACATGAGGGAAAAACGATGGAGAGAGGTATGATACAAAACACTTTGCAGCCACCTAACATCCACTTACAGCTTCAGCAAAAGACATAAAAAACACTTAACATGACCTGCATAATGATAAGCTAGCAATTAGGTACGAATCAGAATTTGGGAAGGGAGAGAAATCTACCACTTATGCAAATTGTTAAATGAATATACACTATGCCAACACTTGAAATCTAAAAATACAGTCCTTCTATTGATCGAAGAGGTTACACAACTTACCAATGGCAGAGTTTGGTCTAGCTAAGAGACGGATGATTTTTAATCAAGGCTGAAAGCCATCTTATAGAGAATTACAAAAGCCAAAGATTGGCATTGAAAAATTGAAGAGAAGGATCAACTTAGATTAACTCAAGGCTGACTTGACCTTTCAATAAAAATATGTTTTCCCTTTGTCTTTGCATGAAGCTCCTTGCGCTAGAGGAAGTGGACTTGTCTTTGTTTATTGAAATGATCACCTCTCTTTGCATGGAAGATTACACCAAGTTTCCAATTTTAGCTTCTTCGTGAGCTGCTGGAACGTTTGAAAGTATGAGATGATAATATCATGCATGAAATCCAACACCAATGTCAATTTTAGAACTCTGACTTGATTTGTTGGAAGCCGAGTTGGAACGTTTGAACTGCTGAGTTGGACGAAGAGATTATTCTCCTTTGCATGGGAAACTCCTAGTAGATGTGGCGTTTAACAATTAGTCAATTCTAAATCTGGAATGGTCAACTCGACGTCCGAAATTGGAACTCCGATTGAGCTGCTCTCATTTTCATGAAAACAACACCAAACTTGGATTGAGAACTCGGTTTGAAGCTGAGTTGGACCTTCGAATGCATGAGAATGACTAGTCAAACCACAAATAAAACAAATAGTCAACCGAAACTTAGCAATCCGCCAAAAATAGCCCTTGTTCGCATGTATTTTCTCTTATTTTGGTCTGCCTGTGTCTTGTCTATTTTTGACGGGATTCTATTTTTGATTATCTTATCTATATTTGGTCTATATTTCCTCGGATATTCTGTTTTCAACTTTTCATCGGATTATCTATTTTCTATCCTTTTTTGTACAATCAAACCTCCATTTCTTTCAGATTTCTTGTTGTCTCCTTGGCTTAATTCTTTCGAATTTATGGCATGTGTTTAGACATTTTCGTCATGTGCACAGGCATTTCCAGGACATTTTTGGGCATTTCCAATTGTTTTCGTGCCCTAAAAATATCAAACCAAAAAAAAGAATTAAAGAAAGGTAAAACCATAGTATATATATTCGTCGAGAACCAAAGGAGCCCGAACCAGACAGTATATATATAAAATAAACATTTAAAGTTTTTTATAATTTAAGTTATATTTTATAAACTTTCAAGATGTTTGAGTGGTTTTGGACTTCTAGGAGCTAAAATGCACACTCTAGGTTTTGGAGTATCCTATAATATTTCATACTTAATTAGATTTCAGGGTTTCAGGATTTCAGACATAGTCAAATTTTTGGGTTTCAAGATTTCAAGGAGACATCATAGGAGGTATGAAAGCTACATGAAGGGATGTCGACACAATAGAATAATATGAGAACATCTCTTGCAAAGTGTCAAGAGCCGATCCCACCCCATTCCTGGTTCACCCTTTAAGGCATGCACTTAGGAAGATTTGATGCACCGATGAGCCTCTATAAACTAGATGATTTATAGTCAATAAATGATAAAGTTGAAAAATAGTGGGAGTGGCATTCATGATTTTGAGGACAATCCAGATGATTTATTCTAGATTTGAATGAACATTTTGTCTTTGAAGTAATGAATGAATACTATATAGTTTTAAGTTTTTTATCTTTTATAGAGTAAAAATGAGTATTATAGATATACATATTGTAAGGACAATTCCATGACGTTTCCAAATCAAGGGTTTTTGAAAATCTGCATTTCGGAAACGTTTCCATTTCCAAACAACATAGATCCATTCATATCAAAGGATTGCATCATAACTATCTAACTTTATTACACCGAAATCTAAACAATGAAATTGAATAATCAAATATTTATGTACGTGAATCAGTAAAAACAGATGTGAAGACTGAAATAAATCCATGTAGCAACTTATGGTATAGGAAGCCAAACCCTCTAGGACTCGTGTAATACATATTTACACAATTCTCATTGAGGGAGATGAAGAGAAACCATTAAAGGACAAATATAATACAAATTTATACAATTCTCATTTGAGTTCTTGGTGGTGTTAGAATGTAAACCCAATCTTTACAGGTCCCTTTGAGTCACCGACACTTGTGGTGTTCCATTGGGTCTGTTGGGTCCACGTGGTGTTCCATTGGGTCTGTTGGGTCCACTAGGTTGTGGGTGTCTTGGCATATGTACCTTACATAGTGCAATGTGTACCTTGCAAGTGTAATTATAATATATATTGGGTTTAGTCCCTTGCAATGGGTCAGCCTACCTTTTTTCTCATATGTTGATACGTGTATATAAAGGCAAACGCCTTCCACATATCAACCATCCCATTCATTCATTTCTATTCTATTTGCTGGGTTATTTTTTCTTCCAGGGGTCATTTGGCATCACCACATATTTGCCTTCTATTCTCTCCTATTTCTTTCGGTATTTCACTATTGGTCAATTATAGACCTGTTGGTATAATCTAATAGGTGGCACTATTGGACACTGACATTACCGTCTGATGTTGATGGCAAAGTGGTCTAGAGTTGGTGCCACCTAGTGCCAGCCTAATAGAGTAAACAGTTGTTGACTAGGAGATTCTGTCTGATGCTGAAGCCAAGGAAAATACTCATGCTACCACCAGGATTAGTCTCCACACCTTCACAACCAAAACAGCCTTTATGCCAAGTTGAGAAACTTGGTGATTTTTCACTTATAAACAAATGTCTCAAAATGAGAAATAAATACAAAATTCATTTTATTTTCAAGCACTTAAACGAGAAGGCTACAAAATTTTCTTACAAAATTCAGTCTTTTTATAAGCTGATTACAATAAAAGGAAGAATAGAATTCAAGTCTTAAGAGCTCTAACTCAAAATCTACAGTGAATTTCAGCCAATAGCAATCTGATTTGAAGTCTTCAATTTGATTTTCAGTAGTGTTTGTCATTGGTAGTTTCACTCTTGCAACCCGTGTCAAAAACGAGACCTCTAGGGGGTTCTTTCAATGCTTCACTGTCTTATAAACCCTCTCGTCTCTAGGAAGGAAAGGATTTGTTTCCCTTAACCCATGTCTTTTGGATGGTCTCTTGATTCAACATCTTGCAAGAAAAGCACCTCCAAATTTGTCATGTTAAACCCTTCCACTTTTTCTTTATTTGACATTTTATAATTTGTTTTGTTTGCACAATGCTTTATCATTTTTTGACCCTTTTTTTATTTTGACCCTTAATGCTAGTTGGCTCTCTTCATTTCTTCATTGTCAATTTAATTTGTAAGTTCAAAGACCTGATATGTTAAATGAGAGTTGAAGGAATTTACCTCGCACTTAGAAATACTGAAAATTGGGGCTGTAACAAGATGCACTGTACTCTAATCCCTCTATTACAACAAGGACAAGGAAACTTGTCACTAACATATGAAAGTATTTTCCATTAGTACATGAATGTATTTAAAGATGCTCTTGGATGTTACAAATGGCATGTCAAGGATTAAAAATTAAAACAAATATCATGAATAACAAAAGAAAGAAATTATGCTAAAGTCCACCGATTACAAAAATTAGGTCAAAGGGACTCAAAATTTATAATGTAATAACAGTGGCTGCAATGTTTTTGCAAAATCATATTATTGTGTTCTTATAATTAGATTGTTGTACTATCGTTTCTATATATATATGGTTCTATTCAAAAAAGAAATAACATAAGTGATGAAACTGACCAGTGAATCAGCATCCCAAGTTGATGTGGCTTCCCCTAGTCGAAACACTCCACTGTAAACCTTTGCCATGTCTTGGAAACTGTACATATGGGAAAAACTGAGAACTGTTATTCTTAATAAACAATTTCAGCAAATGACAATCTGAAAAGGAGGCCAAAACTCAAAAGATTCCCACGAGTTACAATGAGTTAAGGTACAGTATTTCGCTGAGACAAGTTATATCAAAAAAGCTTCATTTTCCTGCTGACCCATTTCCTCGTAAGCTTCAGTTTTTAATATCATATTTACAAAGCAAGAGATGCCGTATCTCGGTCAACTAAAAAGAAGGGAGAGACGTATACAAAATTGTTCAAATATTGCAAGTAATAAAATTACAAGAATGATAAATTCCACACAAACTAAAAAAAGCTGAGGTCTAATATTTACTCCTGGGGCTTACAAATATCATGGAGATCTGATACGAGCAGAAAATCCGGTCAAAAGATATAAATCTTAGTTTAACATATACCAAAGAGAAAACACAAAAACAAGGCAACATGTGCAATGCAATAAAATACACAATAGACATGTTTATCGAGAAAATTTGATCTCTTAAAACCTGTAATGTCCCGTTTGGGAGAGAATTAGAAAGATTTGGGTTTCCCAACAAACCCTAACAATAAATGCAATTCTCTGATTTTCTTTATTTCAAACCCTAACCATAAAAGAAATCAGAATTATGGAAATACACATTTAGGGCACAATTTGCAATATTTTCCCATCAAATATTCACCAAATAACTCAAAAATAATACAGCCTACTGAAATACCTTTGAATTTGATTTTTATTATCAATTCAATGGCTGGAAAATATAGTAAAAAACCAGCTAAATATGCATGCCCTTAAATGGCAAATTAGGCTTTGTTTAACCCTACAAATTGCAGTCCCAAACCCTAAGGGCAGGTTGCTGCCCTAACAATGAGTCTTTTGCCTTCTTCCACCACTTCCCTGCCCTTCTAAGGTTTCAAACCAACTCACCGCCCTTCAGATCAGCTGCGTCCTTCAAACTGTCCTCCTTTGCCACGCCAAACCTGTAATGGCATTCAAAACACCTCAAACTATCCAATGATGCTTGATACAACCTCTGAATTAAGGCTGCCAGCTGTTAGATAAGGGTTTTCATCCTTACTACAACCAAACCAATGAGGGTTTCCATCTTCGATTGGATGAAGTTCAGCAAATCGTGCCAAAAACATCTGAATTTCAATTAAAAAAATAACATAAGCCCCTTCAAATGAACCTCTCTTTTTATAACCTTTCCCACTCAAACCCCAAAATAACTCCCCACTAAGGGCTGACTTACATCAGACTAGAAAGTCCCCCTTCTTTATGAAAGATCAAATTAGAAAAGGAGTTGCCGACATATTCACTTTTGGCAACTAAAACATGTTATTACTTTTATTTAAAATATTTAGAAATACATTTTATTTTAATAATAATAATTTATTTTTAGAAAAGGGGACATTACAGAACCTTATACTTGTAAAATGAGAATAGAAAGTACAAATTACAAAACCTAACTGAATCCTACTTAATGTTTACTTATCATTGATCAACAATTTATATATATATATATACACAACTGATGTCAACCAAGCCATGGTCCACTCACCGTTTGGCTAGACTGTTATAAAGTCCACGATAGTTCCATTCTATCACAAGACTTGGCCCCATGTATAAAGGAGATAAGCATACAAAATCTGGAGCAGATTTTGATCAGATACTTACCTCTTAGAGCTTGGCATGTAGACCAAAAGGAAATAAGGTTACTCATGGGGTCAGGATCATTCTTACAACCAAAAATATCTTACATGGTCAAAGATATGTATCCATTTGAGTCAGAGTTTGAGCCCAATATTGAAGAAATCCCAGAGTCACCCAAGGTTGAGAATGAACCTGAAGACCAATCCCCACCTACCGTAAAGATAGGGGAGCCATTTGCATCATTGGTTGCGTTGATTGACCTAGACCGCCTCGACACATTCAATTTGTTTACACATCAAAAAGATTAGGGTCTTGGTCATGACATTCTGGAAGCACCCTTAATATTTTAGACAAAACACAAATCCACAAATTGGACCTTCATATGGGTGCCTCTAAGAACTTAGCCATAAGAGTCTCAAGTCGCCAAAATATTCGATGCTTAGATGTGGTGAATAACCTAGAATTAATGGTTGGTGATTATACTTTGAAAGACGAATTTTATGTTGTAGATGTTAGGGGCGTAGATGTTTTAGGTGTATAGTGGTTCTACTCAGATTTAAATCTCACTGTAAATCATCAATTTATCACGAGAAGTCACAATTAGCATAGGAATCTATATATATTCTCACAAATCTCGAGCTGATTTTCAGCGATAAACCAGCGGTTTTCTCTAAGTAATCACAATGATTACGAGGCGAAAATCGTGACTATAATGCCACGACTTGTCAAGTAAAAGCCCAGGTTAAAAAAAAGCAATTTTATCATTTTCTCTGCAGGCTTTCTCTGCATTTTTAATCAACTAGCTGCTAGGGCACAATACAGGGCAATGCGGGATGTACAACGAGATTTAAATCTATACGACCCAACTTTACATAGATCTGATGATTCTGATGCTATCAATAGTCAAACATTAGCTAGTCCTGAGTATTACTGAAGTCTGATACAGTCATACAGTGACGAGTCATTGACAATTTGACAGTCGCTTCAAGCACTCAACTTCAAGGAATACTAAAGTTTGATTACTGATTATTGTTTACATATTTAATTACTGTCTAATATTTGTTTTTTGATTACAATAATCAATAAACCAGCGATATATCTTCTCATACATATTTGAAAATTGATATTACATATTACTGTTTACATGTGAATGAATGAATGAAAGCCATATTCAAGTGCAATTTTCAAACATATTACTTATTTTCCAATGTCAACTAATACATATTACAAATATAGAGTACAGTTATTAACATTGAACTTGGAGTTTGAAGTGCATATTCCGTTTTCAAGCCTCAAGGAAAACAGTAACACAGTCACACAATATCATAGCATAAAGCATACAACATACAGCGGCAGCCACAGGTATTTATCTTATTTTTCTTTATCTTTCTAGTATAAATCACGATCATTGATATCTACTTCATCTTCTATTTCTTCCTATGATTAGCAGTTAAGGTTAAATTCTTTAAAAAAAATTATATATATAATGTTTAAGCTTGTTGTTTAAGAATGGCACCGACATGCAATTTAGGACCCATCTTGGAAGTATTGTGAAGTGGCGGCAAAGGGCAATTGTGTTATTGAGGGATTAAGATGAGTGGTGTCTATCGCCTGAAATACCACATCGCACAACTACCAAGGAATGATGTGGCATTGTGCACACAAGCACCAATTGAGGCTACAAAAAATGGTTGCCTTGCATCTTATGGAGAGATAAAAGAGGAAAGCTAATGCACTTGCAGCCCTAGTGAATAGGAGGGCAGAGAAAGATGATTGATATTGAGGCCTCTTCTATTGCACAAACTCCAAGAGGTCAGGGTCGAGGACGGGGCTCATCAACCGAAAATAGTTCGGCAATTTTTTTGTTCCTCAAAATAGCCTTGGGTCACAGCCTTCACTCGAAGGTACCACTTGGAACCAGGAACTACACTATGAAGCAAAGTTAGCTCCGACAAACTTTTGATAATACAATGTTCCTTTCAACGTGGCAAAAAGTCCATATTGTGGAGAATTTGGTCCCTTCATTGACTGGTGTCGAGAAGGGGTTCAAGTCTCCTACTCCTTATGATTTAAGTGGCCCGTTGTTGGATGATTCCATCAAACATACACAACCTATTGTAGAAGGCCAAGAAAATGTATGGCAAAAAAAGGGTGCACTATTTTGTTTGATCGGTGCACAAATGGGAACCATGCATTGATTCATTTTTTAGTGGCTTCAAGTGAGCAGCTAGTATTCTTGAAGTCAATTGATGCCTCCCACCAAGTAAAAAAAGCAAACACTTTGTGTGATATGCTAGATGAGGTAGTGATAGAAGTGGGTGTGTAAAATACCGTCCAAGTTGTGATAGACAACACGGTAGCATATGTAGGAGCAGAGAGACTTTGGGGAGCGACACCCTCCACTTCTTTTGAGTCCCTTGTGCAGCCCATTGCATTGATCTCTTACTTGAGCACATAAGAAAGATCTCATAGATGAAAAATGTGGTTGAAGAGGCAAGAAATATCACCCACCTACAATCACATTTGAATGCTAAACTTGATGAGAGAGCACATCAATGGAAAGGAGTTTGTGTGATCGAGAGTTACACAATTCACCACAAACTTCATGACATTCCAGAGCATTGCAACCTCACTAACATCCCTCAAGCAAATGTTTGAGAATTATCGGTGGTTGTAGTCTTCCTATGCTAAGAAAGCCAAAGGGGAAAGGGTCGTGAAGACCATGTTTTGATGATGTGTTTGCGAAGCGCATAGAAGAAATAATTAAGATAACCTTCAAATTAGTTTTTTTTTTTTTTTATCATTTATTTTTTATAAATTCTTTACTTAATTTTGATTTTAAATGTGTATTATTTTGTTTTAGGTGTTTGAGACTATGGTTAGAGTTCTACGGTGGGTGGATGGAGAGAGAAACCCAATTAGTTATTTTTATGATGCCATGGCCCATCGACGTGGCCAAGGAGGCCATAGCCAAATTATGGGCAAAATCGAAGAAAATATGAACCCATTTGGTGCATAATTGATTGGAGATGCAACAAGACGCTCCACTGACATATTCATGCAGTGGGCTAATACTTGAATCCAAAGTTTTTCTATTCCTATTCATTTAAGGCCGATGAGGAGGCTATGGATGGCCTCAATACATGCATAGAGAGGATGATCCCTATTGATGACACTCGAAATATTGTTATTGAAGAGCTGCAAATCTACAAGAATGCAATGGGGAGACTCTTTTCTTCGGCTCTATGCGTTAAAAGAGAGGTAAAAACAAATTGAGACATTTGTTTTTACTTTCTAGTCTCGTTACTCATAGTCTATAGATACTAGCAGTAGACTTTTTTCATTTATTCAAGCCTAGTTGACTTACAAAATTATAAATCTCCTATTTGCAAATGTGTGGTGGGAAGATTATGGTGCAAAAACACCAAATCTTCAAAGGCTAGCCATTTGCATTTTGTGTCAACCGTGTAACTCTTTGAGTGTGAACATAATCGGAACATATTTGAAGTTGTTCACGCAAATAAGCGCAATAAGTTGACAACACAATGTCTCAATCACCTTGTCTTTATACGATACAATCTTCATCTTCGCGTGAGACAAGTGGAGGGGCTAGAGAAACATGATGCAATTGAATTGAATGAAATCAATCCATATGCCGACTGGATTGTTGATGATACAAAGCCCATGTCTACCATGGAGGAGATCACAAATTTGGAGAGGGAGGCAAAAGAAGCAATAGCATTTAGGGTTGGAGAGGGATTGGTAAGGATCCAGATGATATCTTTGTTGATGATGTTGGCATTGCAGAGGAGGAATCTTTACCTTCCACTTCCATGGGCAAGCCACAATAGACTTATTTTAGGCACTAGAGATGAAATGTAATTTGTATATTTGATATTTCATAGGGCTCTATGAGCATTGTAGTTTGTAACTTGGTACTTTGTAGTTTGTACTCTTTTTTAGTAAAAAATGAATAGAAAATACAATTATGGCATTCTCTACATTTATTTCTCATGACATTTAACAATGTTTTACATGTTATTTTATGAATTTACATGGTTTTAAAAGTAGCGATAAAGTTGTCGAGTAATTTTCGAGAAACTCCTGAGTCTCAAGTCCAAGTCAAAATATTGGGTTGCAGAGTACGAGTTTTTTAACTATGGTTCTACTCACTTGGGACATACTCCACAAATCATTAAAAAACGTTCCTTACATTTGTCATGTCCGCCTTTTGATCGTGGACCCATTGAAGACCCTTAACCTTGATTTGTTTCCCAAGGGCTAAAGGAAAAAGAAATAAGAAGAGAAACACTTTGGGTTTCTTAAGAACATTTGTAAAAGTACTTTCTTGTTATAAAAATCACTTAAGTTGTGGTCTTTTAAGGGTCATGGATGCCCAAGCCACTTAAGTGGATTATAAGGAGTGCTATTTTTATAATTTGAAAAAATTCTTACCTCAAATTGGGGCGCACTCCTTTGGGGGAGAGTATAAAGGCAAGTGAGGGATTGTGTGAAAAGATTATGCATATTATGATATTTGAATTTTTGAGTCTAAGCACGAAAACACTTGACTAGAGTATTAAGGCAAGTGAGGGATTGTGTGAAAAGATTATGCATATTATGATATTTGAATTTTTGAGTCTAAGCACGAAAACACTTGACTAAGGACTTCTGGACGAAACCCTTCACAGCCAAGGAAAGTTTAGGGACGAAATCCCCTATTAATCATCTAGGGCAGCACTAGTTTGAGTGCTGTAATTGATCATCAAAGGCAGAATTGACAGTTTGGACCCTTCCTAGGATGTGGTGATTTGTTTGCAAAGTGTGGCGACTAAGTCAAGGAATGTGGCGACTAGGTCAAAGAGTGTGGCGACTTGGTTTGAGGTCATTTGCCAAGGGTTTGAGACCATTTCCAGGGCAGCGAACAGGTTTTTATTTTGAAGACCCCTTTTACTAGGGTTGCGCTAAATTTGGAAGCTTGGAAACCCTCTTCTAGGGTTTGGTCTGTTGACATGAGCAATTAATTATTTAATTGCAACTGGGCGATTTGATTAGGAGGCCCAATTGAGGGTTTGTTAGGCTTTTTCAAACCTAAATAATATTTTGAATTTTACTATAATTAATTCCGTATTTATCCCTATTTTTAAAGATATTTTCCAGCATTTTTAGATTTGAGAAAAACATAAAAAAATCAGTATTTAATTCGCTGTAATTTCCTTCATGTGGTGCCAATAGCGCTAAATTGGTTGAATGATTTAATGCTCTAAATTCAGTGGAATATTTGCTAAATTACTGCTAGGGTTTGGAAATATTTATTCTAGTTTTGTGAGGGTTTTGAATAACTAGGGTTTGCAGTAAAAATTAAAAAAATATTTGTTTTGGCTAGGGTTTGGCAGAAATTCCAGATTTTGATATTTTATCCTATTTTGGGATATTTCAACATGCAAGGGGACCATGACTACACTATCAACTCAATTCTAATCAGATGGAGAAGAATTTGAAGAAGGGGCATTGTGGCTTCATGGCTCATTTCTTCTGCATGGATTCCAACTTCTTCGATCAACAATCTCAAGTAGGTTTCCAAGAGATGCCAAATAGTCAACCACCGTATAAGGGATTGGAGCATATTGTTGAGCCAAATACTACAAAGGGACCTATGGTGGTCTATCCCTATAGGTATGGGAATGTTGGTACAAGAACTGTTTGAGACAAGAATCATTGTCCCTAGTAAGAGCCCCCATGCTGCACCCATTGTCTTGGCCAGGGAGAAGGACAAGTCTCATCACCTTTGTATTGATTATAGAGCTTTCAATCAAATCACAATCAAGAAAAAGTTCCCAGTGAGTAGGATTGATGATCTATTGGATGAGCCCTGTGGTGCTAAAAAAATTCCAAGATTTATCTCCAATCAGTGTATAATCAAAACACAATAAGATTGTAGGATTGGGAGAAGACAACATTTCACACTCATCAAGTACACCATCAATTCAAAGTCATGCCATTTGACTTATGTAACACCCTTGCCATATTTCAAGCATTGATGAATAACATATTTAGCAAATTTCTTCGCAAGTTTTTCCTTGTTTCCTTTAATGATAATCTATTTTATAGAAAAACACTAGAAGAACATTCACGACATTTGGATATTGTATAATAGATATTATCCAATGCAAGGTTGTATGCAAAGGAATATAAGTGTGAATTTTCCAAGCAATCCTTGGAATACCTTGGCCGCATCATTTCATCAACGGGTGTCCATACAAATTCCACAAAAATAATGACCATATGTAATTGGCTTGTCCCCAAAACTCTTAAGAAGCTTCATGGTTTCTTAGGACTTGCAGATTTATATCACAAGTTTGTCAAGAATTTCTCTACAATAGCATGCCCTTTATAGACTTCAACAAAAGGTACACTTGATGTTGGTCCCCTAAGGTACATGAAGCTTTTGAGGGTTTCAAACAAACTGGTCTCAGCCCCAGTACTAGCTTCACCTGATTTTATCAAGCCTTTTGTAATTAAGTGTGATGCCTCTGAATCTAGACTTAATGCAGTGTTTTTCTATGCGGGCCATCAAATTGCCTTCAAAAGTAGGAAGCTCAATTGCAGGGAATGGCAAATGTCCACATATATTGAAGAAATGATAGCCATCATTCACACAGTGTGCAATATCCCTAATCAGAATATTATACCCGTTTAAGATAAATAAAAATTTTATACTTGAAATAATAATTTAGATAATAAAATTATATTCAGAGTTTTCAGATCTCAAATAATAAATGTGAATCCTCAAGGGGTTTCGTCCTTAAAATCGGGTTACACAATTAAGGGGTTTCATCTTTAAAAGTAATGTAAAGTTGTTGCTTGAACATGGTTATATATTTGAATACATGATTGAATACTTCCTTTTCTACCAATGGCTCATTATTTATAGCTTCAAAGTCTTCCATCAAAAGATGCAACTCCTACAAGGTGGCAACCTTCCATTTAATTAATGTTGTTTCTTAATAATGAATGTTGTTAGTAATTAATTAATGTTGATTTCCTTATGGCACTCCACCTTGCTGGTTATTGGTGATTTGTTGGTGTTTGGTTGTTGGGTATTGGCGATTTAATTCAAGGAAATTACAGACCTCCTTTGGCAATCCTCCCTTGGTGATTTCCTTTGGCAATTTTCCTTTGATGAGTTCCTGAGTTGTGTTTGGAGATATTACAGACCTCCCTTCCTCAATTTGCTTGTCCTAAATTACAAATTCTTTTGCGTCAACTCATCCATTCCATCCCCCTCTGAAATGCCTGGATTCCACTGCAAGCTTGAAAATTTGTAATCCTTCATACCAAAAGTATTCTTCACCCTTTCCTCGGAAAGACTGGAACAGAGCTGTAAATACACACTAATGCAATTAGAGTGATAGCTAAATTCGTCTGAATGCACCTGAATTTTACCTCTATCACTAGGACTTAGCTGTCCCAGAGGGTTGATGACCTTTATTTTTCCCTTAAGGGCACCAATGTTGGCTGCAAACTGTCTTACTGTCATACCAAACATTCCTTCTTCTAGGCTTGTCCTCCCTTTGCCTTGAGAATGTGGCCATACTAGTATAAATTCCTCCTGAGTGATCACACTTATAGGAACTCATTTCCTTTCCTTTTTCTTGAAAATCTTTAAAGATTTCATAGGTTACCCAGCCCTAGCATGAATTCCCATGATATAAATAACAAGACGAAAATTCAGACCTTCTCCTCTTACCGCTGTATTTTGCTTTTCTTCACAGAGTTTAATTATATAGCTTGTCTTCTCATCCCATTTTATTCCAGCACGTGCCTTCTCTTTGTCCATGTCACCCATTGCGACCATATAGTTACAGCAGTATGCATGTTCCCAACGAGCATATGTATAGAAACTCCCAGCTTGCTCAAGCATAAGGGAATCAAATTCTCCATTTGACCATTGAGAGACTGTTGTTGTAATCCTTACAAGAACCGCTTTCCAAACCCAAAATCTGGTAGTCATCAACGAATAGAATAGCAGCCCTGAGTCTTGCATCTTTAGACGCTGAATGGGCATTAGAATTAGTGTTTGGGCTACTTTCCTTCGAAACCTGTTGTGAACCATTTCTCACCTCCTAGGGTAGGCCCCTTACCAACTCATTCAAAGGATCTTCGGCAGTATAAGGAATAATGCAAAGCTCAGACATACCAGCAGTCCACCTATTTCCCTCCTTCGTGGCTCTCTGACCAACTATAATCATGCTTTATTTTCCCTTGTCCGTAACCGCCATTTTGCCATTCATCCTCCCTACTTGGAGGATTCTCTAGAACAAACTTTAGACACATTTCAGAATTGCATTGCCTCTTGAGAAATCTACATAGTCTTGAGGAGCCCATTGCCCTTCCTAGTACAACAGTGACTATAATTCCATTGACATATACGTGTGATCTTTCTGAATAAAATCACCAAACTCTTTTTGCCTTGTTGTTGCCTGATTATCCTATGATGCTTGAATTGTCCCACCCAAAACAAATACACCTATAGTAGTATAGATGCTTCCATAACTATTCTTAACATATGCTCCACCTTCATGGCCAGCATACATGAAAAGAGATCGTAATTGCTTCCGCAATATCTCTAATGTACCCTTCTCCTTTAATTTTTGTGTTGCTAGACCGGCAATAGTCGTTTCTTTTAGGGCTTCAAAATTATCTTCTGGAATGTGTGTATCAAAAGTTTTTTTAATGGGTTTTGAATACCTCTTTCCCCTTTCATAGTGTTCTCCAGACTGTCTGTATTGACCCCTTCATGCTTATCCCATTTATATGCAAAGCCTAACTGAGCATGAGTAAGCACTACCCCATCAATTAGACCATCCATGAAAGAGGCAGAAATGTCTTTCCCTGACATAGTAAAGTATGAATTAAGCCTTGTTTTCTGGAAATCAACTCTTCCTTCCTGCATATTTCCAGGGCTCACAATAGAGTGATCGAAATCTATTAGTGGCTAGTCACGATTTCCCCCATAGTCCATCCTCTCTGATAGCAAACTCACCTTCGGAGCACCCAAATCTTTGTCAAGAGAAAGCTTTGGGTTGTCACTAAAGTGTTCCTTCACTTTTTCAGGTGAACACTTGGGACAATCAGCCCGTGGTGCTTCCTCTTGCGCTATAACCTTTTCCCCACTATCACCTTTCAAAGTAGATGCCTCTATGAGCTGTCCACTAACCTTTTTAGAATCTGAACTCTTTTGTTTCTTGATTCCTTCTTTGGAATCCTCATGAGAGTTGGGCTTTCCCGATGCATTTTGGAGATTTGCTTGGCTGCCCTTTGGTTTGCGACCAACTTCTTCATAGTTCCCCTTCCCATGTCATGTTCCCATCAACTCCATAAAGTATGAACAAGAGATTTCTTTTCAAATCTCTGTTGGAAGGGTTTTGTACGAATCAAAACCAACCACACAATGTCACTATGTAGTTGCCCCATGGCATGAAGACAACTCTAAAAACAACTCTATCCAGTTCACAAGATCTGCTAATTATGCAGCCTTCAGGAGGTCGAAATGGAAGAACACTTCATCTTCCGCTGCCCCATCTACTATGTGATCAGGGGGAGGTTCCACTGCCTTTTCAGGCGGGCCTAGACTGTCACTGACTTCTTCAAACATGACGAGTAGAGATGCCTGGCTTTATACATGCAGGAGGCTCTTAGGCTTCGTGACCATACTATTCAGGTCCCCACTAGACCAGACTCTACCCAGCGGATCACTTCCCTTTTTATGATGCTACATTCGGGGAGGGGCACTAAGCGCCAGGTTGATCTCAACACGACCTCACACTCTAGTCAGTGCGGACCCGGGGGACCATCCACAGTTCCCCCACATCTCATCGACATAACCATACCAGTTCCAGTACCAAGAGATAGACAAGATCCACCTGATCTTTGCAGCATGCTACCTTCTCCAGATAGCAACACAGTAGGCGGCCCAAGCATCTCACCTCCTCTTCCTCCGCTCATCTTTCTATTCTGAGTTTGTTTCAGTCAGCCTTGGATGTTAAGAGAGTTGGGTCTATTCCTTGATGGTCCTTCCTCTTTGCTTCTTCTAGATCTTTCTCTTCCTGGATCTTTCTCTTCTTGTACATATCCACCTCCCCGCTGTGTTTGGGGTCATGGGTTTGGTCCACTTTATGTTGCTTTTCTTTTTGCTTTGCGCTTTAGGAAACCTTTTGGTTTTTTTGCTTTGTATTGGCACCTTTGTACTCTGCAGTCCCTTTGACCTACTTTTGTGGTCATTTGTCTGACATTAATATATTTATCTTATCTTACCTATCCCATAGCTAGCCAAGAAATGGCTCTCATACCACTATAATATCCCTAATTGGAATATCATACAAGAATTTGGATTCCTTGGAATTACATTTAAGATAAATATAGATTTTATACTTGAAATAATCATTTAGATAATAAAATGAAATTACATTCAGAGTTTTCAGATCTCAAATAATAAATGTAAATCCTCAAAGGGTTTTGTCCTTATATTAATGTGATGACAAGGATTTTCGTCCTTGAAATCAGGTTACACAATTAAGGGGTTTTGTCCTTAAAAGTAATGTAAAGTTGTTGCTTGAACATGGTTATATATTTGAATACATGATTGAATGCTTCATTCCCTACCAATGGCTCATTATTTATAGCTTCAAAGCCTTCCATCAAAAGATGTAACTCCTCCAAGGGTGGCAACCTTCCATTGAATTAATGTTTATTAACTAATGAATGTTGTTAATAATTAATTAGTGTTGATTTCCTTATGGCTCTCCACCTTGCTGGTTATTGGCAATTTGCTGGTGTTTGGTTGTTGGTTATTGGCGATTTAATTCAAGGAAATTATAGACCTCCTTTGGCGATCATCCCTTGGTGATTTCCTTTAGCAAGTCCGTAAGTTGTGTTTGAGGATATTACACAGTGGCCAAGAGGCATCAAGTTCTCCTAGGAAGTAAATTCCTCGTCAATGTTGATTAGCTCACCCTCAAACATCTGCTAACTCAAGGGTCACTTACAAAGGAACAACAAAAATGGATTGGACTGCAAACATGTGATTTTGAGATGATGTATAAAAAAGTGTAATATTCCAAATCGGAATATTTTACATTGAATTGGGTTTCTTGGAAATCCTTTTTTTTTTATAAATATAAATATTGCATTGAAAATAATAAATTAAATAAAATATAAGTCCACAAGGGGTTTCGTCCTTGGGTTGTTATGATCACAAGGGTTTTCGTCCTTAAGAGTGATTGTGTAGAATAGCGCTTATACGAAGTTAGATGATTGAATACATAATTGAATGTATGCCTTTCCTTCTCACCAAATGTTGAATATAAATACCTTCATAGTGTTCCACCAAACGACATGTCTTCTCCAAGGATTGTGACCTTTCGTCAAACGACATGTCTTCTCCAAGGATTGTGACATTTCGTCAAATGAATGCTAACTACTAATTAATTAATTAATTAATAATTAATGTTATTAATTAATGAAATATACTAATGCTCCCTTAATGACAATGACTTCCTCCCTTGAGTGTGGCACTCCTCTTTGAGTGCAACGATTTAATGTCAGCGATTTAATGGCAGGGATTTAATAGCAGAGATTGAACATATTGCAGTGATTTAGTAAAAGGGATATTACAAAAAGGAAAGGAAATTGTAGTAGCTAATGTTTTCCTTCTTATTGGGTTGTTGACTAGCTAAATCCTTGGCCCTTATATCCTTTCGAGCATGTGCAAGTCTTTTAGTGGATTACATTGAAAAACAATGTACCCAAAAACATTCATATTCCAATCATTCATTTTTGCTTTTAGGTGAGACAGTTTGGCTAAGAATCTATACATAACATGTCTATTAATATTGTCCAATTCATCCCACCACTTTGAGACATTATCATAGAATTTAGGGTGGATAAACCATATGCTTTCAAATCTAAATTGCGGGATTCTCCTATTGAGGGTCAAGAGAATTTCCAAAATTGATCCATGTGCACCCGCATAGACTCTCACTATTACCTTGAGTGCCTTGGTCACTTCCACTACTTGTGCAACTCCAGGCATCTCCTTGCATCATATGCCTCCTGCACAACATCGAGAAGCATGTCGCACAACCTCCATGCCTCAAGCACCTCCCAGCATCATGCGCACACCGTGCAACGCCAGGAACCATGCCACCCAACTCCAAAGACTACATCGCACACTCCACCTGACTGGTGTGGAGCACATAAGTTTCAAAGGCTTTTTCGATGCAAGGTTGAGGGGCAACCCTTGTTGCCCCATGCCAAATTTTCTACGATCAAGCTCAACACCAATTAGCGCAACTCCACATTCCAAGCAACACAGTCTGTGTAACACTTTGCCAACATGTGCCATGCACACAACCTCTCTGAAGCATCACTCAATCACACAACACTCATTAACATGCCACATAGCTTAGTTCCTGCACAAAACCTCTAGATTGCAAACTAGCCACATGGACACTCCACGCAATGCCAAGTGGCACTTCTAGATGTTGTCTTTTGCCACAACATCTGTCAGCATACCATGCACCTCCAAAGACTACATTGCGCATTCCACCCGACAAACACGAAGCATGTAAGTTTCAAAGGCTTTGTCAATGAGGGGTTGAGAGGCAACACGTGTTGCCCTGCGCCAAAAATTCAATGATCAAGCTCAACGCCATTCAGCGCAACTCAGTATTTCGTGCAACACATCGTCTACACAGTCTACACAGCATGTGTAACACTAAGCCAATGTGCACCATGTGCGTAGCATCGGCCAACCGCGCAACACTCACAAACATGTTGCGTAACTTGGTAGTTGCGCAAAACCTTTAAATTGCACATCAACCATGTGGACACTACGTGTTTGCGCCATACTAAGTGGGACTTCCAAAGGTCACATTATGCAAAAAATCTCTCAGCATACCATGCAACTATCAATCAAGCCATGTAATCATTGGAAGATGGAGTCACACATGGAAGCCCAAATGGTTCAAATTCCATAATGGTTCTTTAGCCTTAACGATATTGTAATCTATATATACATATTTGTAGCATTAGATAGCAAGCAGATAGTAGAAGGTAGAAAGCCATACATCTTTCTCAAGAGTATGACATGTATAGAACGCACAAATTAATATAGTTTTTTGTTCCAGTTCTATTACTTTCTCTATGCTCCATCTTATTCAATTTTTGCTTTCGCATACACATAAATCCATCTAAATGCTCACTTAGAGTGCTGTCCCCTAGGCCTCTTGCTATCTAAATCAAACCTTATATGCCAATGGTTAGAAAGAGTAACATTATTCACACTTGCATTTATCTATGTCAAAAGAAACCCACTAAGGAGACACTAGTACCTGGCAAGTTTTTCACTATATTGTGGCTTCCTTTTCTTCAATTTGTCCAAGTGAAAAGCCCCTAGCCAAAGTGGATATTAATCAACCCCTTACTATTGATTAAATCTATGACCATTGTAACGACCCTGCGATTAAAACTACTTTATTTTCTTCCAAAGATTTTATGGAGTTGAAATCTCCCATTAGAATAGGTTTTTGATGTATATGTGTAACCCGATCCTTTAGCTGTTCTAAGTAATGGAGATTGTTTGCTCTGAGACACGCACATGCACACCCACACCCACAAATACCCACGCGCACATGTGCACACACATCCTCCACAGATTTGTTAAAGCTAGTTGGCTTTTTATTCGTGTGGTTTCTCTCCCTTTCCTTGAATATGCCTCTTTAGAATTTATTTTCATTTTGGTTCACATGTTCATTTTGCTGATGGGCAGTATGATCATGTGGCAGTGGTTATTGTCTTGACCTCAAAGGCTTGTTCTTCTTGTTGCTCTTGGGTTTGCAATTGAGTCTCTTGATCGTTGAGCACTTGTGAAGGGGAGACCCTTGCTAGATGACCATGTTCATGGCAGATCCACATCTGAAAGAGATGTTCTCATAGTCATTTGGTTGTTTCCATTTGATTTCTCCCATTTCCAGGGTTAATCTACCCAATAAAGGCTTGTTAAGGTTTAGGTTGACACAAATCCATGCATAGTTGCGATGTATTCTGATGAAATTTTAGGTTGCTATGTATTCTCCAACTGTATTCCCAATCTTTTGCAGAGAGGTTTCCTTTTAATAATTACTTGGAAGTAATGGCGTCCTTACCCAAACTAGGGCAGTGCTTGGTAGATCCTTCATTGGATTAAACTATAGAGGTCGGCACCTCGGCCTCCACCGCTGCCAAGCTATCTATTCTTACACCCCTAGCAACGGAGATGGCAACAGCAAAGCATGGCCCTCCTTGGAACACCTGACCTTTCTCTTTTTTTGTGCATAAGACCACCATGAAATATCCTTTTGCCATCATTAGTATTTCTACAAACCCTGAGGGATTCTAGTTCTCCTGTTCCCAAATCCTTAGTCTTTATGGCCCAGGAAAGGTTCCCATGAATATGCAAATGAGAGCTCGTTCTTTCACAACCAGATTATTTGTTCCATTTCATCCATGGAGAAGGAGATCTTTAGCAGAGTGTCCATTTTGGGATAGCATCGATTTTCCTTTTTTTTGGAAAAAAATTGGATCTAGTAATTGTTCTTCTAGCATGATATTGTATAAATCCTTGTAGCTCTTCCTTAACAGATTTGTGGTATGTCTTTTGAAACAACTGCTCTGAAATTCTGATTTGGATTGCATGGGGCTTACTCTAAGAGGAGGCCACAGCCTGCCCTAAAGGGCCAAACACTAGATTCAATCAGTCATTGGTTATTTGGGGACGGGAATTGCATGTGTTAATGGCTGAAATAACCTTGGTGTGAGAGGGGAAGGGCATGGGGGAAGTCGCTCATGTTCTAGTTTAACTAAACATTTTTATCTTGCACTGCCATTAATGCAGTTTAATTTGGAAGGGAAAACATAACCATCTCATCAGAGAGATTAAAACATAAATACCTCTGCACTTGTTTAGTTGCTTTACCCACACAAACAATCAATAAACCTGTTGCCATAGGATCCAGGGTTCCCGCATGCCCAACCTGCAAATGATTAAATTTTCAGATACCAAAAGTATGGTAAATGTCATGAAAGCAAGACAAAAAAACTACCTCAATCAATCGCTTACTTTCTCTACTTTAATCAAGCGACGCAACTTTCCACAAACAGTAAATGAAGTCCACCCTGTTCCAGAGCAATTTCCAAACGAACTTGTTATAATAAGATACAAAATTAAAATGACCAGTACATGTGGGAAACAAAATATCGTTAGGAGAGAACAAAATTGGAGGCTCCTAATTTTCCTCAATGCAATTAAAAAAAAGTTTCACATTGCTTGTATGCTGTTGATGATCATCAATTATAAATGTTATATTAAACACCAAAAACAATTATAAGACCAAATGAAAATAAAGATTAATTACACCAGAATTGCTCCACAAGCGCCATTATACAGTTCTATGTTTTAGAAAATTTAACTCTGAAAACTTTAAATCCTATAATAAATATAAACGCATCAAATAGCAATGAAATCAAAATTGAAGTATAATATTTGTATACAACCTGTGAACTTTGAAGCATAGTTACCATGTTCGAGAAGTTTGGTTCATTCAAAACGATTTAAAAGTTCAAGTGTTTGGACTTTTGGAAAAATAATGAAAGAAATTTTACTACATTAATGTCCACAGATGACCAAACGTCAGTCAATGGGACTCAAGGATACAACAATTAATAAAAGAAAGTTCTAGGAAGGTATACAAAGAGAATCCTAGAAGCCAAATAAATGAACAAAGTAAAGCAATGTGCCACAAACAAAGGTGGCAATGGAATCAATACAGATAGCAAAGAAGGGCAAACAAGAGCCCCAAAAAATGTGTCGATGAAACCAGAAGGACTTCATTGAGTATCTCTATCTGCGTCAATTAGAAAAATTTAAAAAATAATATACACATTTTTTTAAAAAAATATAATTTAAAATTATAAATATAAAAAAGGCACAAATTTCAACTTTATTATAAATAAATATATCATACATGCAATCTTTAGGTTCTAATTTCAATTTCACTTTATTAAAAACCAACTTGACTCAACTAGTATACCAAAAAGATTGTCAGAAAATTACATCAAGGGAGTCACTTAAGTGACACCCCCATTTAGAGAAGTAACTTGACATATAAACATAAGGTGCATAACTTAACGAAGCTTAAGTCAGCTTTAAAAACCCTTATTAAGTTATTTTCCTTCCAAAAGTGGAGCAAACAATCTCCATCCTTAGATTAGGTTCTATCACACCTATTGGATTGGGCAAACCCTAAAAGTTGCCCTAATCCATAAAATGCCTCACAAAGGTCAACCTATTCATTTGCAAAATAAGCAAGGTTGCAGGAGGAGAGGGAAAGAGAGAAAAGGCTTGTCCATTCCTTGCCCCTCCTCCCTCAAACTCCAACAAAACCTCCATGGACCCTCAAACTAAAGCTTGCCATGGAGGTGGAGGTTTCTAAGTTTTAGTGTAGAGTTAATTTCAATTGAGGAAAAAAAGCGCGTGAAATTTCACCCCATTTGTAGGGGGTTTCTATTAGTTTTAGATCTATCTTCAACATTACTAGTCCAGATTGTGAGCTTGTAAAACTCCTTACACTTGTGTCTTTTGGCCTCAAGTTTTGCAACTTCTTGAATACTCGACTGATAATTAGAAGGTAAAAACTTACCCTTCAACTTTGCAACCATCTTATTCTAGGTCTTGATTTTGCCCTTGCTTCTTCTAACCCTTTCCAACTACATATGATCCCACCATAAGAATGCACATCCCTTCAACTTTTTGCAAGCAAACTTCACTCTCTTGGAGTCCTCCATTTGCTCATAGTCAAAATAATTTTTCAAGTTGTATACACTCATATTTAGTATTAAAAACTTGACACTGTCAATTTTGACCAAGCTCTAGTGTACATGACTTGTGCGCACATAACCGACTCTTGCTCACACTCTCTCCTCACCATTCTCTTATCTATAGGCTCAACCTTCCCAAATTGTCATTACTAATACACAAGATTTCCCTAGTCTCTACCTAAACAAGCTTATCATCTTACTCAAACCGTCTCTTGATCACATATCATTGTTTCTTGCATCATGGACAGTTCCAACCACACGCAGACGAATCCAATTGTCGGAGCTATCTACCTTGGTCGAACTCATCTACACAGCTTTTAACAGCCAATTTCCCAAATTCAAAACCTTCATATGGGTCAGCCCATACGTTTTGCATGTCGGTCTGGAGGGAAATTACCCAAAGAGTCAGATATTTGTACAAAGCAAGCCGAAGGCTATTTCTATCCAGCAATCATCTCTCACTAGAAAACATCACGTTGAGAGGAATTGCCCTAAAGATTCTAAATCTAAAACCCCTCAAAGGAGTAGGGCTTAAGCCATGTCTAAATACCATTGCAAGGTCAAAATCATAGGTTGTCAAGTGTTGAAATCCATACGCAGGATTGCATAACATGTTAGTATTACACTGATTGCACACACACAACTAAGAGGGAGAACTATGTGTGGCTTGAGCCCCCTTCAAAGTATTGAAACATAGGCAAGGATCAACCACTCAACGGAAGGTGGTTGGGGTCAGTTCAACCCAGCTTATCCAATCCCAAGCTAGGGTTTTGAAAAAAAAAAGGAATACATAGTTGTTCCCACATGTCCAAAGAAATCTCAATTTACTAGAGTTGTTTACATGCACAAGCCCAACTGACACAGATTTGCATTGGTCTCCTGAACAAATCAAGTAGAGTGCAGAGGAATCCAACTGCCACAGGAATCCATCTAGCACCAGACTCGTCCCAACAAGTTTCCTAGTTTGTTTCCTGATCCGAGTCACGACAAAGCCCCTGCAAAACCATTTTGACAACTATACACTGCCACATACCTACACAGAGCCTAAACAAGCTAAGTACTCTATCTTATAGGTCATTTCAATAAATACAAAATTGCAATAAATCAGTTATACTCTGTTGATACAATCAGATTTGCTTAATTAAGACATATTATCAATCTGATTAGACTCAATGTTTTGGCTTATTTAGACTACCAAATCCAAAATCAATTAAAACATACTAATGAAACTGATCCTTGTCTTGAACATAGCAAACCCTAGATTCCTTGGGGTTTCCTTCTACTTTTCTAGGGTTTCATATTTTTGTAAGTATATCTTATTTTTCAATATGATTTCTAGTTTCCCCTCATAGATGATCCTTTTCTATTGGGGTTTCAATCCTTCCAACCCTAGATTTCATTGTTGAGCACATCCAAACCCTAGGTTTCCTTTATGGGTTTCATTCTACCTTCTTAGTGTTTGAAAATTTTTGGGTTAGGGTTTCAAAATCTGATTTATGATTTCTCCATATAATTCACATAATTAATACATTATCATGATGGGAGAAACAATTAATGTGGAGGGAAGATTTAATGAAATAGATCGTAAGGAATTAACTCAATATCTTCATATAAATCTCCACTTTTATGATGCATTGTTACATGTAAATGGAGATGAAATGAAAAAGAGTTGTAAGGTTGTCACATCTGAGGAACATGAGCCCTTTGCTGATAATAATATACCTTTTAGAGGAACTGATTCCACAATAAGTGTTCAGACTACTACTACTACTACTACAATTCCTATGTATACCTTTTAGGGGTACTGATTCTACAATGTGTTCAGACTACTACTGCTGCTAATATTCCTATGTCTCCACCTATGGTTACACATGTGATGCCCACCCATAGTCTGGGGACAACACAAGATTTTCTCTATGTTACAACTCATGTAACACCATCCACTACTACATAGTTTAACATGCCTAATGCACATATCCTTGTGCAAACAGTGCTTGATCTTCAAACTAAAGTTTTACAATTGGAGCAGGGTTCTTTTAAAGTAGGCCATGCAACTGATTCTCAATCATTAATACATACTCCAATGGCCTCCGAGACCTCAATTTATCCCTTACCTATAGGATTTGTGTCACCTAAGCTTACACCATATGATGGTAAGGATAATCCAAAATAGCACCTTCGAGCCTTTCAGGCAACATGTTTGGACTATGCGTCCAATGACAAGTTATTGACTACATTGTTTCTATAAAGTCTCAAAGGCTACGCTTTGTACTGGTTCTATGACCTCCCTTATTAATCGGTTCATACCTTCAATCCTTTGGCTAATCAATTTTAAGCATGTTTTTCCAAAAATATTAGTGGGAAGATGTCTTATGCTCAGATTGTAAAACTTAAGCAAGGGCACAACGAGCCTATCAATGAATATGTGATTCATTACAAGACTATGCTCTCTAAAATGACAAATCCAATAGCTAATAATGAGTTACAAGATATATTCAAGCAAAGTTTCCCTGCTTCACTCCATGAGTCCATTATGTTTGAACGATTCCAATCCTTCGAGGACTTATTCCATATGGTCGAGGACCATGAAGTTAAGCTCCTTCCTAATGAATAAGCTAAATTATGGGTCCAACCCACTAGCCACTTTTGCTTTAAAAAATCAGAATAAACCATGTTTCAAATCAAAAGCGAACAATACTAAAAATGATGCAAAAACAACAGTTAGCGCAGTATAGCAGCGTTCTAATAAGCATGTCTTACCAACTCCTCAAAAGAGGCAGTTTTCACAATTACAAGAACCTCCTCATAAGATACTACAAAAATTACTTGAGTGCAATCTTATATATCTACCTCCCAAGAATGGGTTGATATGAGTAGGCCTCAATCTAAGGGATTCAACAGTAATGCATATTGTGATTATCATAGATGAGCAAGACATTCAACTAATAAATGCATCAGTTTGTGACATGAGATACAAGATTTAATACATGACAACCTTCTTGAGCTTAATACACCTACAAATAATTCAAGGACAGCCTAATGGGAATGCAAAGCTGAAATCTTTTTTGATCCCTTTCCTAATCATGCAGCACAAGAGACTAACGTTAAGTCAAAGGTCAATATGACTTACAATGCACATCCTCCTTCGACATATTATGCTTTTATGATTAAAGGGGAGCATCCATTAGATGGTATTATTGGCACACTTGAGAGTATACAGATACACAGACATACTATCACATTTTATGACAGTGAAATTGTTGATGATAATTCCGGTTATGCTCTATTGTTTGTGCATGCCTACATTGATTCGCAGCCTATACATAGTGTCATGGTAGATAATGGTTTAGGTGAAAATGTTTGCACTATGACACTCCTTACTAATCTTGGATATACACAAAACGATTTCATGGATGCAATACAACAAAGATAATCAAAGGATTTGACAAAAATAGACAAAACGCTCTTGGGAGCATTGTACTACCACTTAAGGTAGGCACTACATTAGTTGCTACTTTATTATTAGTTCTACCTAGTACAAAGGCCTTTGACATGTTGTTAGGACGTCTTTGGATATATAAACTCAAAGCAATACCCTCTTCACTAAACAAATGTGTGAAGTATATACATAGCAATAGGGTGGTTGCAATTTCAGGTATACCATATGAGTATCCTATTTAGCCACAGACCTTCACTTAGAAGGCTATTCAAAGCGAATGAAACAACCTCTACATGTTTATTCTATGTAGGTTGTCCAAACAAAGTAATCGATTTCCCTAGGAAACCCATACTTTAGTGTATATTACATCAAAGGTCTATCCCAGTACATGCGATGTCCCCTTTCGAGATCAAATCAAACTACCTGGAATTTACAGCAAACCCTAATGCAATTGCAAAATTCTGTAATTGACTAATTATGCATTAAAATAGTTCTCAGACCTTCAAGATACCCTCGTAGAAATACAGAAATTCAATATATTTATTTGCCACCAAAAAGTCTAATTTTTGGACCAACTGTAGTCTTGAAAAATATTATAAAGTATTCTTTTTTTTTTTTTTTTTTAAATTATATTATAGAAAATTCAAAGTGTACAGATTCTAATGTGCCAAGCTTGAAAGCTAAAAGTCCAACCCTGGGCAATAAACATAAAAGAAAACATGTGGACATTCATTGATACAAGTCTAAACCGAGAATGTTTCTCAAGTCTCTTTGCAACTTGGACGGCCACCAGAAAGGAGGCAAGCCATAACATATAAGGTTATGATTATCAAGAGCCCAATTGGCCAGGTCATCCGCACTTTATTTCTTTCTTTGGGAACATGGTTGAAATGGAGCTCCTAGAAGTTATCCTGCAACCTACAATTTTTCTCCATCTCTCTAGCTATTTGCCAATTTTTGCTAGGATGTCTCTCTGGATCAGATAACACACCCACAATAACCTTAGAATCATATTCAATTTGAAGATTTTGCCATTCAATTTTCAAAGCTTTGTGCATCACTTTGTAGACAGCTTTGATCTCCACTCAATTGTTGGTTATGTATCCCACCTTTTCAGCAAAAAGGAAAGCTACCGATCCATCATACAATCTACCAATACCTCCAATGCTTGTCTGACTCGTGTTTCCTCTTGAAGCACCATCCATGTTCACTTTCCAATACCCAATTAGCGGGGCTGTCCATAGGCTATCCATATGAACTTTCTTTTTTGATCGGAAAACAAACCTTGTTGAAGTACTAGGTTGCACAGATAGCTGGTGCAATAAATAGTCCCATTCCGATGTTAGAATTTGAGCCAAGCCAATCTTATGCTTGGTTCTTTTCGCCATGTTGATTTTGATCTTCTCCCAGACATAATTTAAATCTCGTCCTACTAGAAAATTTTGTGATTCTGTTCCTTCCAAATGTTCCACATCAAAAGGGTGATCCCATACCATAACATCGGTAGGAGGTTTTGGCCCATGGGCAGGATTCTTTGCCATTCTCTAATCAACTGCTCTAGTGACTGGATATTCCCCCATTGAAGATTATACAATTTGAATAAAAGCTACCACAAGTAGACTGCCAATACGCATTGGACGAACAAATGAGATATGGTTTCCTCATCATCCAAACATAAAACACACCGAAAGGGGCCATATAAGCCATGTCTCATCAGGTTCTCCCCAGTTAGAACTCTCCTCTTTAAAACCAACCACACAAAGAATCTTACCTTGCACCATAACGTCGGCTGCCAAATATGACTAAATATATCCTTAAGGGGATGAGAAGTACATCAAGTTAGAGAATCATAGCCTACAGAAACCATGTAAACCCCTGTATAATTTTTACCCCAAGCCAAGACATCTGGCTTTGGGGACATTGAAAGAGGACGTGCTAGAAAAAGAGTATTAATCCGTGATAGTTGTTCCTTTCCATTTTGAATTGGCCATTCAAGAGTGGATATCCAGCACTTTCCAATCTCCCAAGGATGAGTAGCAGCCTTATAATAATGAGCAACCTTAATCCATGCCTTTTCATGCAACCCCTCCATTATAGTCTTGGGTACTAGGTGATGATTGCCAAGTGCCCATCCCACACATCAGTCCGAAAATTAGCACTTTGGCTGTCATTAAGAATCCAAAACAAGTGCTTTTTAATAAGCTCTTCCCCCATCTTAAGAACTGCAAGTATAGGTGATCCTTTAGGAGGAAGGGATAAACTAATAATTCTCTTTGGAGGATTGTTTTCTGCATATTTGGCTCTAATATTGGCAGCCCATAGATCAATTGGACCCTTTAGCATTCTCCAATATAGATTAGCTGCTAAAGCCTTGTGGTGTTTAGAAGAGGAATGAAATCCCAAGCCTCCTTCCTATTTGGATAGGCAAAGATGCACCCACTTAACTAGAGACCAATTTCACTTTTGCTGCAATCCACTCCATTAGAATTTATGGCAAAGAGAATCCAAGTGCTTCAAAAAATTTCCTAGAGGATTCAAAATAGAGGAGGCATAGATTGGCAAGGCTTGAAGAACTACCTTAACCAATAACATCCTTCCTCCTATAGAAAGCCATTTATTAGTCCACTTCTAAAGTTTCAATTCTGCTTTACTTAAAATCCACTGCCAATCTCTGAGTTGTTTAGGTGCAATAGGGACCCCCAAATAGTGAAGTGGAAGAGATCCATGTCTAAAATGAAGGATGTTTAGAATTTGTTCTTCTTGTCTGCTAGAGAAATGGAAGAATATAATACTAGATTTGTATTGGTTAATCACTTGACCCGTGGCCCTAGAAAACACCTCAAGAAGTACTATTTAATCAATGAAGGGAGAAACCCTGGCATCCCATGTTCAAGGCAAATGAAGAACTTCCTTCTGTAGCTCCGATTTGGGTCCAGGTGTTTGGGCTCCCCGTTGAATATTAGAATCGTAATGTCTTCATGGCGATTGGTAACACACTTGGTACTTACAGGATGACGGTTGATTCAATATTACAGCTGGAGCAAATGATCTATGCTCGCATCTATGTCTTGTTGGACCTTAATAAACCATTGCCAACCCAAATTTCTCTAACAGTGGAGGATAATCAATAGGACCAGGTGGTGGCTTATGAAAATCTTCCTTTTCGATGTCGTATTTGCCATGAATATGGCCATTTACTCAAAGATTGTCCACTTAAAGTTACAGAGGCCCCAACAGAAGTCCAGCCTCAGGACGATTTCGTCATACAAAAGAAAAAGAAAACTGCAAAGAAAAATGTTTAGGAGAACCAGAATGCCAAGAATACTAATAGATTTGCTAGTCTCCAACTAGATATTGAAGATAAAGAGATTGAGGGTCTTATGGAATCCCAGATTCTAGAGACGTAGATGGAGGTACGGGATATGGTACAACCTCAGCATGGGGGGGGAACAACCTAACCAACTTATAGCGTATCAAGCCCAACATAAGCTGGAGGAAACAAGTGCCACAATGAAAAGCTATCATCAAAAACATAAGTTTAAAGATCAATTTGAGAACCAGAATCAGCAGGCTCTTGGGGCTGAAAAGAGGGACCAACCATTGTTGTTAATAGCTAATTTTATAAAAGAGCAACAACCAAACCTACCCTTTGGAATAGCTTAGGAAAAAAGTGAAAAAATGAAAATGGACACCAATAATAAGGTTAGTTGCAAGTCAAACCAGAGCAACCTCCAGAAAGAGGGCCAAAAATTGAGTTAAGCAGGGACAGTGAGGGACTTGTCCGAAATATTCAACCAACCCTCACAATGAAGGTGATTACATGGAATATAAGAGGGTTGAAAGACAGTCCTAAAATAATGGAAATAAAAATAATGATTTAAACTCGTCATTCTCTTCTGCTATTTCTTCAAGAAACTAAAGCTTCGATAGAGCTTATGACAGTTATTGTGGAAAGAATATGGCCCAAGGCCCACAGTCTATCTCTTGGTTCTCAAGGAGCATCGGGAGGAGTATTGAGTATCTAGGATCTGAAATTGATTACAGTGATAAGTTCTTGTGGTACTAGAGGTGTTTTGTTGATGAATGTGTACTCCAAGGTGGATGCCCAACAATTTTTGCTTATAAATGTCTAGGCACCCATTGCAATGGAAGAGAAGGTGGGGCAATGGCAGGGTATAGAGGCTCTAATTTACTCTTATCCTCATGTTTTAGTTATCCTTGGAGGGGATTTCAATACCATCCTTAGCTTACAGGAAAAATAGAGAGGAACTTCACACCTAGATTTCAGCTCATCCAATGTAATGTCCCCCTTTTTGGTCCTTAGCCTGGAATTGTTCCTAAAAAGGCTAAGGGAAGAAGAGAAAAAGGGGACATTTGATGACTTCAAAAGCATTTAATAGAAAAGCACTTTATGATCTAATTTTCACTTAAGTTGTGGCCTTTTTAAGGGTCATGGACACTAAAAGCCTAAAGTGTTTTTATGATGAAACTTTATATATTATCTTTTTTTTTTTTTAAAAGGTCTTTATTTTGGGCACCACACTTGGAGGAGAGGTATAAAAGGAAAGGGAAGGCTCATTTGAAAAGGTTATGCATTTTTGATATTGAAATTCTTGTGCAAGTATGTCAAGCTTGAATAAGTGACTTGAGAACAAAAACCTTCAAGTGCATCAAAGAGTTTGGAGACGAAAACCTCCACTCTTCCACATAGGGCAGCTCTATTCAAGGGCTGTAATTGCGCTTCAATTTTGCATAGTATGCAAGTGGATCTACAAACATGTTTTTGGACACCACCTTCATCAATGAATTATTGCAAACCCTTTAGAAAGCCGAAAATTCATGATTTGCAGGTCAAAGAAGTGGGCCAACTTGGTTTGAAGAGTTTTGTTGATTTTGGAAGAATCTAAAGCTGTAACTAGGGTTTTTGTAACTTTGGAACTAATTTTAAGGGACTTCCCATAGAGGGAAAATTTTGATTCTAATTTTGTTTGAAAGCTATTATTTTTGTGATCATTTTGAGCTAATATTTGCATTGAAATTCAAAATATTTCGGAAGATACAAATTTTTGAAATTTCAATTGATTGCGGTAAATAATAAATTATTGAGGGTTGAAATTAAAAAATTAATTCAAAGAGTTATTTGTATAAACTTTCCAATTGGGGCGAATTGTTTGGGGAGCTTGGGGACCCCTTTTGAAGGATGGCGTACAAGAGAAACCCTCTTCTAAAGTTTGGTAGTATTTTATTTTATTTATACCAACTAGTGCGATTTGTGTTTGAGCAGTTTTGCAAGGGTTTGAGGGCCATTCAATGCCCTAAAACATCCATAAAATTACTAAAATATTTTGCAACTTGGGCAACCCACTTGTAGATGTTTTGTGGTGTTTAGCGCTTGAAAAACACAACTGTACCTTCACAAAAAAATCAAATTATTGGCAGGGGTATTTTTAGTCACATCGCCAATTTATTTTGGTCCAAAAAAGATACATTGTTTTCCAAATATTTTTCAGCTATTTGTGGAGTTATTTTGGCATCTTTTGCTTGGGTATTCTATACATTTTCCAGCTAGGACTTGCAGGTTTGTGAAGCATAAATTTTAGGTGTTTAGCAATTTAATTCAAGGGTTTGTTGTGTAAAACTCAATTAGGCCTAATTTTTCCATTTGGAGACATTACAATGGTATCAGAGCCATATCTTGGCTATATGTGGGATTCAAGGTCTATATCAAACAGTAACATGGATAAGGGAAGGATTGAAGGTATTACACAGACCCAAGATCATGGAAATCAGCCACTCGGATGGAGGACCAGCCTTTGGTTTGTTAGGATTTAATGGAAGTTTATGATGAGTACTTGACACTTGCACCTCAGTACAGGAGAGGAAAAAGCTTCGAAGATTGGCTAGGTTTGAGCTATGGCAAGAGGCACATAGCTCTGCAGAATGACTTGGGGAAGATAGTTCTTCCAACTTTTGATGGTGATCCAGTTATTCCGGTAAAAACTTGGATTTACAAGGTAAGTGAGAACCTTGATTTGAGGCCTAAAATTTGAAGGGAAGCATTATTTTTTGTCATCCAACATTTGGATAGGGCTACCCATGAATGGTGGTGTCATGGATGGGAGACACAAGGGCATAACACTATTGGGACACATGAATTCTTCAAAAAAATAGTTGATAAGTTTGGTAAGAAGGTGGAGCCATCTAAATCAAAATCACTAAGGGAACATAGCAAGGAATTCCAATTGGATGAAAGGCAGCCTTTAAAACAGTTAACAGAGCCTAATTTTCAATTGTACAAGGGGCAGCCACTCCATGAGTTTGATAATTACCAAATTCAATCAAACATAGGCCCTTTGTGAGGGGTGAACAGCTGGAAATTAACTCAGAAAATTCAAAGAAATCAATGGCATGCAAGGCTGAATTCGATGGGCAGCCACCATGTGAAGAACCTTTGAGGTTTGGGCACCAAAATTTAGTTAATTGTGGGCCCACGGTGATGGACAATCAGCTAAGTTTGAAGTCAGAAAATTCAAAGAAACTAAAGGCATGTGAAACAAGAATAAAAAGGCAACCACCAAAGGAAAAACAATCAGAAAATTGGGAACAAAGAAATGAAAATGTGAGGGGCAAATACATCAAGAAAAAGAGGACAGCAAGTAGGTGACAAAAAAATAAATGATTGATACCCTATATGGTGCCACTAGACACCATGCTTTCCGTGTAAAAGGAACCGTTAAGAAGCAAAAAAAGTAATTGTGTCAATGCATAATAGAGTTGCTCACAATTTTATAGATGTTAAAATGGTTGCAAGACATAGGCTGCCCACCAAAGAAAATGGTGGACTTAAAGATAACCGTGGGGGGTGGCTCCTCCATATCGTGCATTTCTAGCACTTTGAAATTAAAACTACGCATGGGCGAATATACCTTTGAAGGAGAGTTCAATGTGATAGACCATGGGGAGATAAATGTTGTGCTTGGAGTCCAATGGTTTCAATCCATTGGTGAATGCACTCATAATTTGCAAAAATCAGAACTGATATTTATGGCAGCCAACAAGGAATTTGTTCTCCATGGTCTAAGCAATGAGACACCCATGTTGGTGACCTCCAAAAGGATGGATTAACCAAACGAGATGAACTCTAAACACACCATAAAAGAAGGATCAAGTGGGGCAGCCACTTGTGATAAGAAGCAAGTCATGCAAGAGGAAGGAAAGAAGAGTAGAACAAAACTTCATGAGGACTCACACAAAGGAAGCCATAAAAATTCAAGTGAGGGAAGTGGACACACTATGAAGACACTCTCTATTCCAAGGAAAGGAGAGGAAAATTGTGCCCTTATGCCAAGGACACAAGCAAGGTGTGATGAGTGGATGAGGAGGGCAAAGCAAGTAAAGATGATAGTCTTCCTAGCTAGGCAACACCTAAATAAGTTCAAGGAGGAAGGTGAATCCCTTAAACACCTACATAATCATGCCAAAGATAAAAAGAAATCAATATTGCACATTGATGAAGTGAAATTGGTGAACAAGGTCCACACCACCAAGGCTAATGATCACTATCAGCGTGCTGTAATTTTTGGAACAGCAGATGAAGATAAGCCATTTAATTATTTTTATGGCAATTCATCAGTGTACAACCTTCCTACTATGCTCTTACATCACTTCGGAGGATATGAGGATCATACAAAGGGTGAGGACAAGGTGAAGAGCATGTCAAAAAGCATGCAAACACACCACAAAATTGATTTATTTTGGAGACCCCTTGCAAAGGGCAATGCAAGGAATGAGTTGGCTTCCATACATGGGCAACCAATTGGAAGGGATGATATGGAAAACATGGAAGAAGGTTTAAGGTCCATCATAGATTGGGCAAAGACTCAAATCATAAGCAGCAGTTGGCAAGGTAAATTGGTGAAAAAAAAATTGTCTTTTTCCTTTCTGGAAAATTCAGAAAACTGTTGGCTACAATCTTGGTCATTGATCCCCCAAAAAGGACACATTGTTTGTATATGGCAGCCAACAAAGACGCTTGAAATTGTTGATGAGTATAAAAATTGTCTCTAAAAATTCTGAGTGGTGTCATTCATTACAGCCACCCAATATACATATAAAAATTGGTTTTGGAGGTACTTTGTTACTCATGAAAAGGAGAGATATTATTCCTTGTGTTTCTGATTTTGTGTAATCAGAAAAATCAGATTTTTTGCTTCTACTACAACCCCTATATGGGAACAACATGACTGATTTAATTGTTTACTTCCAACTGTTTTTTAGTGAGAAAAATGACATCTTTTAGAGACCATGGTTTGCACAAGAAGTGGGTAAATTTTGTGAGTATGAAACAGCAATGTACCTTATTAATTTTCGAACATTCCTTTGATGTTTATATGGTCACATACTTACATAGCAGTCATGAGAAGGGGCAGCCTTGAATAAAACATACTTTGCATATGATGGGGACCACTCATAGTGGAATGAGTATGGTGATGAGTTGCTTCAAAGGTATGTGGTACCTAATAATTCTTTTGGTTGTTCCTTTGCACATTTGGGAGTCTTCTTCGAGGCATAGAGGGATGAGTAAGGACAGTGGTTTGACATCTTCCAGAGGCCATGATTGTATTGAGGGGTTGAAAGTAAGTGCAAGTTTTGAAATTTATTTTTCAGAAAAATCAGATTTGGGAAGGCAAACACAACCATGTTTAGAGGGGAGAAATTCTGAATTTTATGAAGGGAAGTAGTGCATATATCAATTATCGATTTTGTCAACATGAAAAATCAGAGATATGCATACATATACAACCATATTACAAAGGAGGAAAGACTGAATTTGTTAATATGATCCAGCTCTTGCAAGGTCTTAGAAAAATGTATATGTTGGCACCTTTGGTGGATGATAGAGGAAGCATATACATGAAGAAAGTACAGTTATGTTTGGTAAGTGTTGGGAAGCTATTGATGAATTTTTTGAGTGTCTTATGCATGCATGGGATGATTGACAAGGGGCAACCTTTTGGAAGGCACATGGATTGCACAACGATGCTCGTATATGGTGAGTGGTATGTTTGAGAGGCCTCACATCATCATAAGTACCTTGTTGGGTTCTTTTTGCATATTGGGATAGTGGTGGCCCAACATTTGGGAGGTCATTGCCCATGGGGCAGCAAGGTAATCATATTCTCTCATGCTTATTGTTGCAACTTTGGGTCATATAACATCCCCTTTGAAGGTATACGGGAAAGGAGTTTGCCTATCTTCCACTTGGTATTGAAAGGGATGGTTGATTGGGAACATATGGAGCCTTTGGAGGGCTATGAGAACACCTCTAGCTCTTGGGGGAAGCCCCCAAAACATAGGTACATCAAGGTAAGGCTTTGGTTTGGAGCTTTCATTTCATGGCAGGCATTGATAAGGTGAGTTTGCATAGTGAATAGTGTTGGGACAGCCCAGTGGTTTTTGCAATTGCTTGAGGATAAGCAATTTTGAGTAAGGAGGACTATAATGTCCCCCTTTTTGGGATAAACTTGCTTAAGTCCCTAGCCTTGAATTGTTCCTAAAAAGGCTAAGGGAAGAAGAGAAAAATGGGACATTTGAGGACTTCAAAAGCAATTAATAGAAAGGCACTTTATGATCTAATTTCCACTTAAGTTGGAGCATTTTTAAGGGTCATGGGCACTTAAAGCCTAAAGTGTTTTTATAAAGAAACTTTATATATTATCTTTTTTAAAGAAAAAGGCAAACTCTCCCTCTTTATTTTGGGTGCCACACTTGGAGGAGAGGTATAAAAAGAAAGGGAAGGCTTATTTGAAAAGGTTATGCATTTTTTATATTGAAATTCTTGTGCAATTATGTCAAGCTTGAACAAATAACTTGAAGACGAAACCCTTCAAGTGCACGAAAGAGTTTGGAGATGAAAACCTCCACTCTTCCACATAAGGCAGCTCTATTCAAGAGCTATAATTGCGCTTAAATTTTGGATGCAAATGGATCTACAAAAGTGTTTTTGGACACCACCTTCATCAAATAATTATTGCAAACCCTTTGCAGAGCTAGAAATTCATGATTTGCATGTCAAAGAGATGGGCGAACTTGGTTTGAAGAGTTTTGTTGATTTTGGAAGAATCTAGAGCTGTAATTAGAATGTTTGTAACTTCGAAACTACTTTTGAAAGACTTCCCATGGAGAAAAAATTTGGATTCTAATTTTGTTTAAAAGCTATTATTTTTGTGATCATTTTGAGCTAACATTTGCATTGAAATTCCAAATATTCCAGAAGATACAAAACTGTGATGTTTCAGCTGATTGTGATAAATAATAAATTGAGGGTTGAAATTAAGAAAATTAATTCAGAGAGTTATTTGTATAAGCTTTCCAAGTGGGGCGAATTGTTTGGGGAGCTTGGAAACCCTTTCTAAAAGGTGGCATGTAAGAGAAACTCTCTTCTAGGGTTTGGTAGTATTTTTTTTATTTTATTCCAGCTGGGGTGATTTGTGTTTGAGCGGTTTTGCAGGGGTTTGAGGGCCATTCAATGCCCTAAAAACATCCAAAAAATTACTAAAATAGTTTGCAATTTGGGCAACCCACTTGTGGATGTTTTTGTGGTGTTTAGTGTTTGAAAAACGCAGCTGTACCTTCACATAAAAATCAGATTATAGGCAGGGGTATTTTCAATCATATCGTCAACTTATTTTGGTCCAAAAAAGGTACATTGTTTTCCAAATATTTTTCAGCTATTTGTGGAGTTATTTTAGCATATTTTGCTTGGGTATTCTATAAATTTTCCAGCTAGGGATAGACGGTTTGTGAAGCATAAATTTCAAGTGTTTGGCAATTTAATTCAAGGGTTTGTTGGGTAAAACCCAATTAGGCCTAATTGTACCATTTGGGGACATTACATCCAATATGACTAAATTCATACAGTCTCTACATTTGGTGGATGTTCCAATTGATAATGGGCTAATGACATGGTCCAATAGAAGGCAGGGTCCAGATTGTATCCTGGAACGACTGACAGATTCCTAATATCTGAAGATTGGTGGCTAAAGTAATATATTCCTAAGGCTTGCATTTTAAACAACACCGACTCTGACCGTTGGCCATATTGTTTGGAGATGGGTAAATCAGTTCCTTGTCATGCACCTTTCTGGTTTCCACTGATGTGGCTTAGCCATGAAACTATAGGCCAACTCATTCAATAGTGGTGGTTGGAAGGAAAACCCAAGTATGGGACACAAATGTTTTCCTTTGTCAAACGATTGCATTACCCAAAGGTTAAAATGAAAAAATGGAATTGGATTGAGTTTGGTGACATAAAGGAAAAAAAAAAACAAATTCTAGAGAAGTTAGAAGAGCTTAATGCTATTCTTAGAACTTTCGGATGTATTGATGATATTGTTAAAAAGAAACTCCTTTTGAAAACCATCCTCCATGAGTGGGAGATAAGGTAGGAGATTTTGTGGAGGCAAAAGTCTAGAGTACGGTGGTTAAAAGAGGGTGATTAAAATTTTGCCTTCTTTAATAAATCATTGTTGGATAGGTGAGTACATAACCACATAAGCTCTCTTGCCCAAGGATGATGGGCAGAAAGAGTATTCCTTGAAAGGTATGCAGCAAATTGCAGAGCAGTTTTTCCAACTATTCACCGCCCAATCTCAAGATGAGTCAGCGCAACAAACAGTGCTACACTCCCTGCCATGACTTATTACAGATCAGGTTAATGTGAAACTTACTAGTCCAGTCACGAAAAAGGAACTACAAGTGGTGTTTGGAATAAAGGGAAAACCTCGGGACCAGATGGATTTCCCATTGAATTTTATTGAATGTTTTGGGACATTATCAAGGTAGATCTTCTACAGGTGGTGGAAGAGCTGAGGACAACTAAAACTATGTTGAAGGAAATAAATAAAACCTTCATAGCTCTTATTCCCAAAGCAGATGAAGTGGAAAAGATTTTTGGTTTCAGACCTATAGCTTTGTGTAATGTTCTATACAAAATAATCACTACTAAAGTCATGGCAGAAACGTTGAAACCTCTTCTTGGCAAGATTATATCCCATGAACAAGGGGGATTTGTTATGGGTCACCAAATTCATGACGAAATTGTACTAGCCCAGGAAGATTTACACTATGGATATTCAAAAATCTCCATTGTTTATCAGGGTTGATTTATCCAAAGCTTACGATCGAGTTGATTGGGACTTTCTATGTCAAGTTTTGGCTCGTTTTGGTTTCTTGGGAGATTGGATTGCTTGGGTATGAGCATGTTCGTCTTCAAAAAAAAAAATTGTCTTGGTTAGTGGGTTCCTTCTCAGCTCTTCTTGGCTTCTAGGGGCATGCGCCAAGGGGATCCCTTATCCCCCATTTTATTCATTATTCAACCAGGAGCATAAAATCAATGGGATAAAATTGGTTAAAGGTGCCCATCCTCTCACTCATCCACAATATTATAAAGTATTATTTAATCAATGAAGGGAGAAACCGAATTTTTCACCCACCAAACAATGTTGAAACTGAGAATCAACCTCTAAATGCAAATCGTCGCCCTTCTAGAGGTCTGAAGTGTTGTTTTTGACCTTCAAAGAGCTGACCTACTGCTGCGTCTAGCCTCCCAAGACTGCTAAAGTGATTCGCTCAACTCTGTAACTCCCCAAAATGATTCGCTCACCTTCAAGTGTGCCTTAGATGCTGGAAATGTTGCTGTTCTATCCAACTGTGACACCTGAATGAAGCCACCAAAAAGAATTGAAGGTTTTCATCCCCAAATCTGAAAGCTAATGAGCGTTTTCATCCTCAATCACTAAATGTACAAACAAACATGCTTTAACATTAAAGAAATTGATTGATTAATCATCTCCCCAAAAATTAGAAATCTCCACTTCCCTTTATACCCTTTTTCCCTCCAACCATCTCCCAAGTGTGGCATTCCAAAAAGGGAGGGAAAATAAGTATTCAAAAAGCAACCCCTTAGAATAACCCATTAAAGGATGACTTACATAAAATTAGGAAGTCCCCCTTTGTTAAAAATCAAATTACCAAAAGTTGTCGACATAGTTACTTTTTAGCAACTTGAAGAAAGAACCAAGTTTCCCTTTTTAAAATCTTCCCTTAGCCAATGAGAAACTAAATAAGTCGGCTAAGGGCTCCAAACCAAACTAAGTTCGACAAGGGGACATTACAATCCTCCCCTCTCGAAATTGCTTGTTCTCAAGCAATTGCAAGCTAGGATGTTGCAAAATAGCAGCGCCTTCCCAAGTGGCATCCTCAATGGACAAATCCTTCCAACAAATCAAATACTCCATGATGCTCCTGTTCCTTGGCTTCCTTTCTCAAACCTCCATGATAGATTATGGAATCAAAATCAACTTGCCCTCATCATCTAATGGTGATAATTCTGAAGATGGAATGATACACTGCCCTAGTGCCTTCTTGAGGCACGAAACATGAAACACATTATGGATTCGATTGTGCTCAAGCAGCTCTAGCTCATATGCAGCCTCCCCAACCCTCCTATGAACCCTGTAAGGACCATAGTAGCGGGGTTTAAACTTTTTTGCCCCACTATGCTTCAAGGAAGATTCCCTGTAAGGATGCAATCTCAAAAACACCATGTCTTCTACCTCAAAAGTACTCTCCAATCGAAGCTGGTCTGAATATAATTTCTATTGGTTTTGGGCATGTTGGAGCTTCTCCTTAAGCACTTCAAGTACCTCTTGACTCTGTTGTACCAAATTTTTGACCCCGGGCACTCCACTATCCGTCAAAGCCAAATCCAAAAAGGATGGTGCATCATACCCATACAAAGCCTTAAATGGTGAGATACCAATGAACATGTGATAATATGTATTGTAGCAATGTTCACCCATGTACAGCCACTTAATCCAAGCTGTTTGCTGCCCTACAACATAGTTTCGTAGGTATCCTTCGATCCATTTATTCACTATTTCAGTTTACCCATCGGTTTGCGAATGATAGATAGTGCTAGGAGTCAATTTGGTGTCCATCAAACGGTAGAGCTCTTGCCAAAACAAGCTCAAAAATTTGTTGTCCCTATCACTCACAAAGTTTCTAGGCAACCCGTGTAGTCTAAGAACTTCTTTGAAAAAAATATCAGCCACTAAAGGTGCATTATACTTGGCTGAAATTGCAAAAAAATGAGGGTATTTAGTGAGTCTATCAACCACCACAAAAATTAAACTCTTACCTTGAACCATGGGGAGCCCCGTAATGAAGTCCATAGATATGATTTCCCATTTTTGAGTGGCAATGGGCAAGAATTGCAGTAGAACTGGAAAAGCTTGCTCAACCTTGTTTTGTTGGCAAGTGAGGCACTCCCAACGGTATTGAATAACCTCCCCTTTTAGTCACTTCCAAACAAATATTTCTCTCACTTGTTTGTAAGTTTTAAAATACCCTGGGTGTCCCACCAAAGGCATATCATAGACAGCTCTCATTACTTTATGTTTGACCTTAGATTCCGAAACTAGAAGGATCTTATTTTTGTAAAAAAGCAAACCATCTCTTACCTTATACCTCTCATCTTCGTTTTTTCCTTCAAGTATGGCAACAACAAACTCATTCTTTGTGTACTCAGCAATTATCAAATCCTTCCAATCCACTGTAATTTCAATCATAGACCCAAGGGTAGGTATCCTAGACAACGCATCAGCAACTACATTGTTTTTCCCTTTGACATGCACAATATAGAAGTTGTAAGATGGAAGTTTGCTTCCCCACTTTGCTGCCTATCACTCAAATCCGTTTGGTTGAGAAAATATTTTAGACTATTGTGAACCGTTTTGACCACAAACTTGCCACAAATCAAATACTGTCTCAATTTGGCCAAAGCATGCATGATGGCCAACATTTCCTTATTATAAATGGAGAACCCACACTCCACCTCTTTGAGTTTACAACTCTCAAACGCTATAGGGTGTCCTTTCTACCTTCACCTAAAGTGTCACATTCCAGCACAAAAGAAATAAAGAAATTTGGAATAAGAAGTACCAGACATGAGCTCATCACCTCCTTCAATTTATCAAATGTTACATGGGCTGTTTTAGACCAGCTGAAATCTCCCTTTTTAAGTCAAATCCGTTAATGGAACAGCAAGCTGGGAAAACCCCTTGACAAACCGTCTATAGTAGCTATAGAAACCCAAAAACCCTCTCAAATGTGTCATGGTAGTTGATGGAGGCCAATCCAAGAGGCTTGGATTTTTGTTGATCAACATGGACCCCTTGGGCAATAATCACATGCCTAAAATACAAAATTTCAAGCATCCCGAACTCACATTTAGATTATTTGGCAAAGAATGTTTGTTTCTCCAAAATTCCCAGCACTATGTCCAAGTGTTGAAGATGCTCCTCCTATGTTTTGCTATATACCAGGATGTCATCAAAAATGACCAACACAAACTTCCTTAAATGTTGTCTAAAAGCATTGTTCATACAAGATTGGAAAGTGGTTGGAGTGTTAGTTAATCCAAAGGGTATGACCAAACATTCAAAATGCCCATAGTGACATCTAAAAGCTATTTTTTGAACATCTTCTCTTTCCCGAATTTTGTGATATCTGGTCTTCAAATCAATCTTGGAAAAGTAAGTGGCCCCTTGTAGCTCATCCATTAACTCATCAATTGTAGGTATGGGATGCCTATTCTTGATGGTTTATACACATTTTCATTGTTCCATCCTTCTACATTCTCATCGTTCCATCCTCCCCCTTCACTAGAACAACCAAAGAAACAAAAAGACTAGAACTGTGTCTTATATGCCCGATCTCCAAGAGCCCTTCAATGGCTCTCTCTATTTCTTCCTTGTATGCTCTAGGATGGCGATGTGGAGTTGTTATTACCGCTTTAGTCCTGGGCCCCAACTCAATGATATGCTGAAAACACTTTTCTGGTGATAATTCGTGTGGAATGCTATCAAAAACCAAGGCATGTGTGTCAAGGATGGGCTGAATATCCTTATGATGTTGTTGTTGTCCCACTTTCTAATTTGCAAAACTCATAAATTTCTGATTTGCAAAACTCACAAAACACTCGACTACCCAATCAACTTGCCCTCTATGAAAATTCCTTTCCATCCTTTTAGCAATCACAACCAAGGGAACCCCATTGACCGTACCATGCAGCACCATCACTTTACCGGCTGATATGAATTTTAGCTCCAACGTTTGGTAGTTTTGGGTGAATTCTTGTAATGTCCCTTTTTGGGATATTAGGTTAAACAAGAATTTATTCTATCAATCCAATCAACAAATATGAATTTTCAGATTTATCTCAAAACCCTAGCAAGCTGAATTTACAACTACTGTTGTGGATTACCTTGAAATCGTCTCCAAAATATTTTTTCAATTATCCAAAAAATAGCAGAAAATATAATAGTATATTTGCCAAATAACCAATCAAGAACCTAATTTTTTGGTGAAGTACAGAGATGGAAATGATGATAAAATTTCAGAAAATATGTGTGGCTGATCCACACTATCAAATTGCTTCTGAAAAGACCCCAAAGTGGGTCGCCAATCTTCACAAGCTGGTCGTTGCCCTTGTAGGTGTGTGCAGCCCTCCAAAATGTGCTTCGTTGCCCTCAAACAGTGCTTCCAAGCCAACGCCTAGCTCCTCCAAGGGTTCGCTCACCTGCAAAGTCTCGCTTGGTGTTGGAAACACCTTTTGATGTCAATTCTGCTCAATGCAACTCCTTGATGAAGTTTCCCCAAGTCTGAATTTCAAGGGTTTTCGTCCTTGATTCAGCTCCCTTGAAAGGTTTTCGTCCTCCAAGTGTAAGCCCAACTTTTTGTGCTTAGACTCGAAGAAAATGGTTATCCGAAAAAGTCATGAACCTCTCCAAATGATCCTCCTTTTGCCTTATATAGTCTCCCCAATTGAAGAACCCAAAATTGAGAAGAGAGAGTAACTTTTAGAATCTAAAAAGGCCCTTCCCTTATGATCTTTTTAAGAAGTCACTTAAACAACAAGGTTCCATAAAGGTCCCCTTTGAAGTGAACTTAAAAACATAAAGTATCTTTTTAGGAAAAGTGCAAATAAGACTCACGTGCTCCCCTTCTCTCTATTCACCCCTTAGCTTATTAGGAAACAATTTTTAAGCTAAGGATCTTCATGTCTTAACTTGAAAAGAGGGACATGACAATTCTCCTAGAGAATGCAACCATTGCACCCCGAAGACTATGTCAGTCTCTCCAATCCCAACCACACAGAAATCATCTTCAATTTTATGCCTTCCCAAAATGAGATTCAGCATTTGTATTTTTTTTGTGCAAGGGATGATAAAGCCATTTGCCATGGTCACACTGAAACCCTTGAAATCAATAGCTTGCATCCCACATCTAGATGCCAAAACTTCATCAATGAAGTTATGTGTGGCTCCACTATCAATAAACATGGTTACCCTCTTACTTTGCAATTCCCCTCTCACTCTAAACGGGTGGTACATAGGAGCACTGGACAATGTGGCTAGGGTTCCATCCAAGTTGTCACCTTATTTCATCTCTTGCTCCTCTTCATTAGGGGCTGCCTCTTCTTCCTCTTCTCCTTCTCCATCTGAAACTATCTCAATGTAATGAACATGCCCTTTGCCAAGGCAACGATGACCCAGTGTCCAAGGGTTATGCATGGGAAACACAAATTCCTCCTCAATTCATTCCTTGATTCTACTTCCATGTTTGTCCTTAGCAACTCTTTTTGCTGCCCAATGCCTTGCTGGTAAGGCCTTCTTTGTTGTCAAATTGGGGTTGTTTTTGACTTCTCAAGAAGTGATTCCTAGGCTGCCCAAAAGGTGTTCTTTGTTGTCCAAAAGGAGGTGTTCTTTGTTGTTCAAAAGGCAAAGATCTGCCCCTAGATGATGTTGTTTCAAGATCAAGAGCATTTTTGATGGCCTCTTGGAGGAAACAAGGGATGAAAACCTTGACAAAACCCTTGAGTGGGTCAGCCAACCCTTCCATGAACAAAACTACAAGCCTCCTTTCAAAAACATCCGGTACCATCACCAAAACCGTATGGAAATCAGCCACATAATCATCCACAGAAATCTTTTGTTTCATCTGCACCAATTCTCTAAAATAAACTTCGGAATCCACCCTATCAAACCTCTCAATCAATCTCCTGCTGAATTCATCATAAGAGTTGATGAGATCGTGCCCTTTTGTGATTAGACCATGATACCACCACTCATGTGTTGTGACCTCAAGATGTAAAGTAGCAAATTTGATGGCTTCATCTTTCATCATGGGTCGAAAAGAAAGGTATGTATCCACCTTTTGGATCCAAGCTCAAGTGATACTCTTGGTAGATCCATCAAATGTAGAAAGCATGAGCTTTACCACAACTTGTTGAAGATCCCTTTGATTATTCCAAGGTCTAGGATCAGCCCTCAGTCCCCCTTTGTTCCTCTTCAACTGCATGAAATTATTGAGTCTCATTTCTCCCTTAATCTCAGGTGTAAGTCTTGTACTCTGCATAACTAGCAGCAATATCATCCATTACTAAAGGTTGCATCTCCACCTCAAGAATGGCTTCCTCTCTACGAAGGAAGTTAGGCTATAAAGGCCTAGTTGTAGATCCAACGGTCGTTCTTTATGTAGGAGTGTTGGCCCCTGAAGCATTCCCCTCACCATTGGATGGACAGAAAGTATTCATGCCCCGCATGGTGCGAATCATTTCAGCTGACATATCTGTCATATGCTCTTGATTTTGAGCAAACTTCTCAAATCAAACACGATCTGCATTTAAATGATCCATATTCTTGTGCCCTAGTTGTTCAAACCTTTCCCTTTGTTGTTCTAGCCCTTTTCGTTTCTCTCTTCCATAATATCTAACCTCTCTGTCACTGTTTGGCATTTGGCAACCCTACAAACAACTCAATCCCCACAACTGGCAAGGAGATGGCTCTAATACCACTATGATGTCCCCTTTCGGGATCAAATTAGAATATCTGGAGTTTACAGCAAACCCTAACGCAATTGCAAATTTTTGTAATTGACTAATTATGCATAAAAATAGTTTTCATACCTTCAAGATACCCTCATAAAATTTCCAGAAATCCAATATATTTATTTGGTGCCAAAACTCTGATTTTTCGACCAATTGCACTCCTGAAAAATATTATAAAGTATTTTTTAATCAATGAAGGGAGAAATCAAATTTTTCACCCACCAAACAATGTTGAAATGAGAATCAACCCCTAGATGCATATCGCCACCCTTCTCAAGGTCTAAAGTGCTATTTTTGACCTTCAAAGAGCTGGCCTACTGTTGCGTCCAGCCTCCCAAGGCTGCCAAAGTGATTCATTCAACTCCATAACTACCCAAATTGATTCGCTCACCTTCAAGTCTGCCTTAGATGCTAGATATGTTGTTGTTCTATCCAACTATGACCCCTGAATGAAGCCACCAAGAAGAATTGATGGTTTTCGTCCCCAAATCTGAAAGTGAATGAGGATTTATATCCTCATTGGCTGAGTGTACAAGCAAATGTGCTTTAAACATTAAAGAAATTGATTAATTGATTATCTCCCCCAAAATTAGAAATCTCCACTTCCCTTTATACCCCTTTTCCCACCAACCATCTCCCGAGTGTGGCGTTCCAAAAAGGGAGGAAAAATAATTATTCAAAAAACAACCCCTTAGAATAACCCACTAAGCGCTGACTTACATGAAATTAGGAAGTCCCCCTTCTTTATTAAAAAAACAAATTACCAAAAGTTGCCAACATAGTTACTTTTAACAACTTGAACAAATAACCAACATTCCCTTTTTAAAACCTTCCCTTAGCCAATGGAAAACCAAATAAGTCAACTAAGGGCTCCAAACCAAACTAATCTCGACAAGGGGACAATACAATACAACATGTCCTAAGCTAGTTATACATGTTGCTCTGAGTGTTTCACAATGAACATAGGCTCATTCTCATTCTATACATTAGACTCCGTAGAATACTAGGGTTACTAGAGTTATGCAGGATCATAGGTTCTATGACGACCTAATGGATATGTTGTAGCAACAAATCAATTTACAAATTTCAATACAAATATGTGTTACCACTTGCCCACGATGGGTAACATTTGCTACAATTGATCTTGGGCCTACATCAAAGCATCCCCTTGATGGGACCATTAGTTAGCATAATTCATAATTCAGATTTATAAAAAAATTAAAAATACAAAAACATTCAAATAATACAAAAATACACTATATATATATATATATATATATATATATATTCAAAAATCAAAAACCAAGACTTGTGCATGATATGCATTGCTTGTTTACATGATTTATTTATGAATTATCACATATGGTGCATTATATATCTAGTTTCTCTATGCACATGTGTTTCACGTTATACATGAGTGAGATGCAAGACATACATGTTACATATGACATGGACATTTAGAGGTGGGAAATTCATACACCCAACAGCTACATTTCCCAATTGGGGACATGCTTACACTCAGGGCGTCTTGGTACATCTTTACACAGGTTATATCTTTCTATGACCATTCCATTGACTATATTGAGTTATTTTACACAAATTTACACATAGCTTAGTCTTACTCATACTACTTAAGAGTGTTAGTTATCTGGATATTGTATTTTGTTATACACGATGATGACATACATTGATTATGTAGATTAGTCTTGTTTGTTCTATGCATTTTGATGTTGCGTGTTACGTGTTGTGATCCTTGATTGTGCACTAAATTGTGTGCCTCTTTCTCTGTTTGACTCTGATTCTGTGTGACTCTAAGTATTTTGTGTGACCCCTGATGTGCTTGATTCTTTCTCAGTATGACTCTTACTCTATGTGTTCATTGTGTGACTTTGTTTATGTGTGACTCTTACTCTATGTGACATTGATTGTTCACTGTGTGACTCTTTGCTCTATTTGACCATGTTATCATCCATGTTTCTATGATTAATTGTGTGGCATGGCCATAACATTGTGTGTGACTATGTTTGCTATGAGGATACATCTATGATTGTTGGTTGAGCTGTAATGTCCCCTTTCCATATAATTTTAGTAATTAATAAAATTGTCCGAATAGTGATTTTAATCATTCGAAAATATAAGGCAATTTAATTAATTATTAAAATAGAACTATCTTGGATAATTATTTGAATTACCGGAAAAGTGGTTTTAACCATTTGAAAAATCAAGGTAATTTTAATAATTATTATAAGGGGTTTTATAATTAATAAATTGCTTTAAAATGTTGGAAATATTGTCATTGATGTCAAAGGAATTGTAACGGATACGAACAGAAATGTCAAACGGAATTGTTGCCAGAAGTGAACGGAATTGTTGCCGAAAGTGAACGGAAATGTCAACGGTCACATCTCTTATTGAAGAGGTACTTCTTGGATGAGACACATCATTTAACGGCTATATAAGGGAGAAGAGATGTGGAAGTATAACAAGCATTCAATTTGATTGAAGATTATATAAGTGTGAGAGAGAGAAAAAAAGGAAGAACAGAAATATTTGAGAAGAAAAGTGGTTGTTGAAACAAAGAAGCATAAGCAAAGTATAAAGACATATAGCAGCAAAACTATATTGTAATTGATCGGATCTAAAAGAGTGAAGAAGCAAAGTCCTATCATCTATTGTGTAAGCAACAAGTCAGAGATAGAAGTGTTATTTTAGTCCAGAGGGTTGGTGCCTTCGTTCAAAAGGGTTGGTGCTCCTGTGAATTGGTGCTCACGAAGATTCATTAAGTTGTTGTTTGACAAAGGAGTTGGTACTCCTGTAAGTTGGTGCTTACAAAATTGTATTGGGGTTGGTGCTCTAGTAGGTTGGTGCCTACGAATTTTTATATTGAAATTTATTTCTCCATGGTTTTCTCCCGAAAGGGTTTCCACGTATAAATCTTGTGTCACTATTACTGTGTTGTGTGAGTTGTGATTTGATTATATTGCATATCTTAAGTGGAATAATTGTTTATGTAAAAAATGAAAAATATATCTATTACTGATTCACCCCCCTCTCAGTAATAGCCTGTGCTTAACAAAAAAGTGATTTTTATCACTTCAATTATTAGAGCAATTTAATTAATTATTGAAACAAGTACCTAATATAAAATAATTATTTAATTTGCCAAAAAGTAATTTTAATTACTAATTTATTGAGACGAGTTATTTAATAACTTAAAAAGGCCTAAAGTGAAATAATAAGACCTGTCCTTTTAAAGTTTTGGAAGGGAGGGTTATATAAAAGAAAAGAGGATATAAAAAGAAGGTAAGATATCATTTGATATGTATGGAATGGATGATATTGATGTGGATTGATCAAGTATGTCAAGCTTGGTTAATTTGGGCATAGTTTCTTGAAGAATGTTACCCTTCAAGGACTATGATGTGTTGATTCTCTAGACGGTGTTTTAAAACAGCACCTACTTTTGAAAATTTGAGTGAACCCAGGGTTTGAGGAGGAAAATTCTGGAAACTAGGGTTTTTAAAATTTTAGAGCAAGTTTTGATGGTCTTCCCATGAAAAGAAAATTCTAAAATTATTTTTATTTGATATTTGCTAATTTTGTGGTCAGTTTGAGCTCTCATTTGCATCATAATTCCAAGTATTGAGGGAGTTATGAATTTTTTAAGTTTCAGCATGTTTGTAGGAAATAATAATTGTTGTGGGCAGTGAATCGTTTGGAAAAGGCAACGAAATTGCAGGTTTTTGGAAGGTAGGCGAATTGCTTGGAAAAGTTGGCGAATTACCTTGAGAGGCTGATTTGCAGGTTTCTATCATGAGCGAATTACTTGGAGATCTTGGGAACTCTTTTGGAGGGTCTTGCGTTGAGGAAACCCTCTTCTAGGGTTTGATGTATTTTATACGAATTTTCCATGGGGGTTTAGTAGGAAAAATAACCACCACTATTCAAAGGGGCTTGATAGGATTGCACTAGGTGCCAACAGGAAACCAAATTTCTCTTGTTTTCATGTGTCTATGTAGTTTATAACAACAAATGTCAAATGAAGCTTGAGTAGCAACAATATCCAAAAATAAAGATTATGAAAATTGTATAAGAGTGGCAAGAATATACAAAAATAAAGATTATGAAAAGTGTATAAAGAAAAACCTATAGAATGTGTGGAAGAAGAATATGAAAATTGTATAACAGCAGCAACAATATCCAAAAAAATATCATGAAATATGTGTAATGCAAATTTGAGTCCATAACTACCAATCCAAACAGCATCTTCAAGAGGTGGTGCTGGTTCCTATATGAATAGGAAATTCAGTGTCTCAGACTGGTTCCTTTTGACTTATTTGCCATATTGAGAAACAAGATTTGAAGTTTTGAGATTTAACATGAGAAGTCAATGAAAGAGTTGCTGATGGAGCCAATCGTTCACATGGTGTGAAGTTTGAACTGTCTGCTGTTATTCATAAACTCCCATGCATGGCACAATTACGCTGCAGTTGAGAATGCTGGAATGTTTAAGTTACCAATGGTGGTTCTCATGTTTGGTTCTGCCTCTCTATAGGAGAGTTGATGCAGGTAGGTGACGTGAATGGTGCATCGTCTTGTTCCAATATGTGATGGGGTCTAGCATGTGATCTTGTCCTGTAGTTAAGGTAGGTGATAAACTAGCATAAAAGTGCAGAGCTGCACCTTATATCTGCACTTGTTTGGCCAAAGCAAAACTATGATGTATCTGCTCCATCAGCATCTGTCTCTTGGTATGATTTGTTTGAATCTGTTAATGAAAAAGGGATCGTTTGAATAGGAGTGAATCCCGTCCAGAGATATAGTTTATTAAGGATCCATTAATATTGTGTAAATCATAGTGGTGCAGCTTGATCAATTCAGAACTGGGGGTTTACCAAGGTCAGTGCCAATATCAAAACCAATGGAGATACATGGCGAGGCAAGAAGAGGCAAAATGCAACACCTATTGACAGTTACCATATGAGTAGAAACCGAGGCTGCACAAGTTCGCCATAGATATTGATTGTGGTGCCTTAAGACCTGCACCCTCTGGCTGGCCTGGAAAAGCAGCAGCAGTTAGCAAGGAGACACGGGATTAAGGATATTAAAAGGCCGATCACTTAATGTCTATTTAGCCCCAAGTATTTGTCAAATTTCATTGAGGTCAGATACATTGTTTCATAACCCAGCACAAAAGGACAGACAAGTTTTTCTGAGACCAATTGCCACTTGCAATGGACTCAATAGAGCAGTAATAGGAAAGGTTTTAATTTAGATGAGGAATTGATTGGGATGTAAATGGGACCTTCTGACTCCAATTTAGTGTTTCAGGTATTCAGTAAATCGGTATGAGATACTGGAGATTTAAAAAGACAGTGATTTGTTGTAAGCAGACGTTCTACAGGCCAGTTGGTCCTGGAAACAATGCAAGCATATGAGTTAAGAGAGTTTTACCAAGGTTTTAGGGTTTAAGTTTAGCGTTTAGGCACATGTATTCAATAAAGAGATAAATAGAAAAGATTATTAAGCAAGCAGATTTATGTCTGACCTTTGGGCTTGTCGATAAGAATAACAATCCCTTTATGACCATTCCATCTAGCAGGAAGCTCGGACTTCGTGGTGACTAAATAAGGTACTTCTCTGACTTCATCAAAATCGGGGGTGTACTTGAGTGATTTTACGAACTGCTGTGCCTTGTCTTGTGAAAACCCCTTAGCACCGTCCCCTTCGCTACTACTGCTCAATCTTGTCTTACTTCTTTCAAAATCCTTGTCTTCTGCTCGTGCAGCCACTGCACTTTTATCCCCGCGCTTGGATTTGAGCTTATTATCCTCTTCTGGCTTCAAAGGCTCATCATCTGGAGCAAGAAACGCGTTCTCTAAGCCCTGATCGGGGTAATATTTCTGCTCCAGCTTTCTGATCATTTGATAATGCTTGTCTTTTTCCCATGGAAAACAAAATGCATCGTAGAAGTAGAGCTCCTCTTGCTTCTCATACACGCTTTTGAACTCAACAATTTCAGGCTTAAGTTCGATGTACTTGTCCTCCTCTGGGTTTTTTTCGTCCTCGTCGCTATCAGTGCCATACATGCGTCTAGTTCTTTTTTCATAAAACTTGCTCTGAGCTTTGTCACGCTGCACCCAATTTCCAGAAGCCCCTCCACTTTCTGCCCTATTGTCAAGCCAGACTTCAAACGGGTTTTTCTTTCTGTTTTTGTTTTCGTTCTGTTCATCGTCGGCATTTGGCCCAATATTTACGACTCCTAATATTTCCTTAGCTCTAGAAATCTCTTCATCGTCTTTGTTATTCTTGAGCTTAAATGGTCTCCGCGGCTGATGTTTTGGGAGCGGGTTCCTTGCATGAGCACGAAGTGAGGAACGCCTGGCAGCCTTGAGATGTCCCGCGTGGAAGGAGTTGAAGGGAATTCCAGGGACCGGCCTTAACAGACAGATTGCACACGAGGAGGATGCTCTACACAACAACATTGTTATGATTCCCTCGTACCAAAAGCGGCTTGGAACGTTGATTTCTCAATGACTATTATTCAGTTAAAAACCCTTTTGCTTGCAGCAATATCCAAGGGTGAGAGTGGACACATTTACAATACGTCCAAGTTTAAATTCAAAACTAGTTTGCTACCGTTAGGAAGGAACTCTGCTTTCCAGAAATTCATCTTCCTTCCCGATCACAACGATTTTAACCTCGAGCCGTCTCTAAAGGCAGGTATACATTTACTGTACCTGCTTAGATGTTGCTAAAGCTTAGCAGTTAGCCCCCAAGGGTGCAGAGCCGCACAAATAGTTTTCCTCCCCTCACCCATCGAGGCCAATCTACTCCACGCAAATTTTACAATTGCTTCGTTTGTGTACTCGGTTTGCGTGATTAAAATCTTAATCCCACGTTGGTGGAAAGGTTTGGTCAACTGTAACGTATGAGTTCAATATACAAACCATTCTTTTTTAAGATTGAAGCGGCCCCTTACACCTTCCCTTTCTTAACTTCCCTAGATGATATCTTATTCCGAGTTGCCCCGATGGTGCAAGGAATAATAGAAGGGATGTTATTTTTTGTTTTCAAGGTCAATATATTTGCAACATGGATGAATGGAAGTAAAAAGATAGACGCTGGGATCTTAATGTCTTGTTCCCACATTAACAACATTGCATTGTTGATTCAAGCTACACATCAGATATGGAATCATCTTTCAATCAAATCAGTTTCAATGACATTCTCATGCACTAATACTTTGTCGTAGCCACTCACCGTTATCGCTTAGTGCACGTTGAAATCTTTCACCATTTACATGTTCTTTATTGCCTTGCCCTTTCTTCCAAGACTCTGAGTTTGATGTTTTCATATGTTGTTAAGCTTGATTTAATTTCTCCAGATGTTAATATATTTCCAACATGGATGAACATAAGCTACAAGATAGACTTTGGTTCCTCAATGTCTTGTTCTCACATAAACAATATTATAACGTAGATTCGAGCCACTCATCAGACGTGGAGACCAGTTGCAATCAAATTAGTGCTCATGACAGCGTCGTCCACCCTTAACAATAGAAAACGACCAATCAAATATGTGTGCAAGTCATATAGATGTAACCGTTGCCCTAAATTCAAGTTTGTTGTATGATATGTGCTATGTTGTTCGATATCATATGAAATACCTTGTCATTTCCCCCCACCATCACCACCCAACTCACCTTGAAATAATTCACCACTTTCATTTTATGTATCCATGGTCTTGCCCTTTCCCACCACTTTGCCATTGCTCAAGGTCTTTGTGAAACAAAATGTCTCCCCCCTGCACAGCGCATTTCGACATCATATGAATGAATACACAATTTCATTATATACCATTACCTTCATTAGAAATATATGGTTATTGTTGTTTATAGTTGTGTGCACAAAAGGTGAGATGGGTCGGTTGTCATGGGTTTCAAGTGAGGTATGACCACCAATTTACACTCTCTCGCTTTACAAAACCATGTTTTACCAAAACAACAAATTACATCATGTATGTTATAAATTATATTATGCAACGTTGAAGAGATGCATTTTTTTCTTTTCAGGTCTTAATATATTAACAAGATGGATGAATGGAAGCAACATGATAGACTCTTGGACCTCAATGTCTTGTCCCCACATTGGTGACATTGCATCATTGATTTGAGTCGCACATCAGATGTGGAGTCTTGTTGCAACCAAAATAGCTCTTATAGCATTTTGGTCCACCCTCAACAATAAAAAATGGCAAATCAAAGATGTCGCCACCCTGAAAGCTATGGACCCATTTACAATGAGTGATGCAGGCCATGTATATCCAACCACTACCTTGAATCTAGGTTTGGTATACAATATGGGGCCCCTGACATATGGTATCACCTGAAATACCCTGTCATTGCCACCCACCATCACTACCCAACACATGTTAAAATCTTTGGCCACTTGCATGTTCTTTATCACCTTGCAATTTCTTCTAAGGGTTTGAGATTGGTGTTTTCATATGTTGTTAAGCCTAATTTAATTACTTTAGGTGTTAATATATTCGTACCATGGGCGAACATAAGCTACGAGATAGACTTTGGTACCTCAATGTCTTGTCTGCACATAAATAACATTGTAATGTTAATTCGAGCCACTCATTGGATATAGAGCCTTGTTGTAATCAAATTAGTGATCATGACATCTTTGTCCACCCTTAACAATATAAAATGGCCAATCAAATATGTTTCCGCCTTGCAAGTTACATACCCCTTTACAAAGTGTGAAAGTCATTTAAATCCAACAGCTGGCCTAAATCCGGGTCTGGTGTATGATACGAGTTTTGTGGTGCCTGATATCACATAAAATACCACATCATTGATGTTGGATCATTTTATGATCCAAAGTTAGTTTACTTTAGTTTGTTAGATTAATTGCTTTTTAGTTGTTCGAGTTAGTTGAAACCCATAAGGTAGTTGATTTAATTATAACTTCCCGTGAAAATTATTTAAGCCTTCACCTATGTTGTAAATCACAACCTAACATAATAAATTATCATATTTTGTCAAGTGATTTATTCCACAATGTAAATTCTAAGTTATTGTTCCTCCCACTTAGTGCCAATAATGGTATCAGAGCCACATATTTCAACATAGGACTGAAGACATTTGAGAAGTAATGATGGAAGGTCCATGAAAAACCATATGGAGGATAGAGAAATCAATTTTTGCCAAGGGTATTAATCCTATTTTATTTTTAGATTTCATACGAGTTTCAAATCCTACACACAACCATTGTACGACTTCCAACAAATCTTGAATAACGTCTTGATTCACACAAACCTAATTTTTACAAACTTTAATTCACCTAAAATAGTTAAAATCATTTTTGAAAGCATTTGTACAGCCTTTCTTAGCCTCATTATGCCATAAAATAATTTTGTACAACCTCTACATTCACATAATTTTGATTTGTATGGCTTGAGGACAAATACAAAATAGATTTGTGCATCCATGGTGTCCTCTAGTGTTCAAAATATTCAGCAAACTCTCTGTATGGCCTCTTGTCTAGCCTTGGGCAGATCCTTTTGTATTTTGGTGCAGTCTAATGCAGTTTGCAAAAGTTATGTGCAAGCAAAATGGAGTGAAAAGAAGATATATGGCTGTAAAGTGTAATGAAATCTAAGAAGTTCATTTAAAACTATGAATCTAACCATTGAAGTTTGTTTAAATCTATTCTTGGGCTTTGCCAAACAAAGTCTGCAATTAAAAATAGCACAACAAGCTTAATCATAGATGAATCTAACAAAGGAAAAGATATATGGCGCAACAAGATTTATTTATGATTTTTTTCAATAAGTTTTGAATAGTTTTTTTTATTGGAGTGGGTCCTATGAAGGAAGGAAAGCACAATGGTTTTTTACATGCAAAGAAAGCAAAGTAAGTTCTATTTTACATGCACAACAATAATGTTTTTTACATGCAACCCATTTTTTTATTTGGGTAAAATAAGCAAAATATAGTTCAAATATACAATCTTCCTTAAAGACTATCAAGGTTTGTAGATGGATTGGACAAACTAATTTTGTGAGGCACTCTCAAAAGAGTGGTCGAGAGTTCAAACCTCCAAAGCATAAATTTTGCTCAAATTTGTGGTCGTAATTTTTGTCTCATTCGTCATTGAGTTACTTGTACTCTGACACTTTTTGACAAATCACTATTTTGTCCAAAGGTGGTCGTGTAACCAGTCAACCTATAGGATTTTGGATGTTCTTGACACAACACAATGGTCTATTTTTTTGTTTTTAAACTTCCATATCTGAATTTTGTGACAAAACTATTCAATGATGTATAAAGGTGCATTATCAGTGAAAATCAACACCTTCAAAATGACAATTTTCATGATACCTCATGCTTCTGCTATCGATGTATACATTGTCCTTTACAGGTCCCTCAGGACCCTTGTGATTGACTAAGTGTAAATGTCACACTGAAGGTTGAAGGATCCATTGGAGGTTGGAGGACAATTACCCTTCTCTAGTTAGTTATTTGCTCTAAGTTTAGGTTCAATGCTTGAATGGCAATTTTGACTTGTGTTCTTGATTTCAGTTCTATTTTTCGCTTTTTATATCTAATATTCATGACATGGAGCCGACAATGTTATTTTATTTTATTTTTCTTATTGCACAGTTTCTCACCTCTCGCCTAATAGAGGAGAAGATATAACATTGGTAGGTCTTCGATCAATTGTCGATGACAATACGAGTTAATAGGGGTTGTTATCATCAACAATGTTGAGCAAATGTTGTCAGCATTTGTTGGGCATCAGGAAGATGTGCCATACAAAGTAAAAGTTGGTCACTTTGATAGGATTCTACATGGAGTCTTATGTGGATAGATGTAGTTGGGCATGCCTTGATCGTGTTCTACTATAGTACAGTATGATGATCATAGAGGATGAGCAAGTCTTGATCATGTTCATCAACCTTTTATGTCACAACTCATGGGGTGGGCTTCTATATGGAGTATCATCGATTTTGGTCAGTACCATGATATATAATGTATCAGTTGCAGTTGCTTCAGAGTTTCTTTGATGACTTCAGAGTCATTACTCCAATGTTTTTCTTATATACCCCTTGGATCAAGGGGGGGTTTGTTGGGTCATTTTATGATCCAAAGTTAGTTTATTTTAGTTTGTTAGATTAATTATTTTTCACTTATTTGGGTTAATTTAAACCTGTAAGGTAGTTGGTTTAATTATAACTTCCAGTGAAAATTATTTAAGCCGTCATCTATGTTATAAATCACAACCCAACATAATTTATTATCATATTTTGTCAAATGTTTTATTCCATACTGTAAATTTTGAGTTGTTTTTCCTCCCACCTAGTGCCAATAATTGTTCCTCACCATCACCACTCACCTCACCTTGAAATATTTCACCGCTTGCATCTTTTGTGTTGCTTAGCCCTTCCCACCACTTCGCCATTACTTAAACTCTTCAAAAAAAAAACGTCTCCTTCTGGAAAAACTCATTACTACATCGTATGAAGGAACACACAATATCATTTTGTATCATCACCTACACTAGAAATATATGATTATAATTGCTTACTAATTTATAATCTTATGCTTTACAAAACCATGATTTACCAAAAGAGAAAATTACATCTTATATGTTATATATTATATTAAAACTATAATATAATGTTATTGTATTTAGTATTGTTTAATATAAGTATTTTTAAAAATAAATTTTCTAGAGATATATCATAATGAGCAACCAAGTTACTAATGCAACAATGATGTGGTGGTGTTGTCATTCACGTTTTAGAGCAACCTTAATGTTTTGCACAACTATTAAGGTTATGACAAGGAATGCTTGTGGCACCCAGTTGATATGTAAATCCAACCACTACTACTCTGAATCTAGGTTTGTTGTACAATATACCCCCCCTAGCATATGGTATCACCAAAAATACCCTGTCATTGCCACTCATCGTAACTATCCAACACATGTTGAAATCTTTCAAAACTTGCATGTTCTTTATCACCTTGCCCTTTATTCCAAGGATCCGAGTTGGGTGTTTCTATATGTTGTTAAACTATTTTTTTGTTTCATATGTTAATATATTTGCAACATGGATGAACATAAGCTACAAGATAGACTTTGGTACCTCAATGTCTTATCCTCGCATAAATAACAATGTAATGCGAATTCAAGCCACTCATCGGACATGGAGCCCTGACACAATAAAATTAGTGCCCATGATGTCCTTGTCCACCCTTAATGATAGAAAATGGTAAATCAAAGATGTTGCCACCTTGCAAGCTACATACCCCTTTACAATGTGTGCAAGTCATGTAAACGCAACAACTGCTCTAAATTCAATTTTAGTGTATGATACAAGCTTTATGGTACACGATATCACATGAAATACCATGTCATTGCCTCTTACCATCACCAACAAGTCACCTAGAAATATTTAACCACTTGCATGCTTTGTATTGCTTTTACCTTTCCCACCACTTTGCCATTACTCAATCTCTTCGTGAAACAAAATGTCTCTTCTTTGGACAACTCATTACAATGTCATATGAAGGAATACACAATCTCATTATATACCATCACCTCTACTAGAAATATATGATTATTGTTATTTATCGATGTGTACACAAAAGGTGAGGCGGGGCTGCCGATCATGGGTTTCAAGTGATGTAGGACTATCGATTTACACTATTTTGCTTTACAAAACCATGCTTTACCAAAATAAAAAATTACATCTTATATGTTATATATTATATTAATATTATAATATAATATTAATGTATAATAATATATTATAATATTATTGTTTGATATAGATATTTTGGAAAATAAATTTGTAAGAGATATAACATACCCCCCTAAAAAACCTATCATTACCCCTCACTATCACCACCCAATTCACCTTGATTTATTTCACCACTCTCATGTTTTGTATGGCCTTGATCTTCCCCACCACTTCACTATTGCTCAAACTCACTATGAAATGCAACATCTCCTCATTTTCTACCTTTACCTTCTTGATGCTTAAAAGGCGATAAGAATCAACAACCATGAGGTAAGACTATCAATTTAAATTTTTTTTACTTTACAAAACTCTATTTTACCAAAATAGAAAAATACAACGCTTTCAGTGACATGAAACATCTCCTCACTGCACAACTCATTGCCACATCATATGAATGAACACACATCCTCATTTTTTACCATCACCTCGTCTTAAAATATCATATTATTATTTATGAATGTTTCATGCACAAATATGAGATAAGGTCAACGATCATGAGTTTCAAGTGCAATATGATTTCTAATTTATACTTTCACTTTATGAAACCCCACTTGACCAAAACATGAAACCATATCCCTTCTCGCATAACTTGTACCTTTAGAAAAATTGATAATGGGAGATCTACCACTCCATAAGATCTATGACTCCACAATCTTTATACAATGTGGAAATATTATTAAAATGAATATTTTATTATTATTGTTTAACACCTCATGCACACAAGGCAAGATGGTGTATACACATAATATTATCAAACTTTATTAATTATTGATGCTTTCTCTCTTGCAAGAACCCATCGTGTCTCAATCTCTCTAAGTGAATGCCTTAAAGGGTGCACTAGGAAACGGGTGGGCAGACCATTGGTGTTTCGCATGATTGTTATCCCTTTACTACCACTTGTTATCTACATAGCCATCTCCTAAAAACATTCCCTTAAGCTTTACATCCTCTTTTGCACCCTCATCTAGTCATTTTCCACCTTCATTAGCCTTTCCCTAGCTTAAACACCTTTTTGATGGTTTACAATACAATGTCAACCCCATCAACCATGTACTCTAATTGACAAAATTCATTTAGGGTCTAGGTCAGCTCTTGGCCAACCTATACCAATACCTATTTGATTTTGTCAATAACAATACAGAGTCAATTGGGCCTATCCTAGCTAAACTTTTGAAAAAGACTAGGGTTAGATCCAATTATATAAACACATTCAGTTCACCATTTCTTAGAGACAACAAGAGTTAATTATTCATTTGTGCTTCTTTACAATATGCTCTTCTACCATTCTACTAAAGGAGTCTTAACTTAGGATTTCTACTTGAAGAAGAATCATGTATTATGGAAAAGTCTTGGATGCTTTGGCCTTACTTAGTGATCCTTACAAACCACAACAACCTCTTGTGAAGAACCTTTGGCCAAGGGAGAGATTGAGTCTCGATGGGTTCATCTTCAATGTAAGTATCTCTAATTTTACTCCTCTATTTTAGTAGATAGAAGTAGTATAAGTAATGGCTTTTTAATATAATGTTTTCTCCATACATTAGGGTTTTATATATACATATCTTAAATACGATTCTCTTATGCATGTTTAATTTTGTGTTTATTACCCCCACTTTGTGCCACAAGATTTGGTGAGCACTAGATTAGACTTTACTTTGTTTTTGTCATTTGTACATTAGTGAATGTGAAAACATAGGACCTAGTTAGGGTTATTGCATAGTTTTACTTGATTGGAGGGTTTAAAACCCTCCTTAATGATATTATTGTGGTAAGAGATCCTTTTTCTAGGTCTGGTGGATCCATCTTGGTCATGACCCCGAATATCTAATGTATCAACAATTAGAAGTGTAAGTAGGATTTATCTTCTCTGAGCTAGGATTGATTTGTAGATTAGTTGCATTTTCCTTTGCATACAGTCTAGTGAACTTGACGTGAACCTAACCCTTGTAGGTTTTCTTTTACGCCATCATTTTTATCTTCATATTTATATTTTTCTATATTTGAAATATTATATCGAGCCAATCAATATAGTTCTAACTTTTTATGCACAAGTTTAACACATAGTCACTTCAAAATGACTTTATTTTATATGTGTAGGTCTTTGCCAATTACATGTTACTAGATCGAACAGTTAGACATAGTATTCTTCTTTAGTAGATTAGCATACATAGTTGAATAGGTTAACTCTATCTACTATTTTCTTCTATCAAAATACAGATCAACAAACACTATTAAACAGGTCGACTCTGTTCATTTATATCTTCTTCAACACATAAGGTTTTACAAACTTGGTCAAACTAGTCGACTCATTTGGAAAATTTTGAAAGCAATAATTAAGCACTGCAGCATAAAACTTTTCACTCTAAATCATCTTTAAGCCCACCAAGGTTCCCTTCTTTTCTCTCTTTGTCATTTTAGTTCTTCCTTTAATTTTGTTTTTTGCAAGTTTGTAATCTACAAAACTACAACCCTACAACTAACTAGGTCGACTTGTCTATTTTTCACAAGTTTGCAGTCTGTCTTTTATCTAAGAGACATAGTTGACCTATTTGACTTTATTTTTAAAGACCTTGATTTTATAGAATAATAACGATCGAGATGACTCTATTCTGTATTGTTTGCATACAGTGTTGCCTAAACTGACTTTGTACTATTTTCAATTAAAGAATTAACATTTATTTGTTAGTAATTAATTCACATTTCCTTTTCAGTTGTTTGCATGCTTAAAGTAACTCACACAGTCTAAATAGGTGGTTTTTTAAATTACCATTTTAGTTACACTATTTTACTCTTTTTCACACACTATCAAGCCACTTTACATTCAAAAAACATTAAACATTTGTCTTCTCAAGGTCTACCTACTTGGATTTCATTGCCAAGAGGTAAGCCAACTTGGTTTTTTGGCTAAGTATAAATATGTGGTTAATGATATATATTATCAAAGCGCTTAAAACCCGTTCCATTGTGGGATTGTGAAGTGTGAAGGTAAGCCCCAATACCAATCCAATACCATTGCCAATACATATCTTTTTCATCCCAAACGTCCTGAAACCAACCTTAGATTACTTTTTAGTTCCCTATTTTCAGCCAACTTTCGTATCACATTAAAATCAAACTTTCTTATAATCTAATAACATTTAGGATGACCAATTAATTAGCATTTAATTTTTATTTGTTTCTTGCTCTTTGATCATTGTGTGTTGTATTTCAAAACTTGAATTGATTAGTGTTAGTGCAAGGTTTGTGTTGTGTGCTCCAATTAGATTAGTCACATTGATCCAATTGTTTATGTGTTTACTTTTATTCTTGATTCAAATTATCTTGTAAATTTTTTCTCTATTTCAAAACACTGTCATCTTGCTCAATATAGTCTCTTACAGACTATTTTTCACCTTCTTGTTTGCAGTACATAGTCGACCTGCATGACTATGTATTCTTATCTCTATGTTTTATCCCTTGTCTAACAATACATAATCGACCCATACAACTATGTATTCTTCTTATCTTGTATCTTAGTCGTACCCTATTGACGTAGTCAATTCTATACCTATTGTCTGATTATGTTCCCTATTGGCTAACCATGTTCTTTGTCTGGCCAACTTGTCCCTAATTTTTCCTTCTTTCATAATCTCTATTTCTTTCATCAAGCATCAGGACTTCCCCTATCAAAATCTTTTTGGACAATCTCAATTCATTTGGACACTATATGGGATGTTTTTTCCTTCCCTTTCTTTACCTCCTAAGAGAATCCTCACTCTTGGAGTACTTCTTCCCCTCCCTCATTTTTAGATTGCAACATGATTCAAATCACACCACAAGATGACGTAGGTGGATCAGATCATTTTCATACCTATCAAGACAATTCCCATCTTTAAGCATCTCATCACAATGTGGGGGAAATTGATATAAGTTTATCCAATAACCCCACAGGTAATCCACCACCTAATAATCCTCTTCCTAATACCACTTTAGGGAGTTCTCTTACAACCACCAATCCACCAATTGATACAACTCAAGTTCTTGCATAGATAGCGCAACAAATGAACATAATACAAACATCTAACACCTCACAAATGATGTAATTACAACATCATTTGATCAATATGGCTAATCAATCTCCTATTCATCTCCCTCAAAATAATCCACATTTTATTCCTCCTCCTCTTAGAGATGTCACGAGGAATGTCATCCCCCAACCTATCATGAACAACAAGATGCTTCAAAACATTCAAAATGAGTCTTTATCCCCTTTCATTATTTCTATTGATATTGGTAACATATCTCCAACTATTAAGTATGTTGGGAATAAAGACCCTGCACCTTTCCTTAAGGCATTCGACAATCTTTATAAGGAATGAATCCAAACTAATACTTTCACCACAACTAAACTTTCAGTTAAAACTTTCACTAGTGATGTATTGGAATGGTAAAATAACCTTCCCCAACATTACTTATGGCAACTCAAGGATTTAGTTAATCCTCTAGTTAACGAGTTTCAACACAATGATCTTCTCAAAAATTACCTTAGCCATTTCATCAATGCTAATCAATCTACCACTGAATCAACTCATGATTTTATTAAGTGATGGAAATATTTGGCCCACAAGGCCAATCATAACATGACTGATGATAATCTATTTAAACTCTTTATAACCACCTTAACTCTTTTTTAGTATAAGGGTTAAACTTTTGCTCCTCAAATGCTCAACAAAGCTCTTGACCAAGACAAGTGTCAAGACTTCTTAATGAAATAGTTTGAACCTAATACCAAATTAATCAAAGGATATTTCCAACATTCCAATAATGCAATAACCGACAATCCTCTTCAAACCAATCTAGGAGTTGCCAAAGCTGACAATCCCCCATCTGACATACCCCTAACTATAATAAAAATGAAACAATTTTTAGCGCCTTTTAAACCATGGTATGACCCTGATACATTTTGTTGGTTCCATGCTAACATTAGTCACTCCCATGAAACTCATAGAGGGCTGACAATTTTTTTAATTTCCTATATGCTTGGTGATTCATTCAATCACGAAACCATGATTCAACTTCATCATCAAGATTACCATACCTCTTCTAAAAAATGATAAGCTCCTAAATCTTCTTCTTATAACAAACAAAAATCTTTTTCCACATCTAACGCTCAATAAGCCAACAAGGATGTTTGTGCCATTGATGTTGACTATAACCAATATTACAATAATTCTCAATATGCCAATGCAAATAAGGTCAATTACAAATTTAAATAGCTCACAAGGATCCTACCACCAAACCCAAGAAACTATCTTTGGAAAATCAACTCCTCAAACTCACCTAAATTCAGAAACTAATGAGGAACCACCCCCTCCTTCTGAATGCCCAACCACTTCTCTTCCTCCAAAATCTAAATCACCTTCTAAGCCTTATGTTGGTTTTTCTTCTAAAACCCATTGGAAGTTCTTAGAAGAAATCAACTCCATGCCTTAAAAGATTCCTCTTATGGAATTAGTTCATACCTCTCCTAATCATTGCAAGTTCCTCATGCAATAACTTCAAGAAATTGCAAATCCATCTTCTCAAGAAGAGGGACCATCTTCTCATGAGCCTCAACCAACCGAAGTGCATACCATTGAATCCATTTGTCCTTCTTTGAAACCCTCTATATAGTTCCTCAAAGAAGACATGATTAACAATGAGATCCTCTTTCAAGCCAATGATCCACCCCTATTAATTAAAATATCCATTAATACTACCCTCATTCACAAAGTACTAGTAGACGAAGGATCCAATATTAATGTGACATCTTTATGGCTCATCCAACAACTTGGTTATCATAAATATCATCTCAAGCAAACCTACCTAACATGCCATGGATTTGATAAAACTAATAAAAAAACACTTAATTGTATTTGGCTCCCTCTTATGATTGTACCTAAGACCATTCGAACTAAGTTCATGGTCCTTGATTTGCCCTTATCTTACAACATACTCCTAGGACACCCATGGACTCATTGAATGAGGGCTATCACCTCTTCCAGTAGATAATGTATCAAGTTCCTTCATAATGACAAAAGGTATAAACATGAGGCTGATCCTAACCCTTGGAATATTTAACTTCCAAATCCCAAATATCAATATCGCATTCCCACCATTGTAATGATCAATAGTGCTCCCTTACCCAAATTTTTCAATATGAATCTGAATATACATGTCACTCTTGTTGATTCTGATGATGATGAGCCTAATGATCTTCAAAATACTTACAACACTACCAAACTACCTCCTTACATCTCAAAGTGGCTTCCTCCTTCTTTATTGCCTCATGATCATACCATCCCTCTCATAGATGAGATCACTGATTTCCCCCTCCCTGCAATGCTTAGGAAGCCTCTTACACTAAAAATGACTTCACATGTATTGATTATGGAGTGGTTAAACTATTCCAATATCCTTTTATCATGTCTCCACGTAAATTCAGTGATCTAGGCATCTCCCCTTCCGAAGTTCCTACTAAATCTCAAGTATGTATAATTTCTCCAACCTATGACGATAATTACATCATGGCCCAAACTTAATCAAGAGACTTGGATGTTCAACATTATTAGAAAACTCTATCTCAAATACATGCTTTCAATCGTGATGTTCATACCATTTCCATTAATTTTGAATCATCATCTTCAGGTCATGTATCACCTGTTAATTATCCACTAATTGATACTCCTTGGGTGGTAGAACAAATCTTACCTTCCAAACCTATGAGACTTCTTGCATCTTCTATACCTCCTACTGAACCAATCATTTCATCTGATTATCTGCCCGTCAATGATGCTAACCATAACCCAATTGAATTTGATCAACCTTATTCCCCCACTCCACTTATTACTGATATTACATTCGATGCCAAGGCCATAGATGTACATCAAACACATTCTGATTATGATATCCATGGTAATAAAATTATTAATCTTGAAGTAGATGTCGAGTATTGTGGTCATCTTTCCACTTTGCCTGGTGATGAAGCCATTCTTGAATTGCTTCATACTCAAGAACCTCAATCACCTCGACAACATCACAAACTTAGGAATTTCAAGAAGAAGGCCCCTCATTTCAATAACTTCATCGCTAACATTGATCCTAAAACTAGTCCCATTTCCTCTCTACCTAATGTGCCATATAATTTCCAAGATGGAAATGATATGCTTATTGAGGAAACTACTAGAATTAAATATGGTACCCCATCATGCCCTCGACCTATCATAGTCTCTCGAGAACCTACACCAATTGAACATGATAAATTTAAACTTATTATTTGATAAATATTGTGAGACTTTCACTTGGTCCTAGGAGGACATGTTCAATATTGATCCTAGCATAATGGTGTACAATATCATCACCGATCTAGAGGCCAAACTTATGTGACAAAAGCAATGAAAATTTCCACCAAAATTTTCCAATTTATTCCATAAAGAAATCATTAATTTTTTTGATGCTAAATTTATCAAGCATGTGGAATATTCATAATGGGTCTCAAACACTATCCTTGTTCGGAGCAAAGTCACCATGGTAATTCCCATTTGCATCAATTTTTACAACCTCAATCTTACTTGTCCCAAAGATAACTTCCCTTTGCCTTCTATAGATGCCATAGTTAATTCCACTGTTGGTTATGAAATGTTGTCCCTTATGGATGGTTTCTCGGGATACAATCAAATTCACATTACCCCCTAAGATAAACATAAGATAACTTTCACCATAGAATAGGGCACCTATTATTACGTAAAAATGCCCTTCAGCCTTAAAAATGTCAAAGATACTTATCAACATGAAATCACCCACATTTTCCATGACCTTATCCATACGATTGTGGAAACCTATGTGGACAACCTCATTGCCAAGCTTAAAAGTTGCAAGACTCATCTTTCTGATCTTGATATTATCTTCGATCACCTTATCAAATGCAAAGTTTGACTAAATCCCTACAAATGTGTTTTTAGTGTCACATATGACAAAATTTTAAGCTTCTTAGTTTCTCTTTGTGGCATTGATTTCAATCCCACCAAGATCGATGTTATTGTCAACATGCCTATCCTTTGTTCTATTCAAGATATTCACACGTACCTTGGAAAACTTGGGGAAATATGATGCTTTATCCTTGAAATGGCTTACTGCATTTACTTTGTTAATTCTCTTCTAAAGAAAGGTAATTCCCTTGAATGGATGGATCCTTGTCAAAAATCATTTGATAATATAAAATAATCTTTGCTTCACCCACCCACTCTTCATCCACCTTATAACGATTGTCCTTTATTCTTAAATACTTCTTCCACACCTGTATCAATTGGGGCAATGCTTGCTTAACAAAATGATACCAGAAGAGAATGTGCCATCTATTATATCAATCGAGGCCTCATTGACTATAAAAAAAATTGTAGCTAAAAAGCTCTGATATTATATGCTTTGTCAAATAACTTATGTTATTGCTCATTCTCATCCACTCCATCACTTCTTCAAAGGCTTTCTTCTTGGAGATAGAATTGGCAAGTGGATGGTCCTTCTCATGTAATTTTATCTCTACATTATTATTCAAAAAGTTGTCAAAGGATAAATCATTGTTGATTAATTACTCATAGCTCCCATACCAACCACCAACCACCTTCAAGATAGTTTTCCCAATGACAATATTATTTATATTGAAGGTCTTAATCAAGCCACATCTATTAAAAACTACTTCTATAATTTCATTATTGATCTTGAACTAAGTAATATTAAAGATTCCTCTATCCTCCTCGATACTACTAAATCAAAAGTAATCATCAAAGAACTTCCCAAAATTAATGTTGATTTGCATGTAGATACTTGGACTTTTCATTTTGATGGTGTCAAATGCCTTCAAGGAGATGGGGCAAGTTATATCCTCACTATCCCTCTTGGTAAAATTATCCCTTTTGCATTTTGCCTTACATTTGATGTCACTAACAACATGTTGGAAAACAAAGCCTTAAACCTAGGCATGAGAGCGACCCTTGATTTAAACATTACATATCTGCACACTTTGGGTGGCTCCCAACTCATCTTCTGCCAAGTTAGTCGTGATTATCAATGAAAGAAGCCAAAATTTGATTGTTTATCATCAAATAGCCACTACCCCTGCTAAAGAATTCGCTTCTTTTACCATCGAGCCTATCCTCTGAGATCAAATTCTATCTCTAATTCACTTACTTCCTAAACATCATTATTTCATCTACACCGAGTTCTTACTGATCCTACCTTTTTTATCCAAATAAAAAATTCCCCATATTTTATTCAACTACAAGATTCACGTATTTGCCATATTGAGGTTGTTACCATTCAAGAAAACCCATGGTATAAAAACATCATTCAATTCCTTGAACACCAAACCTATCCTCCAAACATTAATTCTCACAAAAAGACTCACATTAACAAACAAGCTTTCAAATATGTCTTTCAATATAACATCCTTTATTATTGCAATGGTGAAGGTAACTTGCTTTGTTGTGTTATGAAAGAAGAAGTTCCTCCTCTTCTTGAACAAGCACATGGGAGTATTTTTGGTGGTCACTATAGCAGACATACTACATCTCACAAATGCTTATGTATGGGTTAATTTTGACCCATTATTGAAGAGGATGCCATTGAGTTCGCTAAGTGTGGTCCTTGTCAACTTCATGATTATCTAATCCTTTCACCTCTAGCCAGACTCCAAATTGTGGAGTCTCCCTAACCATTTTTAACGTGGGGATTATATCTCATTAATTCATAAACTAGCACTAATTTTCATGAAATTTTTTTTACCTTTGATCCTTGTAGGAAATTTATTAAATATACCAAAATTAATCCGTAAAATAATCAATTTAAAGAAAAGCAAAGCAAGAATACCAACCACACTACACAAGAGTTGATTATGGAGTTTGACAATGCCTACGTCTTTGGGTTCACAAATTAACTAAACTAATTCATTATTAAGTATCTAAAAGTACAAGGCAACCCTTATAGAACAATAATGAAATCATGTGTTGTATACTTCGAAGAATATTGGAACTCTCAGACATATTTTTCACCTTCCTAGAACACTTCCAAATGTGTATGTTCAACCCTTCAAAGAATCTCAAAACTCTTGAATAGATTCTTCACTTTTTTGAAGCACACCTCTAAGACTACATAAACTTAGCAACAAACCTTCAAAAATTCCCAAAACTCATAGACAGACCTTCCACCTTCTTGTCATGAAAAGCAATCTCGCATTCCTGAAGTTCTCTACCAAAAGTCTTACTTCAAGACTTTAAAAAAAGTGGCTCAAACAAATTCAAATCAGGTAAATAATTATATCACCATAAGCATCTCAGATTTCTAGCTTTCAACTCTTTGGCTCTCAACTCTTAGCTCTTAGACTATTCATCTCTTGGCTCTTCAACCCTTGACTCTTTGGCTCTCAGCTCTTCGACTTTCGGCTCTTCCGCTCTTGGCTCTTCCACAAGAGCTTTAAAACCTTATAATGAATTCCAAATCCAATTCCAATTTCAATTCACATGATTTCTAAATAACCCTCGCCCCTTTATATACTTGTTGGAGGTGCACAAATAGTGAGATTATTTATTATACCCACCTTTTTTGATGGGATTGGATAATATCCCATTTCACCAATTTTTATGGGATTTATATTATCCCTTTACATTTTAATATGGAATTTTAATGATATCTCATGTATTTAAAAATATGGGGCGATAATTATTCCTCAATATATGATGGTTTATATTTTAACCATATTGAAATGGCTTTTCATTTGCCATGTAACTCTATTGCCACGTCACTTTATTGTCATGTCATCGAGCTTGACCATAACTTTGACTAGTCATAACTTGTAAATATGGACTCCTTTTTTCGAACCATAAAATCTGTCAAAAATATCTCAATGATATGTACACCATGGAATTGGTTCATAAACATCCAAAGATCATCAATTTTTTAGTTTGACCAGCGTTGATCACCTATTGACCTGCTTTGATCGAAACTTGGACTGGCTTCACAAGGAGCAAACAAACTCTTTTTTTAGAGTTCTGCATACTATTGGAAAGCTCTTGACAAGTCTTATGTGATAATATAGGTCTCATTATGATTTGTTTGGAAACTTTTCCAAAATGATATCCAGATCATACCTCTCCACTGAGAAGGCTTTTGATCTACCAAACGCTGGTATCCATTGAAATGCCTATTAGTTCCAAAGATACTTTGATAGGTCTTATCAATCTACTCAAGTTCTACAACTACACTTACAACACTTGGAAAAACTAACTGATCACACCTTTCATATTCCCTCTACTACTACATGGCCATCAATAGCCTCTACATAAAACTAGGGTTCAGAATGCAATGACTTCCTTTACGACATGAATTCATAAGAGCCTCTACACAAATAAGCCTAGTGATCTTTTCTATTTCACGACTTCAATGAGCCTATACATAGAAGTCTAGTGATATCCTCTACTACATGGCTTACAATGAGCCTCTACATAGAAGTCTAGTGATCTCTTTTGCTGCATGACTGTAATGAGCCTCTACATAGAAGTCTAGTGATCTCTTCTGCTACATGGTTATAATGAGCCTCTACATAAAAGTCTAGTGATTTCCTCTACTGCATGACTACAATAAGCCTCTACATAGAAGTCTAGTGATATCTTCTGCTACATGGTTGAATGAGCCTCTACACAAAATTCTAGTGATCTCTTCTATTTGTACAACTATAATGAGCCTCTACATAGAAGTCTAGTGATCTCTTCTATTACATGGCTATAATGAGCCTCTACACAGATTCAAGATTCTACACATACATCCATGTTCTCCTCTATTACACGGTTATCCAAGGGACTCTACATAGACTTGAGATCTTGAATCTCCTCTATTGAATAATTGCAATGAGCCTCTACATAGATATGAGATTCTGCACATACATCCATGTTATCCTCTATTGCATGGCCATCCAAGGTCCTCTACATAGAACTAAGATCCTTAATCTCCTCTATTGCATGGCTATAATGAGTCTCTACATAGATATGAGATTCTATATGTGCATCCACATCTTCTTCTACTACACGACCTCAACAACCTCTCCATAAAAGTACGTGTGGATAATAACACATCCATCAACATCCTCTTTTGCTACACAACCTCAATGACCTCTACATATAAGTACGCATGTGAACCTAGTGCTTCTTGGGTCTAATAAACTATTCTCTACAAAATAACACTTGACAGAAACAAGAATATAACATACCTTAATCTGCATATACCATTGTTAATGGAAAACTTATACTAAAATGTGAGAAGACAACTTGAGTATGATAAACTTGTCACTCAATTCTTCTCTGTAGGTGACTCCACAATAAAACAAACTATAGTTTTTACAATACATGTATATATAAATACAAACAATGCCTCATGGGTCTTTAAAAATTGTGCATGGTGTATGTCACAATACTACCCGTATGGGTCTTATTCATACATCCTAACTAGCACATTATTTATGCTGGTTTTATGAGCATATACAAATGGATAAACCAAAATGCTCAAAAGACTTTAACTACCACCTAAGATTCCTTACTAGCTATTGAATCTTGGTGTGGGTCTAGCTCCTTCAGTAGTCACCCTATGGATCATCATGCGGCTCACCTTCAAGTTTTTGATGGTCACCTCATACATATGATTCTAATGTCTGACTGGAATCATCATGACTGGATCTAGAGACATGCCCTATCTCAAATTACACAATCCAAGTGTGATCCAGGTGAAGCTCTATACCATCATCTATGAAAGATGCTTGCTAAGTGAAGAGATAAAAATTTCCTAAAACCATCTCATTCATCTCCAATGGGATGATATCGAGAGTCACCAAGTCTAAGAATTATCTTCTAATTGCAAATCACAAGGTGCAATAACATGTTACCATAACTTGGATAATGCCATTTTGTGTGCCAACTATTTTGGCATGTGGTAGTGGCAACGCTTGCAATCCCAATCGCTGTACTACATTTGTGGTCACATAGCCCATTCTAATGTCTCCATAAAACATGAGTCTAATGACACATCCCTCTGAAACAACTGGAACACTCTGTCTAGAGGCTCTCATAGATTATGAGATAATGTTTGGAGGTCCAGATGGTTTCCTTTATCAAACTAGAGATTCTAAATGCTAATTATTACTTAGAATAGTAGGAGCCTTTCTTCTATTTGCATTCCTCTGTTGAAACCATCATGATGCATGATCAAGATGTCACGACTAATAATGTTCTGTCACATGTCTATGTCTCTATCAATGACTATAGATTGGATAGACTAAAGTACTAAGATCATCTCGATAGCATTTCCTCCATCCTGACTCTTTTGCTACGGAGCAAAAAGAGAGTTTACTTTCTGTTGAAGTTCGATGATCTATTGATCCTTTCTACGTTGATGTGCACTCACATTGATCACAATCATGTTTAACTAAACCATCTATTGTACATGCTCCTATCGATGTGACACAACCATTTATATCATCATGCCCAAAAGTAACAATATCATGGGCAACTGTATCTATTAGTTCAAATCCATGGCTTTAAACTGGTCCCAAATAGCCTACAGTTTTGTGTCAATACATAAATAGAAGCTCACTAACATAATGTAAAAAAACTGTTAGCGATTGGCAAGAATTGCTCTGATACCAAACCTAATCCATAAACTAGCACTAATTTTCATGTAAAAAAGTTTACCTTAGATCTTTGTAGGTAATTTATTAAATATAATGAAATTTATCCATAAAATAATCAACTTCAAGAAAAGCAATGCAAGAATATCAACACGACTACACAAGAGTTGATTACAGAGTTTGGCAATGCCTACATCTCTATGTTTACAAATTAGCTGAACTAATTCATTATTAAATGTCTATAAGTACAAGGTAACTCTTATAAGATAAAAATGAATTCATGTGTTGCAGACCTTCAAAGAATCTCAAAACTCTTTAACAAATTCTTCACCTTCCTGAAACACTTCCAAATGTGTATGTTTGGCCCTTCAAAGAATCTCAGAACTCTAGGACAGATTCTCCACTTTCTTAAAGCATACCTCTAAGACTACATAAACTCAGCAACAAACCTTTGAAAAATCCCATAACTCATGGATGAACCTTCGACCTTCCTATCACAAAAAGTAATCTTGCAATCTTGAAGTTCTCTGCCAAAAGTTTTACTTCAAGACTTTAAAAAGAAATGGCTCAAATGATCTCAAATCAAGAATATAATTATATCACCAGAAGCATCTCAGAGTTCTGGCTCTAGAAACTGGCTCTCAACTCTTTGACTCTTAGATCTTTGACTCTCGGCTCTTAGCTCTTCCATGAGAGCTTTGAAACCTTGGAATGAATTCCAATTCCAATTCCAATTCTAATTTCAATTCTCATGATTTTCAAATAACCCCTCACCCCTTTATATACTTGTTGGAGGTACACAAATAGTGGGATTATTCATTATCCCCACCTTTTTTGATGGGATTGGATAATATCCCATTTCACCATTTTTTATGGAATTTATATGATCCCTTTAATTTTAATATAGAATTTTAATAATATGTCATGTATTTAAAAATATGGGGTGATAATTATTCTCCAATATATGATGGTTTATATTTTAACCATATTAAAATGGCTTTTCATTTCTCACGTAACTTTATTGCCATGTCACTTTATTGCCATGTAAACGAGTTTGATCATAACTTTAACTGGTCATAACTTGCACATACAGACTCCATTTTTTGAATCATAAAATATGATGGAAATATATAAATTAAATATACACTATGGAAATAGTTCATAAACATTTCAAGATCATCAATTTTTCTAGTTTGACTAGCGTTGACTACTTGCTGACCTGTTTTGATCGAAACTTGGACTGACTGTACAAGGAACAAATGAGCTCTATTTTTAGAGTTTACATACCATTGGAAAACTCTTGTCGAGTCTTATATGATAGTACAGGTCTCAATCTGATTTGGGAATTTTTTTGAAATGATCTTCGGATCACTCATAGGCAAACTACTTAGATCTTAGGATGGGCATGTCTTTATCATCACAACTACCAAATACTTTACCAAATAGATCAAATTCATGCCATTCATTAGTGTCATTAGAACCAACATTGATAAATTCATCCTTGATCAAATAATTTGTCACTTTGGCATTCCTCATACTATCATTTTTTATAATGGCGGTAATTTTAAAAATAAAGACATCAACTGACTCTATGATAAATTCAAAATTGATCACAAATTTTCCACACCTTATCATCCCAATGCAATGGCCAAGCTGAGGCCACCAACAAAATACTTAATAAAATTCTTTAAAAGATCATTCATAACACCCGTATGGATTGACACCTTCATATATTTCCCACTCTTTCGGCCTATTACACTAGCATACACACTGCCACTGGGGCAATGCCATTTTCACTAGTCTATGGTTTTGAATCAGTTCTCCCATTAAAAGTTGAGCTTCCATATCTATGTATCTCTCTTCATGGTAGCATAACCAATGAAGAATTATGTGAATCTCTCCTTCATGCTCTTGATCTTCATGATGAACACCATCTTTCTGCCCTACAACACAGTCTCTAATACAAGGCCCACATCGCCAAAGAACATAACAAAAGAGTTAAATTTTGTACTTTTAATGTTGGTGATCTTATCCTTAAACTAAAATACACTCATAACAAAGAAGGTAAATACACTAAAAAATGGTGGGGACCTTATTTAGTCAAATACATCCTTAGTCCAAGCACCTATGCCCTTCAAACTAATGAAGGCCATATTTTTAAAGAGCCCACCAATGCATAATTTTTAAAGAAGTATTTTGCCTAGATCCTTCCCTTCTTATCATGCGTTATATATGTCATCATTATAACACTTTTTGTAGGATATCTACATGGGTGTCACCCTCTCCATCAATTTCTCCTTTCACAAACCTTAGTTCCTTCTTTTTAGTCCTTTGGTTTTCCCCTTTTCTTATAAGTTGTATTGTAAAACCATGGATATGACATGGTATTCCTCATGATTTCCTTTTTGTTCTCATAATTTACTTTTTTTGCAATGCTTTGTACACCCTCTGGGTTTATCTTCTGTGAGTTAGAGTGTAAGACCATGGATAAAACCAGGCCTTGCTCACAAATACCATATTTATCACTCTATTTTTCTTGCTTTGCACACCCTCTTGGGTTTCTCTTATATGAGTTACAGTATAAAACCATGGATAGGAGAAGGCTTTCCTCATAAAATCACCATATTTAATTAATGCAGTATTCCTTTGTATAGAATGTTTAACAATGGTTGTGAGTTTTTTATCCTTTATTCTCAAATTTAGATTTTGTTCCTTTTGTTGATAAAATTTGCACAACAAACTCTGTTAGCATGTTTTCCTACATTTACCTCATTCTTATGACAGGGAATCACACTTCACTGTCATTGTATCCCTTTTTACCCTTTGTCACATTTTTTTTGTGATTTGAAGTAATTTAAATTATTTCATGTTTCATTCCTCTTGATTTCTTCTTCTTTCATTCCACATTAGATAAACCAAGGTCGAAGTCAAGATAACACTCTTATTTCACCTGAATTAATGAGAATCTTAGACACCATGCTCTCTAAGTTATCTTTCTTAGAAACTAAGTCCAAAGTATTCAAATGATAGTTATCTTTAGCATGCATGTTTAGTTTTCCAAATACGTATAGAGGAGGAATAAAAAAAGCCATCAAAAAAGTTAAAAGCCAAAATCATTTGAAACAAAAGGAAATGATACAAAAGACAACATACAAAGTCAAAAGTCAAATTCAGACCAAAATATATGATTAATATCACATCTCCTATCTACAATCAAAGCTCAAACTCCATAATTGTCCTCGTGCTAAAGCCAAGGTCCCTTGGAGTGTGGTAGGCCAGTAGATCAAAATAAGAAAATTCAATAAACTCTATAATGCTACCTACTTTCTCATGCAAGTACCCAATCTTCGTAGTAAACCAATGAATCTATAAGGCACCCTAAGTAATGGAGAACACGTTGTGGAAAGGTAGGTCCATTTTAATTTTCATTATATAGCCTTCATGGGATGATTTACAAACTTCATTTGTTGACCCAAGATTTGTGTGGCTAGGAGAAGTTCTTCAAAGTCCTTAAATGTCGAAAGTACTCTTATTTGACAAACTTAATTTGAGTGTATTGACTTTGATAATGAGTTTTTCTACCTTGGTTTTTCCTTCATTTTCCCCTCCACCCATTTCGTCTCCCCCCTTGATAAGCAAGTGTGTTTCTAATTCTGTTTTTTCCATTTCTCTATTTTCTTTTCTTCACATCTTAAAAACATGTTAGCACTACTTCTTTCAATTTTATCTATATTTAGAACAAAACAATGTGTTTAAGTGACTATGTATTACTTTCTTTATACCATGACTTTACATCTCTAGCATTGCTTTGCTTTCTTTTACCATTTTTCATTTTTGTACTTCCTTTTTTCTTAGACACCTGAGTCCATTTCTACATTCATGTACTTTTTCCATTGTTGAGTGAGGTTGGTTTGTTACTTCTCACTCACCAATGTTGTTTTCCTTTTTATGCACTTTTTTTTAATGATGATTGAGTACAATTTATTATTGCTCACTCATCAATGTTATTTTACCATTTTTTTTGCTTGTCCATCTTTGTTTAAGTAAGGATTGTTACTATTTTTACATTGATATTTGATTACCATTTTTTACATGTATCCTTGGTTTGACTTGGTGAGTTTGTCTTTCTTACCTAAAGTTTACTTATTTGAGTTTTTTGGTCTTTATTAGCCTTGGATTTTTGATTACCTGATTTACTTTAAATTTTGACTTGGTCATTTGGTCCTAACTTAGCATTTGTCATCCTATCTTACCAACTTTCCAAGTATGTCTCATCCACATAACATCAATTATATTGGCTTTCCTATGTTTTTTTGTTTTTGCACTCTAGTTTTGTATCCTTAGGTTTGTCAAAAGTAGTCTCTATGCCCTCCATGATGAAAACTAAAAATACAAAAATTAACCATCTAGTAAATAATGGTAAGTCAAGGTATGCATACATTACTTTTATTTTCAGTTATTTGCCTTTCAGTCATTTACTTTCAGTAATTTTATACTTAAAAATATTGTAATTTATTTAGCTTCAATGTTGTGTGTTATTATGTTCTTTTCTTAAAGCATCATCCCTTGTTACACCTATGTGACACATGACGAGCTTCAAGTGGGGTATATGTATACACATAATATTTTCAAACTTTATCAATTACTAGTGCTTTCTCTCTTGGATAAACTCATTGAGTCTCAATCTCTCTGAATGCACACTTTAAGGGGTGCACTGGGAAAGGGGTGGGTAGACCATTAGTACTTCACAAGATTGTTGTCCATTTACTATCACTTGTTATCTACACAACCATCTCCTAAAAATATTCCTCAAAGGTTTACCTTCTCTTTTGCACCATCTTCTAGTCATTTTCTACCTTCATTAGCCCTTCCCTAGCCTAAAAACCTATTTGATGGGTTACGATACAATGTCAGCCCCATCGACCCTATATACTAATTGACAAAACTCATTTAGGATTAATCAACCTATACTTTAAAATTAAAACTTTCTAAATATCTAATAACACTTAGGGTGACCAATTAGTTAGCATTTAATTTTAGTTGATTTCTTTCTCTTTGATCATTGTGCATTGTATTGCAAAACTTGCATTGGATAACATTGTTTCAAGTTTTATGATGTGTGTTCAAATTGGATCAATCACATTGATCCAATTGTTTATGTGTTTGATTTCATTCTTGATTCAACTATCTTTCGAAATATTTCCCCCATTTTAGCACACTGTCATCTTGGTCGATACAGTCTCTTACAAATTATTTTACCTTCTTTCCAGTAGTACCCAATCAATCTGCATGACTTTATCTTCTTATCCTCCTATTTAGTTCTCTATTCAACAATACAAAATCGATCTGCATGACTGTATATCTTTATCATCTAGTTTAGCTTTCTTGTCTACAATACACAGTTGACTTGAATGACTATGTATTCTCATCTATCTGTTGGGTTAGAAAACATAGTTGACTAATTCGACACTATATCCTATTTTTTTCCTTTGTCTTTGCATCATCATCATCCTTCTTAGCCTTTTCTCTCACCACAAAATTCATGTTTGAAGACAACATAGAGTTGAACTCAACATATATGATGAGCTTTACCAATCCCAATAGGTTTCCCCATAAACAAATTATGGCTTCTACTCTAGATGAAAGTAATGTGCATATAACCACTTGTATTACCAATTATGGGATTCCTCCTCATGCATCTTTAGTTCGTAACCCTCTAGTCTCCTTAGAAGATCAACCTGAATTAGATTATACTATAGAAATGCTTTTCTTCATTAATGAATTTCCTCAACATCAAGGAAAAGACCCTTCCACTATTTACAACCTTATGATAAGTGGTCAAGAAGAATAAATCCATTCACCTTGCCCCACATTCTCACATGGATTTGGGGGTAATAACTTATTTTATTCTCAACCTCTTCCTTCTATTTTAACCCCTTATCATATTATGACATCTTCTTCCTTGATTTATTCTACCTCCATGCCAAGTATCTCTACTAACATGGTAGGTTCAACATCTATTAGGCCTTTTCCAAGACCCACTCTTCTCATTCCCTCCTTTAGTGCATCATTTACTACCCATGGTAATCATGTCATTAATGGTTTTTTTATTCTAATCCTTTTATTAGTTCATATTTCACAACACATGCTAATCATGCCATTAAATACTCTTTTACTACCAATGCTTAACAATCCACTAGTGTCGCACATGCCACTACTCACAGTGGTACCCAAGCCACTAATACCAATGTTAATACTTTGCATATTGTGCACACTAATCAAAACACCAGTCAAAACCATCAACTTTTGTTATAAACTCTTAACCAAATGAATGCTTTCCATGCTAATAATGCTAACCAAATGATGCAAATGCAAAATCACCTTATTCACCTCTAAAACCACCCTCAACAGGTTCCATGTGGAGTGCACAACCAAAATGTCCCCCATCCCCCTTAGGGATTCCCATTGCAACCTTATTCCTTAATCGCCTCTTGTTAACAAAATAATTAAACATCTTCAAAACAAACCTCTTATACCTTAAATTGCTAACATAGATATAAGAGGTATCTCCCCTACCATTAGTTACAATGGGATAACTGATCCTACCTTACACTTAAAAACATTTGGAAATATCTAAAAATATTAGGTCAAGTTAAATATTTTAACCACTACCAAGATCTTAGTTAAAACCCTATCCAGAGATGCTTTAGATTGGTATAACCAACTCAAGTCTCATTCCATCAGTAGTTTGTAAGATCTAGTTAATGCTTTAGTACAAGAGTTTCAAACTAATGACCTCCTTGAAAATACCTTGGCTCATTTTATTAATTACAAGCAACTTGAGATGGAAACTGCACAAGATTTCATCAAGTAGTGGAAGACATTATCTAATAAATGTGAACACAACATGGCAAATGATAACCTCTTTCATCTATTCACCAATGCTCTCTATCCTAAGTTTTAATATCATGTTTTGAATCTCTCTTCATGAACTTTGGAAGAGGCCCTCGACCAAGCCAAACACCAAGATTTTATCATGCATCAGTTTGAGCCATCTCAACCTCCTATGGGCACCCACATGCTCATCAAAAATAAAAATCATAATGCTACTAAGGATGGTGTCATTGATTCCTATGATACCATTTATAATATTCAAGCTATTGCTCCTAACCCTATTCCAGAACTCTAAAAGCATCTACCAAGGCCTCTTCCATGAGAGCTTGATCCCACTTGCCCTATGAAATCATGGTACGATCCAAATAAATTCTATTGGTTTCATGCTAGTTGGGTTCACTCTCATGAGACTTGTAGGCAATTGCATAACTTAGTTATGGATTTAATCCTTTGTCCAAATTTTGAAGATGATTCCCTCATTTTTAAATGTCAACAAGCCTATGATATTGCCTTCAAAGCTCATGAAACACAAAGTAAAAATCAAGCTTTGAACCAAGCTAATGTTCATCTAGCCATTTATGAAGATCCTATTCTAAACCATCAAGATAATAATGATAAGCCTACTCCTTCCACCAATAACATTGAAAGTCTTATAGACCCAACTCCTAAAGATAATGTGGTCAACATGACTAATATATGAAGGGTAATTGCCTTCATTTATTCTCATCCTACCCACACTCACCAATCATCTCACACTTTTTGTGTTATCCAAGATTCTTCCCTAACTCACCTAACAAAGTTGGGGCAAGAAGACATTATTTCTTTTGACAAATAAATTCTAACACCTTCATTGGATAATACTTCTTATACTACTTATACAATTTATCCAACCTCTTTACCCATTGCCAATAATATTCAACATTATAACACCACTTCTTCAAATCTATCACAAGCTAAACTTACATTAAATTTCCCATCCTCTCTCGATCATAAGCCAATTTATCCCCCCATTAAACCTCCCACATCCTATCAACACAAATTTACATGCACTTCTAATCCTCCTTTTGAGGAACTTCTCCAACATTATGCACCTCTCTCCAAAAATCCTCTTGTGGGTTATGATGAATGGGACCCTATCATGGAGCTTACCAATCTCCCATCTCAAATTCCCTTTCTTCAACTCATGCAGACTTCTCCACATCATCGCAACCACCTTATACAACTCCTATTTGAAATGAACATCCCCCATCCTCCCCTAATAAGATGTGAAGCTACCTTATCTGGGTCAGAAGATAACATCTTACAATAATATGAAGAGATGTCTATAAATGTTAAAAAAATAGTGGATGCTTCTCTTTCTCTCAAATTTCCTATTTCTTACATGATTCTAGATGAGATTTTGCTTCATACAAATGATCTTCCCCTCTTTATAAGCATCAAAATTCGTGACATTCAAGTAAAACATGCCTTTATTGATGAGGGTTCAAGTAATTTCATTGCCTCTCTCGACTTCATTAAAACCCTTAGATACTCTGAGTGTAATATTAAGTCCACTCATAACATGTGTCAAGGCTATGACCAAATGCAAATGCCTCCCTTAGGTTGCATGTGGCTCCCTATTACTGTCCCACCTATCACTTTTTGAGTAAAGGTTATGATCTCTAATTTTCACCTTTATTATAATATATTACTTGATAGGCCATAGACTCATCGCATGAGGGCTATCACATCTTCTACCTGCCAATGTGTCAAGTTCCCTCACAATGGTGTAATCTATAGGATTCAAGGTGATACTAACCCTTAAAATTTTGAATAATTCCAAGATTGTGGTGTATTCAAGATTTTAACCCTTGAACCCTTGTTCAGTGTTCTGTTGACCAATTTTTGCCCAACAAGTGCTTGGTTCGAGCTTCAAGTTCTTTGGCTTTGGTTCAATCAGCTAAGTTCAATGCAGTTTTCAATCGGCATGGTTCAAACGGTTCAACGACCTTTAGTTCAACAAAAGTTCATCGCTTAGTTCAAACATCTCGATTCAACAATGTTGAACCATTGAACCATTGGACCAATTTCAGTTCAATGGCTTAGTTCAATGAGCTTGGTTCAAAGGGAGTGGTTCAATCATTTGGTTCAACTAGGTGGTCCAGCGGCTTTAAGTGCATCGACTTTGGTTCACTTGGCATTGGCGCGCAATGATTGAACCGCTTGAACCGTTGAAACATTTTGGTTCAATGGCTTGGTTCAAGGGTATGCCTAGATGGCCGAAGGGTAGCTCAAAGCTCAATTGCCGTTGCAGAGGGTAGGCACTTCAAAGAAAAGGTAGCCAAAGGGTAAGTTCAGATTTCGTTTAAGTCCTGAATTCCTTCAGACTTTTTGTTCGAAGGAATTCCTTCAGACAAAAAGTCTGAAGGAATTCGGGGAAAGCCATGTCGGGAAACTCAGTGAGAATTCCACAGACTTTTGTTTGCAAGAAAATGTCTGCAGACAAAAAGCCCGTAGAAAATGTCTGTAACAAATGAAAGACCCGCCAAGAGGGCTAAAGAGGACAAAGCCCGTAGAGAAGCCTGCGAAGGACCTGACGAACTTTTGCCAAGGACGATGACATCCCAAAAATCATCAACCTTAAGAAAGTGAATTAGCCGTTGGTTTTTAAAGCAATGACGACCATGTGAATGTCAAAATTAACACAATGAAATAGCTATTTGCTTTCAAACTAAAAGGACACCAACCATGAAAGGAGTCCTAGAAATGCAGTGACCTGCCAGAAGATCGCCCTTGAGGGCTGAAGGAGCCAAAAGAGACAAGATAGGGAAAAGACACAGTGCCAGGCATGGAGCAAGCAAATAGTCCAAGTGGCGAAGGGAAGAGCTGATTCGAGAAGTTACTCTAGTAGGTGAAACAGTGGCTACAAATTAACCATTAGAAGACGCGAATGGCCAACCGTGTGACCCTTTTTTATTCATTTCATATTTATGACAAGATAAACTACATAGGTGCCTTCAAGAAGCTGCCTTGGTTAATGAGGAAACAGTGCGACCATGTCAAAAAATGCCTGAAGTCAAAGCCAGGGTCGACACAACATTTTTTTTTTGACAGCCTGCTCTTCCCAATGAGGGGACGCAAATGGGCCATTTGTAAAAAGGGGCACCAAAAGGATTCTCCTATATATTGAGGACTTGTCATTTTGAGAGATCATCTTCCACATTTGTAAGGCATAGCCCTGGCAAAATTTCACCTGAACCAATAAACGCATTTTTTACCTCTATCTTGGATAGATATTTATGTGTATGTCTTGAGTGTTAGTTTGTGTTTAGTCATTATTTCTTGATGCTTTCACAAGTCCAAGACCAACATATCTATTGTCTACAAGGTGCCATTTCTACAGCTGACAAGGAGAGCAGTATCTGAAAGTGCAGAAATAGAAGAAATCACTTGCAGTGTGCATTTCACAGCGCCTTTGGTGAATCTCTATTTTTTGTATTTTTCCATTAAAGCCTCCCTGCCGAGTTTCTTGCAGCCTAGTCCTTCTGCCCAGCCTAAAGTGTATGTATGTGTATGTCTGATTTAAAGTGTGGATGTGAGAAGGTCGACTTATTTTTGGTGCATCACTTCTTTAGAGTAGTTTGTTTTCCTATAATCTCTCTCCCTTTTCATCCCCCCCATTATATATATATATATATATATATATATATATATATATGTTAACACTTGCTGAAATGAATATGATGCATCAAAGGGAGCTAGCCCTTACCTAGAGACTCTCCCCTCTAGCTTCACCGGTCCCACAGGCGAGAATGGAGTTTCCATAGTTGCGTGAAGAAGGCAGGAGCTCGACCTCCTGCCAAAGGTGCAATCTTCTACATCAACATTTTTGGCATGCCCGGTGGGACCTAGTTTTATAACTCAACAAGGTTTTAGGATTGATGCTGGTCCTATTACAGCAAATCAAAGATTTCTAGCATCTGGTGACTCCACTGGTAAGAGCTTTAGTTTTCCAATCAAGACCAATTTCTTAACTTTCTATGCCTAAGGTCACCACAATGTCACAGAAGAAAATATCGCCATCAGATTGCTAGCATTGTCTCTCAAAGGCAAGGCTCTTGACTGGTATGGGACCTTGCTTGTAAATTCAATCCATTCCTAGAATGAATTGGGTACTCAATTGACAGACCATTTTGGGTAAAAGAGTGATGACGTGTCACTTGTTGAGCAGCTGATGACCATAAAAAGAGCCCCACATGAATATATGCAAGATTTCAACACGCAATTTTAGAAGACTTAGGATAGAATCCCCATTCTGGTAAGACCGACTCCCAGCTATGCTTTCCTATATTATTTAAGAGCATTAAATAGTGTTATTGCTGTGATGATACAATCCATGGGAGGTCATATGCTGCCTGTTGCTTATGACGTAGCCATGGCAGCTAAAAATTGCTTAGTACAGGCTGGCAAAATAACCCCTAGACCTCACATGCCACTTTTCCTAGAAATGCTACTTCCAATCCAGGCCGTTGCTCCCACAGTAGCTCCTCTGCCTAGCATAGAGAAACCAACTGCTATTTCGTCTAATGAGCTTCATGAAGTTAAGAGTCTGTTGTAGAGCATGTCAAATGAACTTGTAGCTCTTAAAAGGCAAGAAGCTCAAAGCAGTAGACCGAATCAAGGATACCAGCATTATGGTCAAGCCCCTAAATCCCCTTTTCAAAACTATAATCAAGGACAGGGTTAGCTTACTCAGACTAGGCCGTTTCAAGGTTAGAATCTAGGGCCCCCTTCATCATCTAAGGTCATGGTGCCCATTCAGAACAACCTGGTATAGGAACAACCAAGTTGTTTGACCATGGGATATGGTTAGGAATAGGCTGTTTATACAAATGAGATGATGGGTTATTTCCAGAATGTAGACAATTAGGCAGCCTCTCAACCCTAGGTCTTCGAGCCTCCAATGCAACCCAGCACAAGCAACAGTCAGAGTCAGCCTAGCTCTACTCTTATGAATCACCTAGAAGGTGAGTTCTGTGCAATCAATTATGTAAGTGCTATAGACCATCAAGCTGACTGTGTTGCAGCCAACACAAGATTCAGGAGAAGAGCATTGGGAGAAGCCCAGGCAACTACCCAATCAATAGCTGCACCTTCTCCATCACACTCAAATCAGAAAGCCCCAAACTTCAGACCGCCATTTGTACCTTTAGCCCCTTAGCCTGCAGCTCAAGTTGGAATTAGCCCCAAGGAAAGCTTGAAGGGAGGTAGTCCCTAGGTCAATATAGTGGACTAGATGAAGAAGCTACATATGAACATCTTCTTATGGGATTCATTGTCTCTACCAGGATAAAAAGACATGCTACAAAGGGAATTACATGAGCTGGATCGACAAGCTGTCCCTGAAAGGACCGATAATGTCTTGATGATGAATGGATAGCCTTCCACTTTAGGTCAGGTAAAGAAGGAAGAGAAAATTCCCCCTTGTTATGTGTCCTTGGTTATAGGGGATTTCTTGGTGCACAACTGCATCATTGACAGTGGGGCTAGTACCTTAGTGATGCCCAAGTGCATAGCTGACAAGATGGGACTGAAATATGAAGAGATGAATAAGGGGGTCCTATAGCTAGATGAAACATGTGCAAAAATTCTTGGGATTTTGAAGGGTTTAAGCTTGACATTACATGTTTGCCCAACCTTCTCAATTCCCCATGATATAGTCGTAGCAGATGTTCCTCTTTATTTCGCAATTTTCTTGTCCAGGGACTTCACGTCAAAGATAGGTGGCTATCTAGCAGTGAATTGGTCCTATTTGGGTTTTAGAACCAAGTATGGGACCAAGGTAAAGATTGAATCTGAGCCACTCTACAAGGACCATCTAGAACCATATTCACCCAAGGCAGCGAACGTCAGTTACACCATTATTGACCCAAAAGAGTCTCAGACAGACCAATCTCCATCCTCTACTCTTGAAGGAGTTGCAGACCTACTCTTGGATGAATGGGGAAATGATAAATTTGAGCATGACCCATACAAGTTCATAGAGGAGGTAGGCCTTGGAGTCTACTGCATGCACGAAGAGGGTGCCTTCATACCAAATGTAATGAAGGCAAGCCAAGAAGACCTAGGCCTATGGCAGCTGTATTTTGACGATTCCAAAAGTAGGCTGGGAGCTGGTGGTGAGCGATGTTAGTCTCCCCTTCAAAGGAGAGATACTTTTTAGCTTTATGTTTCCAATTTTATTTCACAAGCAATGTTGCAGAATACGAGTCCCTTATCCATGGTCTGGAATGGGCAAGAAAAAGAGGGATCAAGGAGTTGCAAGTTTTGGGAGACAGTGAGCTAATTGTAAATCAAGTGAAAGGCCAAAAGTTGACCAAGAATTCCTTGTCGAAGTCCTACAAGCATAGGGTTTGGGACTTGGTGGAAGATTTCCTTACTTTCAACATCACCTCCGTCCCTAGAGAGCAGAACAAACAAGCAGATAGGCTAGCATCAATTGGTGCTCAGTTTGATGTTTCCAGGGAGATAAGTTGAGACTGTGGTTCACGCTACTTGAAGGTGGTAGTTTGGCCCTCCATCCCTAACAACATCACAAACTGGCAGGTTTTTGAAAATGACTAGCAAATAGCTTTCTTCCTATAGGAGGAAGCTGAGTTCATAACAAGGAATCAGGGAAAGCTGCAGCAACAATATGGCAACCAGATTGTTCAATTGAAGAACAATAAGCTCCCTAAAGGTTTGGTCACTCTTGAGAGCATCTTCAATGGAGATGACCAATTCAGAAATGACAAGGCATGCATCCCAACTAAGTAGGATAATTATGAAAGGGTTGAGATCTTCAAGGATAAGTTGCTTGTGCTTGAAAAAGTCTGCACGGTTCAAGAAAGGCACGCTTTCATTTTGTTGTGTCAGGAGTTTGTCGATGTTTTTGTGTGGAATTACAGTGATTTGAAGGGCTTCGACCCAAGACTCGCCCAACACACCATCAAATTAGAAGAAGGTGCTAAGCCAGTCATGTAGAAGCAGAGACCTATCAACCTGATGATTGAGCCTCTCATGCAGAAGGAACTGGCCAAATTGATTGAGTTTGGGATTATATTTCCAATCAAACATTCCTACTGGCTGGCCAATCTTGTTCCTGTTAGAAAGAAGAATGGGGAGATCAGGGTATGTGTCGATTTCAGAGACCTTAATAAAGTATCTTTAAAGGACCATTATCCCCTCCTGAGCATGGAGTGGATCCTTTAGAAGGTAATAGGTAGCGAGCGTTTCTCCCTCCTGGATGGATATTTAGGGTATAATCAGATTTTGGTTCAAGGCTGTGACCAACACAAAACAACCTTCACTACCAAATGGGGAACGTTCACCTACAAGAAGATGCCATTTGAGCTGGCTAATGCTGGTGCTACCTTTCAGCGAGCCATGGACATGGCTTTTGGAGGCTTGATAAATAACAATGTGCTGGTATACCTCGATGATGTGATGGTGTTCTCCAAGGAAGCGAGCCAACACATGAAACACCTTAGGCAGCTTTTTGAAAGGTGTAGGGAGTTTGACATCTCTCTTAACTCAAAGAAATGCGTGTTTGTTGTTCACGAGGGGAAACTCCTTAGCTATATCATGTTTAGGGAGGGCTTATCCATTCACCTTGAGAGAGTTCATTCTATCTTAGAGATGTCCCTACCTAAGCACAAGAAAGGCCTTCAGAGCTTCTTTGGTAGGATACATTTTATTCAGAGATTCATTCCGAATTTCATAGAGATAGTCAAGCCACTAACCTCTATGTTGAGGAAGGGTGAGGAGTTTAGGTGGACAACACAAAGGAAGGATAGCTTTGAAGCCATCAAGTAGGCAATAACCTGGGCTCCTACTTTGATCAGCCTCAACTTCAATAAAGACTTCAACCTCTACACTTTTATCAATGAAGAGGTGATCTCTGCCATGCTTACCCAAGCAAATGGTGATAACCTTGAGCAACCACTTGCTTTTTTTAGCTAGGGGCTAGAGGATTTTGAAGTCAGATACATGTATGTAGAAAAGCAAGTCTTGGCATTAATGTGGAGCTTGAAGAAATTCAGGCATATGTTGTCTAACAGCAAGATTCACCTCATGGTTCCACATCCTGGCATCAAAGATTTCTTGACCAATCGAGACCTAAATGAGAAGAGAGCGGGGTAGATCACCAAGGTGATGGAGTATGACGTAGACATCAAGATCACCAAGCTGGTGAGGGGAAGAGGCCTATGTGAACACCTTGCTGCAGACTTCAAGCAGAAAGGGGAAGACAACTTACTAATTCACGATGCAACTACAATAGAAGACCCAGCTATCATAAAGGACTGGACATCAAACCTGAGGCATTTCTTTCTCACTGGTGAGTGCCCATAGAGTCTTGATAAGATTGGAAGAAGGTACTTTAGGCTCCAGTCTCTCCCTTATGTTCTAGTTGATGGAGTATTGTTTTGGAAGGATCTCTCTGGGGTCCTTCTAAGATGCATCGACCCAAACCAGGCTGATAAGGTACTGTCTGAGTTCCACGATGGGCTAGCAGGTGGTCATTTCGCTCTTAGAGCTACTGCAACAAGGATAATGAGAACTGGCTATTTTTGGCCTACTCTTTTCAGGGACACCCATGCCTGGGTAAGAAAGTACCAGAAGTGTGCACTTTTCAATGGGAAGCAATGGTTGGCTGCCATGCCTCTACAGCCCATTCAAGTTGAACAACCATTCATGCAGTGGGGCCTAGATTTCATAGGGATGATCAATCCTCCCTCTAGTGCTGGACACAAGTGGGTCCTGACCACCACACACTATTTCACAAGGTGGGTGGAGGCTGTTGCTTTAAAGGAGGCAAATGAAAGTACGGTCCTAGAGTTTTATGAGGACCTGGTGATAAGATTCAGGGTCCTAGCCACCATAATCTCAGATAATGCCTTGGCTTTTTGGGAACCAAAACAAGTGAATGGGTGCTAAGGTATGGTATATATCTCAGCACTTCATCCAATTATTACCCACAGGGGAATGGGCTGGTTGAGTCCACCAACAAAAATTTGATCAGGATCATAAAGAGGACCATGGAAGAAAATCAGAGGACTTGGCATGCCAAGCTAAAAATAGCTCTGTGGGCCAATCAAATCACTCCAAAGAGAGCAATCAGAAATTCTCCATATACGCTCATGTATGGAAGGGAAGCTAGGCTTCCTATCTCACTTCAATTGCCAGCATTGGATCTCGCTCGCCAGCTACAATTAGAAGAAGGAAGTAGCATGGAGGTTAGGCTATGCGAGCTGATGGAGCTCCAAGAGACAAGGGACCGGGCTGTGGCCTCTATGACCAGTCACCAATAACAAACAAAGAGACACTTTGACAAGAAATCTTCATCAAAGGATTTCTTTGAAGGAGACATTGTCTTGAAATGAGAAAAAGACCGAGCTAAGCCTGGAAAGCATGCAAAATTTGATGCCCTATGGAGTGGCCCATACATAATCACCCAATGCAAATAACATAATGCATTCCAACTCTCTAGGTTGGATGGTGAAGAACTGCATATCCCAATTAATGGGATACATTTGAAGCATTGCCACTGAGTCTCTTTTCATCTGTATATATTTCCCTTGTGTTTCCTACTTTCCCTAAGTGTTGTTGCACAAGTAGTAGTTTTCTTAGCTTTGTGTGTGTTTTTCTTTTCCTCTTGGAGGTAAATCTGCATGATTGGTTCTAGATTTATCAGAGCTATTGCTATTTTTTTAAGTTACCATCTGAATCCCAGCCCAATGGACTACAAGGCAACTAGTCTCTAAGCATAGCAGGCATGCTTCCCCTGGGAGTCGCCAATTTGTTGACCAATTTTTGCCCAACAAGTGCTTGGTTTGAGCTTCAAGTTCTTCAGCTTTGGTTCAATTAGCTAAGTTCAATGCAGTTTTCAATCAGCATGGTTTAAATGGTTCAGTGACCTTTAGTTCAACAAAAATTCATCGCTCAATTCAAACATCTCGATTCAACAGCATTGAACCATTGAACTGGTAGACCAATTTCGGTTCAATGGCTTGGTTTAACGAGCTTGGTTCAAATGGAATGGTTCAATCATTTGGTTCAACTAGGTGGTCCAACAGCTTCAAGTTCATCGACTTTGGTTCACTTGGCATTGGCGTGCAATGATTGAACTACTTGAACCGTTGAACTATTTTGGTTCAACTGCTTGGTTCAAGGGTATGCCCAGATGGCTGAAGGGCAGCTCAACTCAAATGCCCTTGTGGAGGGCAGGCACTTTAAAGAAAAGGTAGCTAAAGGGTAGGTTTAGATTTTGTTTAAGTCCCAAATTCCTTTGGACCTTTTGTCTGAAGGAATTCCTTCGAACAAAAAGTCTGAAGGAATTCAGGGAAAGCCTCACCAGGTAACTCAGTGAGAATTCCATGGACTTTTGTCCGTGGGAAAATGTCCGTGTACAAAAAGCCCACAGAAAATGTCTGAAACAAAGGAAAGACCCACCAAGAGGGACGAGGAGGACAAAGCCCATAGAGAAGCCAGTAAAGGACCCGATGGACTTTTGCCGAGGATGATGATGTCCTGAAAGCTGTCAACCTTAAGAAAGTGAATTAGCCATTGGTTTTCAAAGCAATGACGACTGTGTGAACGTCAAAATTAACACAATGAAATAGCCATTTGCTTTCAAACTAAAAGGATGCCAACCATGAAAGGAGGCCCAGAAATGCAACAACTCGCCAGAAGATCACCCTCAAGGGCTGAAGGAGTCAGAAGAGACAAGATAGGGAAAAGACAAAGTGCAAGGCATGGAGCAGGCAGATAGTCCAAGTGGCGAAGGGAAGCGCTGATTCAAGAAGTTACTCCAGTAGGTGAAACAGTGGTTGGAAATTGACCATTAGAAGACGCGAATGGCCAACCGTGCAACACTTTTTTCTTCATTTCATATTTATGAGCAGACAAACTACATAGGTGCCTTCAAGAAGTAGCCTCAGTTAATGAGGAAATAGCGTGGCCATGTCAAAAAATACCTGAAGTTAAAGCCAGGGTCGAGACAACATTTATTTTTTTGGCAGCCTGCTCTTCCCAATGAGGGGACGCAAATGGGCCACTTGTAAAAAGGGGTGCCAAAAGGCCTCCTTTCTTCTCCTATATATTAAGGACTTGTCATTTTGAGAGATCATCTTCCACATTTGTAAGGCGTAGCCTTGGAAAAATTTCATCTGAATCAATAAACGCATTTTTTACCTCTATCTTGGATATATATTTATGTGTATGTCTTGAGTGTTAGTTTGTGTTTAGTCATTGTTTCTTGATGCTTTCATAGGTCTAACACCAACATATCTGTTGTCTACAAGGTGCCATTTCTATAGCTGACAAGGAGAGCAGTATCTGAAAGTGCAAAAATAGAAGAAATCACTTGCAGTGTGCATTTCACAACACCTTTGGTGAATCTCTATTTTTTGTATTTTTCCATTAAAGCCTCCCTGCCGAGTTTCTTGTAGCCTGGTCCTTCTGCCAAGCCTGAAGTGTATGTATGTGTATGTCTGATTTAAAGTGTGGATGTGAGAAGGTCGACTTATTTTTGGTGCATCACCTCTTTAGAGTAGTTTGTTTTCCTATAATCTCTCCCCCTTTTCATCCCCCTCATTATATATATATATATATATGTATATATATATATATATATATGTTAACACTTGCTGAAACGAATATGATGCATCAAAGGAAGCTAGCCCTTACCTAGAGACTCTCCCCTCCAGCTTCACCGATCCCATAGATGAGAGGGGAGTTTCCATAGTTGTGTGAAGAAGGCAGGAGCTTGACCTCCTGCCAAGGGTGCAATCTTCTGCATCAACATGTTCCATTCTGAGAATCTCAACATTTTAATTTCCTTATTTACTTTATGCGAGGTTACCATGGTCACCCTGAACTCATTGAGAATATACCACCTAATCTTTTAGATTTTCATGATGATAAGCCTGGTGAGATCGACCTCAAGATAAAAACTTCTGATCTCTCTCCTCATCTCATTTCCCATCTTCCACCCTCTCTAAAGCTATGTTCCCATCAACCACTAAGTGACAATATACCCATAGTCTTAACTAAGACTTGACACTCTATTCATCACACCTCCTCTGATGAGAAGGTCATACCTACTTACACAATTGATCTTCATACACCTGATTATGATGATTGTTATACTTTTGATGACCCATTTCTAGGAGGTCTTGTTCAGGTTAGAGATGTTGAAATCCTTTATTATCTTCATTCTTTACTTCAGTCTTTCTATTTAACTTATCATATTACATATTATATAATTCTTAATTTTAGTATTATTCCTCTTATTTGCAAGGTAGAGATGGTGCATTCATACGACACAACTCTAATTTTTGAAGAACCTCTTCGAATCATGCTTATGGATTGTGCTATAAAAGGTCCCTATCACTTCGCTAGATACCATGATCCTCATAGTTGACTTCCCCCTAAGATGCTTGCTATTGTCCTTAAACCTTCTATGCATCCTGCTCCTCCCTTAGTTGAGCTTAATCCAAATCCTCTTCCCACTCTCCCTTTAGTTTAGTCTCTTCTTGCTTCTGATTTTGTTCCTCATCTAGTCTCTCCACCAGCCCCACCTACCCTTAGCAATGGCTTGCTTCCTTTACCACTGCTTACTCCTCTTCCTGCCCAATGGGCTGATCAACGTTATTATAAGATTCATAGAGTTGTTAACTTTTGCTTCCACTCCCTTTATTAGTACACCCATAATTTCTAGTAACAAGCACATATGTTGCTTCTATGACATAAATAATCCCTCCTCCACCCATTTTTGAAAGCTTTGACAATATATAGACACCTTGCATCTTACTCTTCCTCAGCCTACAAATAAGGATACACCTCCCCCCAAGTTATCACCTCAGCATATTCCCAATTATGGAGAGGTATATTACATGTGGTACCAATGCAGTACCCATCACACTGATCATTACCGCATCTTCAAACAACATCTCTAGGATCACCTTATGACCAATCTTGTACCTGCTATCCCTCCTCCCATAAGTCACCTATGTAAGAAGGCTCGCCTTTCTTCCCCCATGGTTCCTCCACCTATGGTCCCTTCATCACCTATGGTCTCTCCACCAATGGTCCCTCCAGCCATGGATCCTCCTTCACCTATGGTCCCTTCTCCACTAGTGGCTCCTTCATGTCCCATATATTCTAATCCTATTCCTTCTCCTAAGTATTTTATGCATGATGGCCCTCATGAGCATGATCCTTTAGTCATGCCTACATTTTTTATCAAGGAGATTTGATGAGAGGTATTTTACCATCTCTCTTTGAAGATTGATGATACCCTCACTGTAGTTAGAGTCCAACTTCATAGAGATCTATCAGATGTTTTAGAAAATGTTTGTGGATACATTTACTAGTATTTATGAACACAACAAGGTGTTCCTTCACTTTCTTCTTCATTTTGGATTGGACATGTGCTCCATTTTATTTATATCTATCTACTTTATATCACTTGACTTTGTGTCAAATTTTTACTCACTTATGTATCTTATATAGCTATTTATATTTTGCATTATATGTTATCTATTGTGTTATTTTCTTTCCTTATGATCTCTTATTAATTATTTTCATGATTATATGATTTTATATATGAGTTCATTTTCATGGATGTATTTTTATTTTCTCATGATTGTTTGCTACCTTATGTATGCAATCATAAATGCATCATGTCTATAAATCAATCCTAACACAGAGAAGATAGATCATACTTACACTTTTGATTAGGGATACATTAGATAATTGGGAACATGACCATTATGGGGATCAACTATACCCAATTATGGAATCTCTTGTCATAATAAACAATACTAGGGAGGGTTCTAAAGCCTCTAGTCAAGCACAATCATGCAATAACCCTAACTAAGTCATATGTTTTCATATTCACTAAACTAATAATAATTAAAGTCTAATCTAGTGCTTACCAAAGCTTGTAGCACAAAGTGGGGGTAAGAAACAACAAAAGTAAACATGCATAAAAGACATATAATCACGTCAATGTATACAAAATCCTAATGCATGGAAGATAAGTACAAATGCATATCTATCTACTTTTACAAAGGAGGAACAAAGTTAGGAATACTTACCTTTGAAGATGAACCCGCTAAGACTCAATCTCTCCCTTGGCCAAGGTGCTTTGTAAGAAGTTGTTGTTGTATGTAATGATGACAAGGATAAATTAACTCTAGGTTACACAACTTATCAATGCATCCAAAAGACTTCTCCACAAGATAAAATCCGTATCTCCAAAGAAAGTATGAAACCTTAAGCTTGCTCCTCAAGTAGAATGGTGGATAAATAGATGTGCAATAGCTCTTTCTTATTCTTCTCTTCTCTAGATAATGGTAAAATTATCTTATATATATAGGTTAATTTAACCCTAAGCCCTTCCAAAAATTCACTTGGTGATGGGCTAGGTTGGCCAAGAGCCATCTTAGACCCTAAATGAATTTTACCCACAACAATACAGGGATGACCCAGTCGACCTAGTATTGGTAATATTAGAAAGGGGGTTAAGGCTAGGAAAAGGGGCATAAAAGGTGGGAAATGATTGAAGAGTGTGTAAAAGAGAAGAACAAGTTTAATGATATAGTTTTTTAGGAGACAAGTGTGTAGATAACATTTTTCAAAAGGGATAATAATCCTGTAAATCACCAATGGTTTGCCCATTCTTTTCTCGGTGTACCCCTTAAGTGTGCACTCAGAGAGATTGAGACTTGATGGGTTCTTAAAAGATAAAGAGAATCAATAAGTGATAAAAGTTTGAAAATATTATGTGTATATATATGCTCCACTTGAATCTTATCACATGTCATATAAGTGCAATATTGGATAGTGATTCAAGAATAGAACATGATGACACATAACACTGATTCTAAGTAAAATGAAGTAAGGAGCATATAAGATATATGAAAGGACATAATTGAAAATGATTTACCTTTACTTACCTTAATGTTGTAGATAAAGGAGACTATGAGAGAAGTGAAGCTGTCTAATGTGAAGAACATTAGGCGAACCTATAGAGATTAGTGCAAAAAAGAGTGAAAAATTGAATTTTTTAGAATGTAGGCATATTGTAGTGGAAAATATTCTCTACGATGTCATAATTTTAGAGCTTTTTATGGTTCAAAAAATGAGTGAGTAAAGATAAAGATATGTTCTAAACAAGGAACCTGATGGTAAATATTTAAAAGGTAAAGAATTGTGAATAATAAGTTTAAATAGGGTGAGAAGAAAGTCATTTGTTATTGTTTGACTTATTTTGAGAGAAAAATAGAGCTTAGAGAGACCAAATGAAAGACAATAGAGCTAAGATGGTGAGGAGATGACAATCAAGATGAGAGAGACGTGTAGTAGCCATAGTGGGTGTAACTCAGGTAGGCAACTAAGAATTTCAAACTTGTTTTGAATATTTTAATGGAAATTAAGTGTTTTATAAAGATTTGTAAATTGAGCCAATTCTAAAAACTAGAATGAACCTCGAGAAGTTGATAAGTGTACTAGAGGTCAAATAGGGAAATGGGTTGAAAGGAATAAGAGTAATAAATGCTGAAGGCATTTATTACAAGCAGGGAAAGGAGTCGATAGTCTAAACCAACTAGGTTGACCCAATCGACTTAATAGGCTAAAATTTTTGATTCGACATTGCTGACTTAGTAGGTGTGTGTCGACTTAGTTGATTTTGGTAAACTACTAACTTAGTACTGCACTGCTGACTTAGTTATGTGAACCAGATTGTTGACTTAGTACTAAGGGGGAAAAATGAAAGGGATGACTTAGTTTTGTTAAGTCAACATGGTCAATTAAGGACTATTTATTCAACTTAGTGTTTGACCAAGTGGCTATAATAGTAAATAAATGCATGAAATATGCCAAAATAATACTAGAAAGGCCAAAAATGCTTGATTAAGTACTAAAATGGCCAAAGAGGCTAAAAAATAGGTCAAATTGGTCAAAAATGGACAAATTAAGGTAAATTAGGTTTGTTTTTGTTAAAATTCAAAAAGAATGTATTTGATTATAAGTGATATGGAGGTCTAATACATATTTTGTTTATTTGATGGTTGTAGGGGCAACCAAGATTTTTGTGATTAGTGGATGCAACATGGCTCTTAGACTTTTTAGAGTGATTGATGGTGGAGGATCAAGTGAGGTTAATCACACTAGGTCTAGGAGGTATCATGGAGATGTGTTAAGTACCATTGAGCATAGATCTTATAGTCATATTCTTGGGAGCCTGAGAATGATTGACTAATACTTTCAGATGGGTGGTGGATGGGGATACCATCGAGGTGGGTATCACCCTAGAGTATGTCCATGCTATTCTTAGACTTCTGATAGGAGGTATGCCAATGATCATAGGGGTACCAGACAGATAGGAGGAGAGGCAAACCTTAGCCTTATGGGTGATGGGCTTAGATAAGATATATCTTGGGTTGAGAGCTTATTTGATGTGTATACAACTAAAATGAAGGATATATAGAAGGTGGTGATAGGACTTGTGGCAACATGAGTTCTATGTCACACATCAGATGGCAAGGTACCATTATATTTGATAGCCTTATGCCAGTCTATTTTAGATCAAGGGCACAATATGATCTATCTTCTATCATCTCAGTCTAACTCATGCATGATATGTATGGGATGCTTTCTAGAGGGAAAAAGACCATGGGGTTGGTGATTTTGTTGAGTGCTCAGATATATGAGAGGTTATTAATGTACAAACCAATTAGATTGCCCTATGTGGTTGCTAATCGATTACCTTAGGTGCAAAGATGGTAGTAAGATCAAGTGACATGAGTTGTACCCCATGTGTTACACTATAGATAATCATGCAAGTAGATATTGTGTGGAAGCCATATGGGCACATTGTGATAGTGTGGTCGAGTTGGAGGATAGTGGCACCAATATTAGAATGAGCACAAATTATAGGCCACTACACCTAGTAGATAGAGCCACATCTAGTGGCACACATACCAATATAGTTAGGACTCCTTCACCTAATGGATCTGATAGTGGTGAACACATTTTGGGCTAGACATTCAAGAGAGCTAAGGGGGAAAGGAAGAGTAGGACCACTAGTTGCTAGGTCAAAGACCAAACTATAGCATAAGAGACTATAGACGGGTCAAGGATAGTAGCTGATAGCTAGAGAGGAGACAGATTTGGATGCAAGAGTGCTAGAGGTACCATAGCCAACACCACAATAGGAGGAAAAAAAACCATTTTGTTCACACCATTGATGGATATGCCTATAATGAGAGAGAGAATAAAGGATGGTCATCCTAGATGACCCATTAGGTGGCCCAAGATAGAGTTGGTTGATAGAGCCACCACTCAAGTGAGGTTTGAGATGGGAATAGGTAGTGACATTGAGGTTTGCATAGGTTGGGTGACATCCCATAAATGAGGTATTTAAAGGATGAGCCAATGGAGAGATCATGCTCGATGGTTGCACAAATGGGGAGATGGTGATAAGTGACATTAAAATAGGTAATATATGGTTGAAATTTGCTTAAGTTTTTTGAGATAGATTATAGATAGAGACATTTTGAGATATATCGATGATCTAATATCTATTTGGTTTGAATTTTATAGATACTCAGAGAAGACCAAATGGGGATCCCTAGTGAGGGGAGTACTCCATGATATCTTGGATAAGGTGTTGACACCATATGACCCTATTACATTAGATAATCTCATGATACTATCTACCCCAGCTTAGGTGAGTTGGTTCAGACTAGCAAAATAGGTTACAAGGCAATTATAAATATGCATAGATGAGCGATAGTGATCGATAGGGGTGGGATCAGGAGAGACATAGGCATGGTAGGCCTTGGATCTAGAGATAGCCATGCATATGGCTACCATGACTCAACTGGGACAGGTATAGACCTAGGTGACCAACCAACAAGGACAAGTGATAGGTTTGAGATCTTAGACAACCTCTTTACAATATATGATTCATAGGGAAATGCTTGAGGCATCTATGGGTAGCATGGCTAGGCCATGAGATAGACATGATAGAGCGCAACCTTAGATCTGGAGGGATATATATTTTTATACTTTGTATAAAAAACACATGATATATATATATATATATATATATATATATATATATCTCATTTTGGTAGTTGGATGTTGATCTTATGTGTTTATTTTGTGGTTATGATTATGGATGCATGGATATATTTCTTTCTAGCACATTTATTTAGCTTTTATTTTATATGCTATAGGAAATATATGTGTTGTGGTTTCTTTTTTAGCATTATGTAGGACACATGCATGGTTAAAAATAAATAAGTGAAAAGGACTTGGCTAAGTATAATCAATCAAAAACAAATGTATTACACACTATTTCACATTGGGAAATGTGTAATAACAAGAAATAACTAAGTATAAGTAACCAAGAGTGGTAAACAAGAGGACAACAAGTTTGTTTTTAAACCATGAAAAAGATTGGCATCAAATTAAAACATGTAAAATCATACTAAGTCACATTAGGAAGTATGAAAATAATGTAATAAAATGAAAAGCACTTTGAAAGAACAAATTGTACAAAAATAAATTAGTTAAGTCAATCAATCATACTAAATCATGGTGGGAAGTATAAAAGAGAAACAAAATTGGTCTTAAATTAATCATACTAATTCAAGCTGGGAAATATAAAAAATTTAAGAAATGGTTGGATTCTTACATGCAATCAGAAAATAAGAAAATAAAAATGAAATATTAATGAATTAAGCATAAAACATACTAAATCAAGATGAGAATCATGTCAATGACGTGTAACTCATAATCAATCAAATCTTATCTCATATTTGACACATGTAATTTTGTTGTGACTTTGATATTGGAAAATTTTATAAGGAAGGCCAGGTCCTATCCATGGTCTTACATTGCAACTCATAAACATAACACCAATGAGGTGGAATTAATGTGAAAATATGGTAAAAAGGGATGTTGGTAATAAGAATGTGAAATTTGTGTAATTTGTGAAGAAGGCCAAGTGCTATCCATGGTCTTACAATGCAACTCACAAATGGAATCCTTAGAGGAGTGATCAGTAAACAAAGTAATATTTCTCAAGGGAAAATATTAGGATTGTAGGGAGTGAAAAAGGGAATGTAAAAATCATAACTTGGGCATCTTATGAGAGTAACTTAGGATACATGACGCATAATAAGGACATGAGAAGACACTAAGTGACTAGTGACCATCAATGTACAAAGGAAACTTGTTTGCTATAAACACAAAGTTGTGTAGGCAAATAAGTGTGCTACTAAGATCAAATCACCATGACATGTTCCCCATTCTTGAAGACCCCTAATAGAGCCATTGGTCTAATGCAAAGATTGGGTACTTGTGGGAGAATGTAGGTAGCAATAAAATATTTTTTTATTCTTTTTTTCTAATCTACTGGCCTACCGTACCCTAATGGACATTAGCTCTATCATGAGGCCAACTATGGATTTTTAGATTCAACCAGAATAAATAGATGTGCTTTGAATCATGTCTTTTAGTGTGATTTGACTTTTGAGAATTTTGAATGTTGCCTTTTGGATCATTGCCTGTTGTTAAATGATTTGGCTTTTGAATATTTTTATGGATTTTAAGATTCCTCCTCCATATGGACTTAGAATTACTAATCATGAGAGATAGAGTGATACACACGAATGAGCTTTAGGCTTAGGATAAAGGAAGCTAAGTAACCAAAGACAATATTGACTAAGACACTTAGGCTTAACTATGAACCAACATGTTATCTCAAGTCTCAACCATGTGTATGCTTAGTTTGCGAAAAGGAATAAAGGGGAGAAAGGAGATCCAAAGTGAACTAGAAAAAGGAGAGTATAATGAGATAAATTGTTTGCTAACTGATCACATGGTATAGGAGGAATGACTAAATGGAATAAGGTTTATATAGCCAAGTCATAATAACAATTAATCTTATTTATAGAGATAAGATAACAAATAATCATGAAAAGAAAACAAGGGGGTCTTAAGAAAGAAACTCAAGAATAAAAAGAAGGCACTGATAAAGAAGGAATCCATAAGTAAACTTAATGACATCATAAGTAATATAAAGTATGAAACAAAAATTATTATGTAAGATAAAATGAATTTGACACAATGTCAAATGATATCACAAATAGATAAAGATAAAGTTGGAACACACATCCAATAAAAATGAAAATTTAAGAAAACCATGCATATGTTCATAAGTACCGATAGATTTATCCACACATATTATCTAGAACATCTGATTAGTCTTGATGAAGTGGAATGCGAATTGCAGCTAATGTTTCCTCTATCTTCAATAAAAATTGGGAAAATACTTCATGTCTAATCTCCTTAATAGAGAAGGTCTGAATGCATGATGGATCATGCTAAGGAGGGCTATCATGCAAGGGACTCTAATTAAAATGCATGGGAGTGGTTTTTATAGAATATGAAGGGATCACTGGTGGGGAAGGATCCACAGGTGAGGGACTCACATGTGGAGAAGGATCCACAAGTGAGGCACTCACAGGTGGAGAAGGATCCATAGGTGAGGGAAGGTCCACGAGTAATGGATTCACAGGTGGAGGAATATGAGGTGAAGAAGGGACCACAAGAGGAGATGAAACCACATGAGGTGGAACAATGGGGGAAGAAGGGTAGCCTTCTTGTAGGGATGACCTATGGAAGAAACAATAGAAGGTGTGGGAATAGTAAAAAGATGATTTTTAAGATGTTGTTGAAGGATATGATAAAGATCATGGTGATGTGTGCCACATTGGTGCTAAAGACAATATACCTCACCATACTTAGGAATATACTCAGTAGTACCTTTAGGAGAGGTATAACCTTATTTAAGGATTGAGGGGTGGTAAGATGTGAAGTGTCAATATACTGTCATAACTTGCAATAATGCATGGATGAATGGTTATCTATGTTGTGGAAGCAACATATACACCTATGAGTAGTCTTGGTAGGTGTAGTCATAGGAGGAGGTCTAACAGAAGTGAAAGGAGCTTGGTAACGCTAATTGACCCATTTGGTGAGCAATGGAGCCAACTATGGTAAAATAAGCAAATCATCAACACGAGAAGGTGGTGCTGGTAGAGAGAGAGGGTAATGCTCAATAACATAATTGATAGGATCGAAAGTAGGAGTAGACTCAACTAAAGTGGGTATAAGAATGGATCCAAACTAATATATAATGAGGGAGGGTTGAGGTTGATAAAAGGCTAAATGAGAGTTACACGCATCTCAGGGATAAGCAGGCTATAGGGGTCCTATTACCTAGAAAAATGATAGGTCCTAATCCTAACATGATCTATAAACATACTCCTATGAGGTTCTTCAAAAATTGAAGGTGTTTACACCATCTCTACCCTATGATAAAGAGGAAAAATGCTAAAATTTAGAATGATATACGATGGAACATGGGTAGATATACTAAAATACTAAAGCAAAGTGGAATGACAACAGATAATCTTAGCATCATGGGCCTGAACAAGACCTCATAAGAATGGATAATTTAAGGTATAACCATCATCATAATCTAGCATATGAAGATCAATGATGTAGGTAGGGATGACATTATCATCCAATGAGGTGTGATGAATGGAATGCCGAGTCTTAGTTAAGATAATGAGGATGTAATCACAAGGTTCTTGATGAGAATAAGGTTGCAAAGAAGTAGAAAGTTGAGAGATGAGATGAGGTGAGAGATCAGAAGATTTAATCTTGAGATTAATCTCATCAAGCTCATTGCCATTAGAATCTAAGAGGTTAGGTGGAATATTCCCAATTAGTTTGGGATGACCATTGTAATCTCGAGTGGAATTGATGGGAAAGTTAAATAATTGAGACCATGAAATGGAACACATGGTAAGGGTTCAAGGGTAGAAATATTGAATACACCTTGATCTTGGAATTGTTCGAAATTCCAAGGGTTAATGTCACCTTGAATCCTATAGATGGCTCCATTATGAAGGAATTTAATGAATTTTTAGGCAAAATAAACAACTACTCTCATATGATGAGTCCATGGTCTACCAAGTAAAATATTATAAGTTAAAGTAAATTTAAATATCATCACCTTCACATGAATGGTGATAGGTGGGATGGTAATGAGGATCCACACACAACCTAAAGGATGCATTTGACTTTGATCATAGCCTTGACATGTGCTACATGTGGATTTGAGATTGCATTCTAAATATCTAAGTGTTTTGATAAAATCAAGAGAGGCAACACAAGTGCTGGAACCCTCATCAATCAAGGCACACTTGACTTGCATATCACCAATTTAGACACTAATGAAAAGAGAAGTATCATCCGCACAAAGAAAAATCTCATTGGGAATCATAGAAGTGATGGGAAATTTGAGGGAAATAAAAGTATCAATTATTTCATCAAAATATATGGACGTCTCTTTACACTATTATAATATGCTATCTTTAGATCCAGATAAGGTTGTTTTGCATCCTACTAGGGGAGGAAAAAGGATGTTCATTTCAAATAAAGGTTTCATAAGATGGTTATGATGATGGGGAGAGGTCCTCATAAGCTCAAGTAATGGGATTTGGGATGGGAGATTAGTGAGTTTTGTGATTGGATCCCACTCATCATAACCCATAAGAAGATTGTTAGAAAGAGGTGCATAGTGTTGAAGGAGGTCCTCAGAAGGAGGAACCAAAGTACATTGAAATTTATGTTGATAAGAGGTAGATTATTTTAAGAAGATGAATCAATTAATACAAGTTGGTTTTGAGAAGTGTTAGAAGAAGTGTTGATAGAAGCTTGAGTATCATTGGTGTTAGGTAAATAAGATGGAGGGATGGTAGAAATAGTGTGAGAAGTGTTATCTATGGAGGAGTTGGAATTGGCTCATCAAAAGTTATAAAGTCATCGTGCCCAAACTCATTTGAGTGTTTTGGAGAAGAGTCTTGGATAACATGAAATTTGTTAGATAATAGAGGTGTGTAGATAGGTTGAGGATCAATGAAAGCAACCACCATTTGTGTATGCACCTAAATTTGCTCACCTCATTATCATCAATAATATTCTTATTAATCGACACTAATTTTGCTAATCCCATTTATTTCAATTCATCCTAATAATTAATCCCCTCATCCTAACCATTTATCTAATATCCCCCTTCAATTATCATTCATTTAGCAACCTGATTTATCCTACTTATTTCATTAATTTTCTAATTCTCCTTTTATCCTAATATAATCCTAGTTATCCATTATATGGGAATATTAAATTCCCATAACCCCACCTACCTACCTACTAGCCTACACACTAGCCTTTCCTACACCCCTATAAATCCTAATCGCTATCTAACTCCCACCTAATCCTCCATTATTCCTAAGCTAATCAAGAAGCCTCCAGAATTGGAGAAACTCCTCCAAGTCTTTGGAAGTCTCTCAACTAGAGACTTCTAAAAAAATTTAAATTCTCTAAAATCTCCTCCATTATCCTATAAAAAGCTATGTCTGGGCAATGGAAAAACAACTAAAATTTCTATAACATCATCATGCTAATCTAATTCTCATCAACAAGCATTCTCATACGTAATCTATGTTAAATTAGCCATTGAATATCTCATCAATAATCCTTCATCATGCCATCACTATGCCAAAAATATGAGTCTACATGCAATCACAAATTCATTTACAAATCTTGGAAGGAGGTTATATGAAGCAAGGAATTTGGTAAGTCTCATATCATTCTGATTTGTTTTATGAATCCTTCCTAATAGGTAGTTTGAGTTTGAGTTTGAATTAGCTTATTTAATTCATAGTGTGCTCAAAATCCTACTACATTTTGATGACCATGGTGGGACGAGGCAAGTTCCGATTTGTTTCTAAATTTTTTGATTTATTTTCAAAAATTTTGATGAATTTATGTTTTTAATGAAAATGTGCTATGTTTTTACAAACTTATCATCACTCATAAGTAATTCTATTAAAAAAATTTTGAGTTATTAACATCTTATTCTGAGCATTCCAAAAAATTTTACGGTTTATTATTTTGTTAAATATTGAAAAAGATGTAGCTATGTGAATATTTTTCCTATGTGTAGAATTTTTTTTCTTTAAAAAAAAAAAAATCCTATTTGTACACAGTGTCAATTTCATTTGATTGTCAGTGTGAGTTGTTTTGTTTAAGGTTATAGGTGAAAAGGAAGGAGAATTAGCAGCCTAAAATTGATATTACAAAGGGATTTCACATTATGTTTTTATCCCCTTTTTGCATATGCAATATAATATTGATCTTGAGTATAGTATAGATAGTGATTTTGATTTTATTTTTATTTTTTTTGGCCAATTTATTTTCCAATTCAGTAATCGCTCCCCTAACTCTATGGCATTAGGCAAAAATTTGCATTTAATATGATTTTGATGGGTGTCCTAAAGCTCCCATTTTAGCATTTGTATTTGGTTATGGTGTTTGTATTTGCATTTTGTTGGTAATGGTGGTTGAGTCTTTACTTTACGCCTGACAATTACATTTGCTTAGATGCATCTAGGCTTTTTCAACAAACCCATTTTATGCATATACTACAATCATCACATTCCATGAGATGACATCTGGTTGAGGCATTTATTTGAAAAGCCTTAAGGCCTCATGCGTACCCTGTTTCAAAGCTCTTATTTTGGCACAGGCTGGGAGTATGATGGCAAAAAAGTGAACTAATCGGGATGGACACCTATCCATTGAATTTGGTAAAACAATGTTAATGTCTCCCATAGATACCCATGTCTTATGTATCCTATAATACAATGTTAATGTCTCCCACATAAACCCATGTCTTCTGTATCCTATAATACAATGTTAATGTCTCCCACAAATACCCATGTCTTATGTATCTTATAATACAATGTTAATGTCTCCCAGAGATACCCATGTCTTCTGTATCCTATAATGATTGCATTCCATGAGAAGCCATCTCGTTCTTTACTATCATCGAAAACTTTACAAACTCCTACCAGCCATTCCAATAGTACATTTATTTAAAATATAGTTTTCATATTTTTTTACGTAGGTAATTAATTGGTCTTTTAAACATATCAAATGTTTTATGGTGCCTATATGATGTCATTTCATAACTACATGTTCAAATAAATAATAAGAAACAAAAAAAATATATAATAAATAAATAAAATAAAATAAAATAAAAAATTGTGAAATGAATCACATGCCGTATGTATAGTTTTTTGCTCACACTCATATGTTCTCATGAACTTTGAGGATTTGGTTCTTAGTTATTTTAATATCATTAAAATTTATTTTTTCGTGAAGATTATAAAATATAGATAAGTTGTCAATGTACATAGTGTTAAGTAGTGTTAAGTAGTTAGTGTATTAAAAATTAGTGTCATCAAGTCAAAAAAATAAAATAAATATATATAAAATAAAAAAATAAAAAAATTCAATAATAATTAGTCTTATTTTAATTTTTTATTTATTTAAAAAGTCTTTTATTAATCTCACTTCCTAGTTGTTTAATAAGTTAAGTTGGGTCTTTCTATGAGTTCAATTAATGGTAATCATAAACTTAATAAACACAATATTTATTAAAGGGATTATATATCATTTTTTTAATTATCATCTTGTCAAGTTCCTAACTTGCAGGTAATACGATCGTCAAAGGAAAAATGATTAGTTTACTAATATTTGCTTTGCAAGTTATTTTTCAAAGTTGTCAATCTAAAACTAATAATCACTTGTCTTGCAGGTTGTCTTTTCATGAGTGCCAATTAAATAACTAACCATTTTCTTGTAGGCTGCCTGTCAAAGACCTTGTTGGCACTTTGAAAATCATTTTTTGAATCATTTCTATCATCTTAATAATTTTGTCTTATATATATCACTTTCATCATTTTATCATATCTATTTGATCATTATATATTCTTGCCTCTTGTAAATATTACACATCTTAATCTAATCGGTTAATTAATATTTTGGCTTGCTTGTTTATTTCTCTGGGCTACTATTGGTGTATGATCTCTCTTGCATCCTTGTGATGATTCATGGGTGATCAAAATCCACATATAAACCCCTTCCCTCTTTCTTTCCTATGGGGTTTGTTGATGTGGATTTCATCACCATGCACCACCCAAACTCTGTATTCTAGTGGAGTCTAAAAATCAGGACAACTATCGCTACAACCTAAGCAAAATTCCCTATAAATGGTTCTATGGAGTGAGGGGAAGTTAATATCCAAGACCTAGGGCAATCCGATAGCATATTACATAGACTTAGGCCCCAACATACCTTTGTGTATATAGGGGACACACCTAGATAGCTTGTGTATACCTAGCATAGGAGCCTTCAACCGTAACAGGTGTACCACTGCAGGAGTTAGTATCAACTTTAAATTAGCCATCAAGTACAAATAGGGCTGAGAGGGTTTAGTAGATTCCATAAAGGGTCACCATCTTACACCTTTACCTATGAAGCCATTACATGGTGCGAGCATCAGGTTACACACCCATCCGTTTACTAATCATAGGTTGTGGCTTGCTTGCTTAGGTGTGTATTTTGTTAAAACCCTTATTGTTTGCGAGATGAGTCAGCCTTCACCTATCCATACCTATCTAGGTCCTTTGCATAACCCATTTTGTATATCATACCACCATTTTGTATATATCCATCTTATCCTTCCCACATCACTCTATCCCATCCTCCTTTGTATATATCATCTTACCTCACTATCACCTTGTACACCCTTATCCTATCATCATCCTCTTGTGCATATAATCCTCATTCCATCCCTCATCTTGTTTTAATTCGACCCTAGGCTAGTCATATCCACTCCTTGTTAGTCACCCCTCCATCACCTATATCTTGTCCTGTACATCCTTATCCCATCATCCTCTTGTCTCACCATCATATCATCCTTATACATCCTTGACATCATACCATTACCCTTTTGTATATCATTTTCATTGTCTTATCCTATCAACATCATGTCTTAATTCCCTCCTAATCTAACAATCTCCATTTATCATTGGTCATCACTCCATCGCTTGCCTATCCTAATTACCCCCATCGTTATCCTTAACCTTCTTCATCATCACCTAACATCATAATTGGCCTTGTCCACTATCGTAATTAGCATATATTGAGAAAATTAGTCCAAGGTTTTGAGCTAGTCCTATCATCCACATCATCCTCTCATATTAATACAACATCATTCATCACTTGGTCAGATCTCATACCTAGTTAATATCCTACTAGCATTTTGTCACTTTGTTGGTTTCAATCTAGCAACCCATCATCAATTTAGTCTCTATCATCCTTGCCTACTCATAACTAGCACCCATTATATCATCCTCTTGCTATTTTGAATCTAAGCACCCATCAAATCCTTAATCCTTTTTGCTAACTTGATAATTAGGCATCATTGATAGGATGTTAGCACCTATTGAACTATCCATCTAAAATTTGACCTTAGTCCTATATCATCCTAATCATATTTAGTCACTTATCATACTAGCTCAGTCATTGACCCACTTTTTTCAAGGAACCATCCCTAATCCTTTGGATCGCTCCTATCATCCATCACTCTTCAATCACCACCATGGAGTTAGACCCTACCTTCATTGACTAATACATAGCTTCCCACAAGGATGAGATCCTCTTAAAGTTATTTATGATGGGTGTACCACTTCCCAAAGGTGTTGATCCCCTTATACTCATTACACCTCCTTCCAAGTACCTTCATGTGAGTCTCATAGAAATCTTCCATCTCCTATTCATAACCAATCATCCACCCCTTCATGTACTAATAAAGGGAATCTAATCTTGGCCACCTTGCCTACTACCAATCCATCTACCCAACCACATCAAAAACCATATAATCTCAAGTCCAATGCTTCCACATCTAAAACACAAAGTGAAGAAGGGAATTATACTCCCATTTATATATCCTTAGAAGCCCTTTTCAAATAATTAGTCACCACAAACATGATGGTCTATCCACCTATCCAACATCTTGATACCACTAAGTCTATGCCTGCTAGTATAAAGCTAATCAATATTGTGTATATCACCAAACCTGGGGGCATACCATTAATTGATGTCAACCTTTTCAAGACTTTGTCCAAGACCTCATCAACTATGATGACATAGTAATTGAGCATGAACCAGATGTATTTCTATTCATGGGTAAACAAAAAGAGGAGTGCCAAGATCCTCTTCTTAATTATGATCAAGCCCTTCCTCTTCTAAGCCAAGGTCAAGACACCAATCCCATCATCCAACAATTCTTCATCACAACTGAGTCTATTCCCCATGAGCCTAATCTTCCATCCCCTCATGAGTCCTTCCATGGGCCTACCATCATCGAACCCATCCTTCATCCCTCATATCCCTCTCACTCATCACATGAAATACCCCACATTAAGAGGTCAATCACAAAAAATGCATTTACTAGCAGTATTACATCAGCATCATATGTCTTATCTTCATCAAGATCATGTCCAACACTCATATCCAAATTAGATTCATCATCTAACATGTCATCCCTCATTGATGCTGATAATGTTTATCTTCTTGAGGATACCTCTAATCTAGATACCTCCAATCCATCACCAGGCATATCTCTGGATCCCAATCAAGATGATCCAGTTATAATAAAATTATTAAAAGCTTTATCATTCAAAGATTATTTTATTGAATCTAATCCTATTTTAGATGCATCTACTCTAGATAGTCCTAGTGATCCTTTTGCTGATCTTGTGAAGATTTCTTCGATGCCAAAACTGGATCTCTTAGGAACCCCTATAAAGACTATGTTGCCCCATCACCACTTATTGATCTCATCATGCCCTTACCACCATCTTCATCCATCATGGATCATTTTCTCCCCATCAATGATCATTCAATCACCTCCCTCCATAAGGATGAATAGGAACATATATCATTGAACCCTTCCATGAGTAGTATAATGTGTGCCACAAATATAAAGGTCCAAGACGATATTCCACAAGTTATAAATAATAATCAAGTGATATTTGATCCTATCAGTCAAAGTCAAGAATATTCCCATAATCAACATAATCTAAATATGTCTTCCCCTAGTGAAGCCCATTATCAAGCACTAAGGACCATCAAATTCAAAATAATCATCTATCAATTCAAACATCAATCTCTCGTAGTGAAGCCCAAAATAAGGCTCCAGGGGGCAGTCAAAATCAAATCTAGTAAAATGATCAAAATCATATGGCCGATCATACATCAAATAATTAGATCAAAGATTAGCCACAAAGTTAAAGTGTCTTAGATATCCTATAGTATTTTATCACTTAACACCAATCAAATAAATAATGTCTAATACCTTCGATGGTGCATGCAACTTCTAGTCTTAATCCTCTATCACCCATCACACTATCCTATCAAGAACCTATAATCGAATCAAGTCCTATCATCCATTAAAATCCATCGCATCCCCATCAAAATCAATGTCTAAATTAATCCATACCTCACATCATCTCCCTGAGCAACATTGTCTTTCCTAGGTGTAACAAAGACACCTTGTCTAGATATCTAGAAGGATCACAATCAAGAATCACACTAGGTCACATGGACCCGAATGCATCTAGTAGCAACAACATGATCCTAACATCACATATACCTAAAACAGGTGTTAGATAAATAATCCATCTAGTATCCACACCTTGTATCTCCCCCATCATCCAATAAATTAAGATGCCATAAAAAAATCATTCATCCAATGGTGGAAACTAGTCTTCTAGTACTTTGGGTAAGTACCATGATGAAAACCAGTTTCTAGCATCATGGTAAAATAATCAATTATCTACATTGTACCTCAAAAATTGAGGGAAAAATCCATCCATACTAGTCTCATCCCTTGTCAACCTTGTCTACCACCCATCCATGTCATCCTTCAGTCCATTATTCCTACCCATCATCTACCATCATATCATGCATTCTATCTATCATTATTTCCTATCTTAACCTTCATAAGGAAGTGGAAGGTGTCTTGAGACATGTTTTTCCCTCATCTTGGCATATCTTCCAATAAACACTCAGTTCAATAGACATTTAGTTCATTCTCAATATGGTCATTGGCAATCCCTAGTCCATTCTTCATTAGCCCTCATCCCCTTTTCCACCTCACACTCATCCTTTTGTCACCCCATTCATCATTATATCCATCCTCATCTTTATCTTAGTTTCTTGGATTGGTTTTCCTTTTACTAGTAACCTCATTTATATAGTGTACACACATATGCCTCAAAAATCCCTAAAAATTGAACAATGTTAAAAACCCTAAAAATTATAAAATTTAAATAAGCCAAAAATCATAGTCCATGGTGTCTTGTATTATGCCTAAATCCCTAGTCATAATATCATACAATTCACCTTCCCCTCCTAAACCACATCTAATACCCATCTCATATATCCCGTTGTCCATATCACCATCCCTAGTGACTATCTAATATCCATCTCTTATTCCATCTTGAACCCATTTATCCTAGTGGTCACCCATCTATGTCTTGATCATCATATTTTTGGCCAATTATTATCAACACACATCACTTTTTCAAAGATCTTAATCTAGTACCCAACACTTACCTATCAATGCCTTTTCATACCTAGCACCCATCACATCACTTTTTGCTAGTATAAAAGGTACTTGATCACATCACTATCTTATCATTGCCTCTTCACACCTAGCACCCATCAAATAATTTCCTTACTAGTGTGAAGGTATTTGATCCCATCATTTTCTAGTCTCCTTCTTGGATTAGCTTCTTGCAGGGCCTTGTTTGTTGGTAATCCTTGGTCATCACTTTTCCAAATCACCTTCTTTAACCACTTTTGATTTGATTTCAAGACCATATTAGTATTCAAATACCTTATCACACTCCATTACATCATCCATCCTCCTATCCTAAACTAGGGGTAAACCTAATCCTAATCCATATCCACATCCATATCCTTATCCAAGTCTTAATTATAATCATCATCATTAGTCTATCCAAGTCCATCCTAAGTCCACAATCACATCATGATAATCTAAACCATCAACTATTCACTCATCCCATCATTAGATAAGACATTGGGACCCTTCATGTAGATACATATTTATTGTTTATCTGCTATTTGTCTTTTTTTCATCATGTATATGCCTTATTTGTCTTATGTTTTATTTGCAACATGTCTCTTTTTGTCTATTGGGCAATGAGTGAGGATGCTATGAGGTTATCAAAGAAGTGCCCTTGAAGATGAAGAGTTCACTAGTTGCCCATTTTCCACACTTTGGCACAATGTCCTCTTGGTCATCTTTGTATCATGGGGCATATTGTCAAATGCTATATATATTAGATTGCTTAGACTATGATGAGTCTTATGATAGTTATGATGGCTTGATTATTCATACCCTCATCATTCATATAATCATCTAATCATCCTTATCCTTATCACTAATATAATCCTCTCAACCCATTTGATTAACATCTAATCTCATAATTATCATCTAATTCATATCCTATCATCACTAATATCATCATTTAATCCCTAATCATCATCATCATCTCTTAGTCAGAACTACATTGGCCTGAGGTATTTTTAGACTATGTAGGAAACACTTGGCCATGTTTAAATGCCCAAGGATATCTTGGCCATTATCTCTATCATCCATCCTCATCCCCCACTCTTTTGGGCACCTAACTCTATCATTCCTCTCTATCATCACCTACATCATTATTAATCAATTTAGCTTTGAGCTACACCCATCATTAATCTTATCATCATTTTATCCTAGCTTATAACTCTCCCTTGCATGCATCCTTGCTTGGGATACATATAAATCTTGTGGCCATTTAATCTTATCATCATCATGTTACTGTTGATTTCCCCTTGGGATGTATTGACAAGTATGACACCCTTCATCTTTACTCCCTATGCATGTGTCCTTGCCAAGGGAATCATCAATCTGTAGCTCACTGCTCGAGTCAAATCCATCTTCTTCATCCTCTATCCCATATCTATCATCCCATCCTCTCATCTATCCATCACATCCCACCCCTTGTTGCTTCGTTTGAGTGGCCATCCATCTCATTCTTCCCTGCATATCCCCTCAAGGGGGCATCATATCCACTAACATCATTTACTAACATTCATCTATGAAATGGCTTCTCTTTAAAAGATCACTACTCCTTCCACTTCTCTCCACTCGTAATGCCCTTTTAAAGAGGGGTAAAATATATTCACTTAAATTTTCTTGCCTCATATTGTCAATAATATTCCTATTAATCGACACTAATTTTACTAATCCCACTTATTTTAATTTGTACTGCTAATTAATCCACCTATCTTAACCATTTATCTAATATCCCCCTTCAATTATTATTCATTTACTAACCTTATTTATCCCACTTTTTCTTTAATTTTTCTAAATCTCCCATTATCCTAATCTAATCCTAGTTATCCATTATATGGGAATTTTAAATTCCCATAACCCCACCTACCCACCTACTAGCCTACACCCTAGCCTTTCTTACACCCCTATGAATCCTAATACCTATCTAACTCCTACCTAATCCTCTATTATGCCTAAGCTAATCAACAAGCTTCTAGAATTGGATAAGCTCCTCTAAGTCTCTAGAAGTCTCTAAACTAGAGACTTTAAATAATTATAAATTCTCTAAAATCTCCCTTGATTATCCTATAAAAATCCATGTTTGGGTAATGAAAAACCAACTAGAATTATCATAACATCATCATGCTAATCTGATCCTCATCAACAAGTATTCTCATACCCAATCTATGTCAAATTATCCTGGAATCTCTCATCAATAATCCTTCATCATGCCATCACTATGCCAAAAATCTGAGTCTACATGCAATCACAAGTCCATTTAAAAATATTAGAAGGAGGTTATATGAATCAAGGAATTTGGTAAGTCTCATATTATTCTGATTTGTTTTATGAATCCTTCCTAATAGGTAGTTTAAGTTTGAGTTTGAATTAGTGTGTTTAATTCATAGTGTGCTCAAAATCATTTTACACATTGCATTTTAGTCATATTAACCACATTCTCTTTAGGAATTAGGTCAATAAGACTATCAACATTATTGGTATAAGGGGTAAGTTTATCTTGGTTATCTTGGTGATTTGGAAGAGGATCTTTATAGATGGCCAAATGATCATTAGCTTAATTCAAAGCTTGAGATTTTGTATTTGTTTCATGGGCTTTGAAAACAATGTCATAAGCTTGTTGGTGTTTCTGAATGATAGAATCATGGTCAAAATTGGGACCAAGAAGAAAATCCATAGCCAAATTACGAAGTTGCTAATAGGTCTCATGAGAATGACCCCAACTATCATGAAACCAACAAAATTTAATGGGATCATACCAAGATTTCATAAGATGATTGGGATCAAGTTCTTATGGAAGAAGACGTTTTAGTAATTCTGTCAAGGATAAAGGTTTGTGAACATTGATGTTATTAGGTGAAGATAAATTAGTATTAATGAATTATTGAGAAGAGGGATCTAGTTCCAAAGATTGGTTAGGAAGAAAAACTTGAATAGTGTGAATGGTATCATAAGAGTTTAGGACACCATCATTGGTAGCATGATTCTTGTTTTTAAGTAATATACGAGTACTGATAGAAGGTGGGCTTGGTTTGAATTGATGCATAAATAAATCTCAACATTTAGCTTGGTTAATAACATCCTCTAAGGTATGTGGAGAAAGAGTGTAGACCTGATATTTCAACCTGGGAGAAAGAGCATTGGTAAAGAGATGGAAAAGGTTATCATCAGCTATGTTATGTTCACATTTATTGGACAATGTCTTCCATTGTTTAACAAAAGCTTGGGCATTTTTAGTCTCAAGTTGCTTACAATTAATAAAATGGGCTAAGGTATTCTTAGGAAGATCATTAGTTTAGAACTCTTGGACTAAAGATTTACTAAATCTTCCAAACTAGTAATAGAATGAGTTTTAAGTTGGTTGTACCAATCTAAAGTATCACCGGTGATAGTTTTGGCTAATATCTTGATAGTAAGAAAGGTATTTAATTTATCCCAATCTTTATATATATTTCCAAATATTTTTAGATGAAGAGTAGGACCAATTGATCCATTATAAGAAATGGTATGGGTAATACCTCCTATATTGATATTAACAATTTGAGATGTAAGAAGCTCATTTTGAAGATGCTTGATTGTCTTGTTGACAATAGGAGGTTGAGGAAGAAGATTACTATGGACATCCTAAAGAGGAGGTGGGGAACATTTTGATTATGTGTGCCCCATGGCATATGTTGAGGGTGGGTTTGAAGATGAATAAGGTGGGCTTGTGTTTGCATGATTTAATTTGCATTATTATCTTGAAAAGCATTCATTTGATTAAGGGTTTGTAATAGGAGATAACATATTTGAGTTACATTATTGGAATTACTTGAAGCATTATAATTCAAAGTAGTGGTTTGGGTACCTATTGTAGACAAAGTTTGCATCCTTGGGGAGGGTTCTTTAGGCTCTCCCCAACTAAGCTACACAATAGGAACAACCCCAAATTGTGGGTATATTGTATTGGGTTGAACCTTTGGAGAAGGCTGACTCCTTCTTTATGGATCACCTAGACTAATGAATTTTCTTGGAAAAATGTTAGAAAGGGGGAAAAGGGTTACTAGGAAAGGTAAAAGATGATGCACCAAATTTGAATGAGAACTCACATAAGCATGAAAAATACCCTGATGAAGATTAAGACAATGTTAGCTCACACAATATCATAATCTAGCTAATGTGCATAAGTGTTTCATGAACTAGGTTCACCAAGAAATTAAGGAAGCAAAGAGGAATTCTAAGACTCACGCTAGGCATCCATTAATGGCAAAAATAACACTAGTCCAGATCTGCAACTAACTTGAAAACACCTAAAAATAGGCAATAAAGAAGGATAATTGACATGGAAGATTCTCCTTCATAATGCCATCATGCACAAGCTTAATAAACACAATTCAAAGGCAAGAGATAGGTGAAGAGAGTCTTTATTGCTTCAAGAGGTGTTTCATACAAATTTTGATAGGGTCTAGCCTTATCAAATGAGAGTCTATTGCTCTTCAAAAATTAGAGATTCTTTGTGATAGTCCAAAATCAGAGAGAGAGAAAGAGAGTCTCGATGAGTATCTCCTTTTCAATAGGGGAAAAAATGGGAGATATAGGAGAAAGGGGAAGAGAGAGAGAAGGAGCATGTCATCAGAAATCCATTAATTAGCTACCACCACCCTTAATTTAATTCCCAACCACATTTTTATCTAATCAAGATGAGTCCTCCATCAACAAATTAACCTTTATTTGTCCCAATAGCCTCTGAATCTTCTCATTGGCTGAGAAATGCACTAGAAAACAAGGATCTATTTTAGAGATGATGAGTCATGACCCTTTAAAGGAAGAAAGGTGCTTAAGTCTCTAAAAATAATTAAACGCTCCACCTATAATAACTACCAAATCTCTCTCTTTGAACTTCTATACCACTTTCCACTTGACTTTCTTATAAGGACAAAATCCTCATATCCACGAACTTGATAGAGCTATGACTATGTCTATTTTAAGTGACTATAGGTACCTATTTTATCGAGCATATGACTATGTCTAAAGATGAGACACTCCTTCACATTACATATGCCCTATTCCAAACCTAATCATAGGTTTACTATACATGATAACTAATCTCATTTATTGGTTTTTCTATAGTCATCATATTAATGAAAAGCCCATTAGGCTGCTTGACTCCATTTTTGATCTTGATTAGGTCTAAATAGACCTATTTTGCCTCTAAGCATCATAAAAGCCAAGATCTCATTATACACATGGATCCCCTTCAAATAATGTTCAACATAATTGTGAAACAACATTGCAACCTCAAAAAATAAGTCTTATGGGTTCTAAGTATTCAAACTAGAGGTTGAAACTAAGTTTTAATGGTGGCCCTTGATCTTAAAATATCTACTTTGGGTCAACCTGAGTCATACTTAGATCTCAGATCTATGAAATTACCTACGTTGGTTCACAAAACCCTTTGATTTGATGTGTCTATCTATGTGGCATCCTTGCCATGTTTTTTATCATATTTAAAAATATGACCATCATAAATTTGGACATGTGTCACTATCTTATGTCTCCTAGATCCTGATTGAATTTATTTCCTCAATTTTTTATTTGAGTCCAAAATTATGACACTTGACAACCCCACATTTAATATGGATCCTTATACTAGTCCTCATTTAGATCATGCACTTACACCACATGATAACTTCACATTGAATCTAGCTCATTGACTCTTTAACCCTACACGTACCATTGATTTCTTCTATAAGGTTGAATGCACATCATCAATCCTACTAAAATTAATCAAACACACACTATTAATCCTTTGATTCATCATGATCATGTTACTTGTTATCCTTATGTATAATCTTAGGATCCTCTAACTTGTTGACCCCGTGCTTATCATTGTTCTTTGATTGCACGATTGAACATGTGCCCTAGATCTATTTGGGCCAAGTGAATTGAGCTATTATTTGTATGCCATTAATATATTATCTAATAAAGTGAGATTTAGACACTTTTGTTCCCCATTCTTATTATTAATATCCTTTGAGTCTTTTGAATTCAAATGGCCACTTCCCATGATTTTAATTTAGCATCCCTATGCACGTCCCACTCTGCTAGTTCAACTTTGAAGGTTTATAGCTTGAGATAGAAAACTCATCAAGATACCAAATTTGTAAGAACATTCTAGGCATGAAATACATCATCTCCATGTGATAGTTTGTCTTTGGGAGTCCCCCTAGATGTATTTATTAAATGCACAACTAGACTAACCTATTCATTCATTCATGACTTGGTATAATAGTTTGGCTCTTATAGGCTTGTGCAATCATCTTTGGACCCATCAAGGGTTTGATAAAACTTTGAGACTTTTAGAAAAACTAATTCATGCCCCTTGGATGCCATGAACACCATGAAAACCTACTAGATTATTTCACTTACAATTCTAGACCTGCTTCCCAAAAATCATCAAATTATACCTTAAGCTTGCTGAAAGTGTTTCAAAAGCTTGTAAGTGATATATTGTATTTTTCCTCCTATTTGATCATGCATTCAACAAGAACTCTACTCAACTTCTCACTCTACACCAGAACTTACAAGGCACTGATCCATCTAGGCAAAGTTTTGTATGTGGACCAAATTTGGCCAAGAGTGCCACTATGGGTGTTAGTAGGAGCTTGAGAAAAGTTGCTGGAATCTGAGGCAAACTTTGCTTGTTTAGAAAAAGATGGAGTAGTAAAGGGATGGGAGGAGGAAGCACTAGAGAAATGGTTACCATGGGTAGAAAATGATGCATTAGTGGAATAATTAAGGAGAGTGGGTCTTGGAAGAGGTACACTAGATGTAGAATCTGCCATGTTAGTAGAGATACTAGGTATGTAGGTAGAGGAAGTCAAAGAAAAAGAAGTCATGCTATGAGAAGGGTTCAAAATAGAGGGAAGAGGCTGAGAAGAAAAGAAGCTAGTATCCCCAAATCCCTGTGAGAATGTGGGAGAAGGTGAATGAGGCTCTTTAACTTGACCACTAATCATGAGATGGTAAATGGTAGAAGGGTCCTTTCCTCAATGTTGAGGAAATTCAAAGATAAAGTAGAGTATTTCTGGTGTATACTCTAATTCAAGTTGATATTCAAGTGATAAGAGAGGATTACAAAGTGATGAAGAATGGTGAGGGGTCCCATAGTTTATTGTGTGAGTGGCATATGAACATTACTTTTATGCATGAGAGGAGCCATAATCTATTTATGGGAAATCCTATGAGGGATGGTAAGATTCATCATATCCATTGAATTCAAATTAGTGTTGTCTTCAAACAAGAAGTTCATGATAAAGGAGAAAGAATAGATAAGGCAAATGTGATGCAAAATTAAGGAAATACAAAGAGGTAGATAAGAGTACAAAGTTGATTTGGTCAATCTAGTACTGAAAATAGGGCCTAAAAATTGAGAAAATAAGGATATAGAGTCGATAGGGTCGACCTAGTTCTATAACCTCAGATAGAAAATAGGTAGATAAGGATAAAAATTCAACATGTTCAACCTATTACTATACCTTGTGGGGTAAAAAATAATATTGTGTCAACTTAGTATTTTAGGCAAGGGAAACAGATAGTCTGTAAGAGACTGTCGAATAAAATGATAGTGTATTAAAACAAGAAAAAATTTACAAGTACTTTTGAAAGCAAGAAATGAAATGAAACACACAATAAATTGGGTTAATGAAGATGATCCAATTGAGGCATACAATACAAAACCTTGCACCAATGTTATCCAATACAATTTTTTGCAATACAACATACAATTGAGCAAAGAGCAAGTAGCCAACTTGAAAAGTAAATTCTAACTAAGTGGTCATCCTGAATGTTGTTAGATTATTAGAGTATGATTTTAAGTTTGATAGGAAGTTTGGATGAAATTAAGGAACTAAAAAGTAATTTATGGATGGTTTCAAGGCATTTAGGTTGAAAGGGAATAGTTTGATAGGTCCAACAATCAAGTTGGCATGTTGAGGAAGAAACTCTTTGTCATTAATGTCAAAGGGGGAGAAAGTTCAGAATGAAGGAGTTGTTCACTTTGAGAGAGAGAATTATGAAAGCTGTTTGAAATTAATGAAAAAAGGGTAGATTTTTTAGAATGTTATTGAGATGAATTTATTGTCATTGACATCAAGGTGATCTTAGTACATAATGCATTAATGACAAAGTGATAGGTTCCAGTTGGATTTGAGAGTGCATATCATGTGTGTAAGACTTTGAGGCGATTGAAAATGTTTAAGGGGTCAAATAAGAGTTAAGGAGTGTTTTTTGTACTTATTGAAGTGAAAATAATCCATTAGAATTATCTTGTGAAGGTCTAGGTGATCCTAGTCATCTCCTAGTCAACTTGGTAGATCTTCCTGAGTAAGCATATTGATGACATCAACATTCACACGTGTGAAAGTGTAAGAAGAAAGTGGTCATATGGATTTGTTAATATTTATTCCTAGATCATGTGGTTCAAATTTAAGGTCTTGATATGGTGTATATAAAAATTTATGGTGGTGCAAATTTGGTATCCTAAGCAGATTTCATTGTTTTCCATACTTAGCCAAATTTGCAGTATCAAGTGAACAAAGGAAAACCAATCAGAAGTATTTTATTTATAAATTTTGATAATGGTTGAATTTGATGGTGGTGTAAAAATAAAAGTGGTATATGAATTTAAGGGATATCCAGGAAAATTGATTAAGAGGTTTGAATGGTCGTACAATTTCTTTTATTACTTGTGAGAGTTGACTGTTGTTGATTGTGTTTTTTCTGAATAAACTAGGGTGCAAAGAAATGATTGTAGAAGAAAAAGTATTTATCAAATATTGTTGGTATGAAAAAATTAATTATACTACATATATATCATCTGAAAAGTGATTTTGAGTTTTTAATATCCATACAGGTGAAGTTATTGCAGGTAAAAGTTGACTTTTGTTGACTGTAATTATTGCAGGTCTGAGTAAGCTTTTTATAGTGCTGATTATGAGACTTTGGAGGATAAATAAAGGTGTCTTATGGATTGGATGATTTTAGTTATGTATTGAGATTTAAATCCATATGTGGATTGTACATGGAAAGTTTATATTCAATTAGTTTGAGCCTCATTTGTGAAAATAATGTTTTTGGGCTAGTTAAGCCTCATATGTCTTTAAGACCTAATGCATGTTTTAGAGTATGAGTTTATGATTTGATATTTATTGAGAATGGATAAGGATAATATAGAAATTAGGTAAATTTATTGACATTTTTTTGTCATTTTTAAGGGCCATATGGAACATAGTGGCTTAAAATGTTACATAAAGGTGAATTAAGTCTCTACGGGACCTATTGAAGGCTTAAGGGCTAAAAGAGGTTTGATAAGGTGAGCAAGTGACTTGAAAGTGTTGTATGAATTGTTAAACATAAATATGGAGTTTATGAAATTATTTTAAAGTGTTTAAAATTTTCCATTTTTGGTTAAGGGCTATTGACATCTAAGTGTAACGTGTGGCTTAATGGAGGGCTAATTACTTAGGTGTTACTTAAGCCTAATGTGTTGTTTTGAGCCAATTGAAGCATGACCAACCTAATGAGTTGATGTTAATTGTATGTAACATGTAATAAGACATATGTTTATACAAGTGGGATAGATGCCTTAATGGTTAATTAAAGTGTTGTGGCTGACCAAGATTGATTGGAGAAAGAATAATGCATATGTAGAAGGCAATTTTGGCCTCATTATGCTAGTTAGACAATGGAAGAGTGAAACAAATTATATATTAATTTATAGAAGGGTAATAGGCCTTGAAAAACATAATAAAATAATGTTGAATATGTGATAAGGTTATATCATTGTTTGTTGTAGATCATGAGCAAGTAATAAGATTTGTTTCAAGGCTATTAGTCCTATTTTGCTTTGTTGACCTAGTGCAAGGGTTTTGATAATTAAGGAATGAAGTGAATGGTGTGAGAATTTGAATAAGTGTGTAAGGGAATGAAAAGAATCATAATAAAAAGTTGAAAATGTCATAAATATCAAACAATGGTGCTGAAGGTAATCAATAAGTTTTGTATTGGTTCAAGTCATGATTAGGACTAGTTTGTTTAGATGGCTTAGAGTGAAGAAGTGCATTGATTATATTTTGAAAAAGTAATGCATAGGTTGTGTATGAATGATATTTGTGATTTTTAAATAATTTATTTACATATAAAAATATTAAAGTGTGAAGGAGGAATGGCCTCAAGGTCATGAGCATGCGTATGATGGGTAAAGAAGATAAAGAGTTGTTGTATGCCTATGTAAGAGGCAGATTTATGTTTGTATGAACTAACATCACTTGTATGAGGTAGAAATGAAGGTTTTCAAGTGTTAAAAAGAGAGAATACCATAATTAGGTGTGTAATACATTATATCAGAGGTGGATATTAGTTTGGAGGTGATTGAGTTGGTGCATGATCATTTAGGGGGTTGTAGCCTCCTTACTAGTTGATGCTAGCTAAAGGTCAAGTGGGTGCTTGACTAAATTGAGGGGTGGGTGATTGAATAAATTGAGAGGTGGGTGATCCTTGATCAGTTGGTTTTGATCTAAATTTAAGTAATATATTTATAGGATAGTAGTCCAAAGCTTATTTCAAGTGGGTTTTCTCCCCTATGAGGGTTTCTCACATAATTCATGTATTATATGCTTTGATCTTGCATTGTTTTCTTTGTTCATTGCAATGAATGGTTTATATGATTCATGAATGATTTTTTTGAATGGTTAAGAGTTTTAATAATTATAATTGAAGTTTATTTTCTTACATCATTGATTCACCTACGCTCTCAGTGATTGTGCTTCCAACACTTATCTCCATAACATGGATAATCATTATTGTGACTTGGTTATACAAACCTTGTTCCCATTAGTAATCCTTATTTACCATGTAATTAGTTAAAAAACAAGTCACCTCATTATAATATCATTTTACTAGTCCATCTTGGATCTCCCTTTATTCCCCTTACTTCATGTCGCAAACTAAGCATACACATGGTTGAAACTTGATATAACATATTGGTTCATAGGTAAGGCTAAGTGTTTTAGTCAGTTATGTCATAAGATACTTAGCCTCCTTTAACCAAAGTATAAATATCATTTATGTGTATCACTTTGTATCTCATGATTGCTCATTCCAAGTCTGTATGGAGGAGGAATGTTAAACGCCATAAAAATTTAAAAGCCAAATCATTTTAACAAAAGGTAATGATACAAAATGCAACATTCAAAATTTAAAATTGTCAAATCACATTAAAAGATGTGATTCAAAGAACACCTCATTTTTATAATCGATGCTCAATCTCTAGAGTTGGAATCATGATAGAGTCGATGTCCATTGGGGTGTGGTAAACCAATATATTAGGAAAGGAAAAAAAAAACCTTTTAGTGCTACCTACTTTCTCACATAAGTACCCAATCTTCGTAGTAGATCGATGACTCTGTAAGAGATCCTGAGGAATGGGGAACACATTGTGGGAAGGTAGGTCCATTTTAAATTTCTTGTTCAAATGAATAAGATGAGTTGATTTTAGTATATCACTTAATTCAATATACAACTTTGTGTTTACTGTGAATAGGGTATCTTTTGTATATTAATGGTCACTAGTCATTTAGTGTCTTATCATAGATTCCTACATTGTGTTTTCTACATTACCTATTTCATTTACAATCATACTAATATTTACCCTTGAGAAATATTGTTTTGTTCACTGATCACTCTCCCCTAGTGATTCCTTTTGTGAGTTACAGCGTAAGACCATGAATAGGACCAAGCTTTCCTCACAAATTATCAAAATTCCATTCCAAACTTTCCATTTAACATATTTTCCCAATTTTTTCCACCTCATTGGTGTTCCATTTGTGAGTTGCAATGTAAGACCATGGATAAGACCATGGCTTACAAAATTTTCCAATACCAAAGTCACAATGAAATTACATGTGTCAAATTTGAGATAAGTAGTGATTGATCATGAGTTACATGTCATTAACATGCTTACCATCTTGATATAGTATGTTTTATGATTATTTCATTGATATTTCACTTTTATCCTCTTATTTTTCAATTACATGTAAGAACATAACCATTTTTTTTAAAAGTTTTTCATACTTCCCATCTTGAATTAGTATGATCAATTTAAATTCATTTTTCCAATTTTGTTTGTCCTTTATACTTCCTAATGTGATTTAGTATGATTTATTGACTTAATTATTTTATTTTTTATACCATTTGGTGTTTATTATGCCTTCCATTTTAGTACATTATTTTCATACTTCTCAATGTGGTATAGTGTGATTTTACTTGTTTTAATTTGGTGCAAATCTTTTCATAGTTGAAAAGAAAAATTTTATTCCTTTTTACTAGCTTTAGTTTATTATATTTAGTCATCTTTTGTTATTACACATTTACCATAGTGATATAGTGTGTAGTACATTTGGTTTGATTACTTATACTTTTCCAAGTCATTTTTGCCTTTTTATTTTTTAACCATGCATGTGTATCACATAATGAAAAAAAAAAAACACTCCACATATATTTCCCATAACATATACAACAAAAGTAAAATACATGTGCTAAAAAGAAATATATCCATGCAACAACATCCACAACCAAATATAGCTTATAAGATCAAATCCAATTGTCAAAATCAATATCTATATATATTATTTGTTTTATACAATACAAGGTACAAAATATAAAATACATAACTCCAGCTCTATGGTTGGGCTCCATCATGCCTATCCTTTGGCCTAGCCACACTACCCATATATGCCTAGGACTTTCCCCTTTGAATGGTACATTGTAATGAGGTAGGCCACGATCTATATCCTGTTACTTGTCTCTGTAAGTTGGCCACATAAAGCTACACCTATCCAAGATGGGCCATGATATCCACATGCATTAATCTCTCATGAGCCAAAGCATGTGAGGCCTATGCTTCTCCCTCTCCCACCCCTTTTGACGGACGCAATCCATGCCCACATGTCTGTAATTGCCTTGTGACCTCCCCCACCAGTCTAAACTAGCTTGCCTGGGCTAGGGTAGATGGTACCACATGATCATTCAAAGTGGTGGGGTCATATGGAGCTAACACCCTATTAAAAATATCATGATGACTAGCCATAACCAAGGATCCCCATCTAACCTCCTCCATCTCAAGATCTACAAAACCAAAACTAGATAGATATTAGATCACATATATATGTCAAAATCTATCTATCTAATATAATCACATGTAACTTGTATCCTATATCAAAACTCAAATCAAAATTACAACATTTCTCACTAGTCTGAGTATCACCAACCACTATCTCCCCATCTGTTCACTAGTAGAGCATGGTCTCTCCATTTGCTCATCCCACAAGCACCTCCTCTATGGATTGTCTCCCCACTAGTGCCAAGCCAAGAATCACCACTTGTGCATGTTGTGACCCTCTCTTGAGAGGTGTCATGATGTACCAAGTATGTCCTAGAATGACTGTTAGTTCATCTTACATTGTCATCCTCACCTGTGCCTACTCTTGTCAGTGGTGCCTCTATCTATGATGTGGCTATGGTGGTCACTACTACTATGGTGCCTATTATGGCCTATTATGGTGCCAATTGTGTACCTTCATTCACATCCATATCATCCCCTCCCCCAACCACCTACTATCATGTTTGACTAGTCCATAGTCTAACATGTCATGGATTAATCATGGGTCTCTCAACTATTACTCATCCTCCTCCTCTCCCCCTCAACTCTCTAGCATGCTGTGCCCAATAATTAGGCACTACTAGAGGGGTCATTGGGTGTGGGAGTCTAACTTGCCCTAGCAAGCATGCCACCAGATGCAGGTCTACCCATGAACTATAGTCGTTTGTGATCCACACCCATGCCGACCCTATAACAACAATTGACCAACTAGGCCATATCATAACAATATGCATATACAATTTCCACACAATCTCTCCTCGTATGATAGTCTATAGAGATAACACATGGGGCATAAACCAAGATATATGGTCTTATCTCCATCTCATCACCCAAGGTAACCTATCAGTGACCACATGGGAAACCCAGTTGGTCTATATATAAGAAACCTCTCATATATCCAAACACTTGCTAAAATAATAGGTCCCATGGTATTTTTTCCTCTAGACAACATCCCATACATATCATGCATGAGTTGAATCCAAAAAATAACCCCAAAGTCATATAGTACCCTCTGATCTAAAATGGACTGACATGAGGCTATCATGTATATTTGTACCTTGCCATTCAACTTGTGACACAACACTCATGTTATCACAAGTCTAATTACGATCTTATAAATATCTAGAATCTTAGTGATATATACATAAAACAAACTAATCATCAATCCTAGGTATATCTTATCCAAGCATGTAGCCCATTAGGCTAGTGCTTGCTTCTCCTTTAGATCATCTAGTATCCCTCATATCGACAGTCCCAATAATGCATTGACGTCTTCTAGTGTGATACCCACCTTAATGGTATCCCCATCTACCACCCATTAAAAAGTGTTGGTCAAACATTCCCATACTCTAAGGAACATGATAATGAGATCAACACTAAGCAGGATGCACCTCATCTTCATGATACTTTCAAATCTTAATGTGACTAGCCACACTCTATCCATCTCAGTCAATCCCTCCAATAGATCTGGTAGCCATGACGCATCTATCAATTGCTAATACCTTCTACGTCTCTACAAAATATCAAACAACAAAGGATGTATTAGACCTCCATGTCAAATAATCAAAATACATTCTTAAAAATTTGAAAACCAGCCACCTTTGATTTAATTTCCCAATTTACTACAAAATCATCCCTTTCAATACTACATCAACCCTATCTTTTATTTTGGATGCTAGATCTGCCCTTTCACATCATACTAGTTCATCCCTCTTAAGCCAACTAAGATAGCCCACTGTTATGTAGTCTGCCCCCTACTAACTAGGTTAGCCCCATTTTAGCATACTAAATTGTCCTAATACTACGCAATCAACCTTATCACTCTCCCTCATTTTATACGCTGAGTTACTAGGTCAACTTTGTTCATCCATAGCGATTAATTTTTACCCATTTACCATAATTCCTTGGGCATTTATTAGTCTAATTTCTTCCTACCCAATACCTTGTTCTACCCCTAATTTACCTAAATTTTTCCTAGGGTTCATTCCAATGCCTAGATTTTACATACCAATCAATTTTCTATTTTTAGCTTAATTTCAAACAAAACATTCAAAATTTTGAAATTTCTAATTGCGTACCTGTGTGACTCTCACTATGGCTTGTATGCATCCTCTCTGTCTCAGTTGTCATCTCCTCACCATGATGGCTCTCTGATCTCAAACTAGGTCTCTCAGAGCTCTATTTTTTCAAAATAGTAAAAATAAAAAATGAATTCTTTTTCACCCTATTTATATTTACTATTCAAAATTATTTATCTTTCAGATATTTACTGTGAAATTCCATCTTTTGACCATATCTTTGTTTCCACTAGTTTTTTTTGAACAGTAAAATGTTTTGAAATCTTGACATCATATAGAATATTTTCACCTATTACATGTCTATGTTGATTTTTTTCTCCTTTTTTGCTAATTTTTATAGGTTCACCTAATGTTCCCTACATTGGACACCTTCATATTTCTTACATCTTCTTAATCCACAACACTAAGGTAAGTAAAGGTATGTGTTTTTCAATTCTATCCTTTCATTTATCTTATTTGATCTTTACTAAAATTTATTTAGCTTCATCATTGTGTGTCGCTATGTTTTTTTCTCAAAGCGCATATCGTGTTTCGCCTACATGATATATTATGAGCTTCGAGTGGGGCATATGTATACACATAATATTTTTAAACCTTATCAATTACTAATGCTTTCTCTCTTGCAAGAACCCATCGAGTATTAATCTCTTTGAGTGTATGCCTTAAGAGGTGCACTGGGAAAAGGGTGGGAAAACCATTAATGCTTTATAGGATTATTGTCCCCTTACTACAACTTATTATCTACACAACCATATCCTAAAAACATTTCCCTAAGTTTTGCCTCCTATTTTGCACCCTCCTCTAGTCATTTTTTACCTTCATTAGCCCTTCTATATCCTAAAATCCTTTTTGAAAATTTATGATACACCATCAAACCCATCGATCCTATACTCTAATTTACAGAACTCATTTAGGGTCTAGGTCAACCCCTGACTGACCTAGACCATGATCTAATTTATTTTTGTCAATAATGATAAAGAGTCAATTGGGCCAACCCTGCTAATTAAACTTTTAGAAAGGACTAGGGTTAGATTCAACTATATAAACATACTTATTTTGTCATTTATTATGGAGAGAAGAGAAGAAGAAGAGATATATATTGCACATCTACTTATCCACCATTCTACTTGAGGAGCATAGCTTAGGATTTCATACATTATTTAGAGATACAAATCTTGTCTTGTGGAGAAGTCTTTTGGATGCATTGATAGGTTGTGTAGCGTAGATCTAATTTATCCTTGTCATCCTTACATACCACAACAACCTCTTGTGAATAACCTTGGCAAAGGGAGAGATTAAGGCTTGGTAGGTTTGTCTTCAAAGGAAAGTATTCCTAACTTTGTTCCTCCTTTATAAGAGTAGATAAATGTGCATTTGTACTTCTCTCCTATGTATTAGGATTCCATATACATTGATGTGAGTATATGTCTTCTATGCATGTTTAATTTTCATGTTTATCACCCTGAATTTATGCCACAAGCTTTAGTGAGCACTAAATTAGAATTTAATTTACTTGTTATTAGTTTAGTGAATATGAAAACATAGGACCTAGTTAGGGTTATTGCATAGTTTTGCTTGACTAGAAGCTTTAAAACCCTCCCTAGTGATATTATTATGGTAAGAGATCCCTTGACTAGGTCTAGCGGATACATCTTGGTCATGACCCTAAATATCTAATGTATCGACAATCAAAAGTTTAAGTAGGATGTATCTTCTTTGAGCTAGGATTGATTTATAGATCAATTACATTTCCCTTTACATGCATAATCCACCTATCCCTTTGGTAGCATCATGGTAGATGCCTTAGCTAGGTCACATGGTAAAAATGTCTTATGTTGGCACTAAATGCAACCAACAGGTGTCCCCCAGGAGTGACCCACTTTTTTGGTGTGCTTTCATCCCATTGATATTGTGAAACTTAATGAAAAGAAGATGCTATTATGGAACATAGAAGCAAATCATAATAGAGAAAATACATCACCCAGAATCACATTTAACTATCTGGAGTGGTTTATAACATGTAGGATCACACTTTCAAATTTTAAAAAAGAAGGTTCTCTTGGAGATAGAAAATAACCCCTAAAAATTTGTTGAGATGAGCTCTATGAGTTTTAAAGTTAAAGATAGAATGGTAAATTTAGAAGCAAGCTAGAGAAAATGGCAAGAGCTTTCAAAATAGTCAAATAATAGCAAATATAAGGATGTTAAACAAAACCTAGTATGAGATGTATAATTTTTGCATATCCTTTGTGTTGCCTCTTAAATTTGTGTGTTAATGACTTACTGCTAGATTTTAAGAACCATATTTAATGAATAGAGTTTAATTGATGTTTATGAACTATCAAATTCATTTAAATTACAATTCAAGATTGCTTTAAGGTTAATTTACTAAACATAACTTGACCTGCACCTCTTATAGTCGATTCTTTCCTGAAATAATATTAAATTTAGAAAAGTTTAATTTCTAATTATGATTTTTTAAAACTAGATGGTACAATTAGTTAAGTCCCATTGTCTAGTAATACACTATTACGTGGTATCTTATGGTTCTCTAAATGTTTAAACATTCCTTAGAGCCTCTTAACTTAGCGAGAAATAAATTTCTAAGTGGAATATAGACTTCCACATCTTCTTTATGTCTTGATAAGTTGTATGCATTTGATCAATTATGGAGTGTGTTTTTTTTTTGAGTGTGGGAAAGAGATGTATATGCATCCCAATGTGCAATTCATCCAAACCAAGCATTTTCAACATGTAACAAGTATAAAATATAATCCTAAATTCATATTCAATTGTATAATCATAGTGAGGTAGATAGTTGGTCAAGGTTTAATACCAATGCTTTTTTATTTTCTTCTACAGTGGCTAAGATAGGCTTATTGCTTAAATTGTAGCCCGTGAAAGGATTCATTCGAGGAAGCGAGTGAACACCCAAATCACAGGATATGTTATAGTTATATTGACTATGCTAAATATTTTATTTCACGATATCAATAGATATAAATTAGTTCAAAATATATTAGTTGTCTTCTAACATTCAACCTCAAAATTTTTATGTATTATATCGAATACAAAGTCAATGACAAGAATGGCATCAAAAGATATGTGGATGAATCTTTGGTGCCATCTTGCTAGTATACATGCCTTCAGTGTAATTTTTATCTTAACTAATGGTGGTTTTAGTTAGAAGATATGGGTCTTATAGTCTATGTTAGTGTTCTCCTTAGGGGTCAAATGTCTTATAGTGGAAGGTGATTCCCAAGTCATCATTGGCTCAATTTCAAAGTGTTATAGGTTATGGATTTATAGGTCTTGTAGGGTATTATAGAGGGTAGATATGGGTCTTGTAGGGGATGTAATGTTGGAATTATTCTTAAGTGCCAAATAAATAATGGTGGAAAATGATAATTAAGTCATCATTGGCACAATGTCAAAGGGATTTTGCCCAAGACATCATTGGGGCAATGTTAAAGTGATCCTGCCCAAGTAATCATTGGTGAAATGTCATAGAGATGGGGTTTATAGGATGACACTTAAGGAGTTATGGTCTTAGTTAGAAGCTATGGGTCTTATAGAGGGCATAAAGTTAGCATTCTCCTTAGGGGTCAAATGTCTTATGGTGTGTAGTAACCTAAATCTTGGCAAGAATACGTGATCATGCCTATTTTACTAATTTTGCCTTTAATTAACTTGTGCACTTAATTAATACTTATTTTGCTACTTCACCCTATCCTAAGTAAAGGATAGAACCTATTTTATCTAAAAACCATAATTTGTCACATATAGAAATGTTTTTATATCTAAAAATGCCATTATGTATTTGTATGCCCTAACTCAGACCCAAAGTTCAACACTTTTCCCTAGGGAACAAGATTACCTAATAGGAATAACAAAGGTAAACATTATTGTCCCTATCCAACGTTCATGTCCTTATCTTGAAAATGGTCAAATTTTCAAATTGAACCCTTTAGGTCATCCTCTATATTTTTAGGCTTCTTAGTTTGTGGTCATGCCTTTTAAATTGATATAAAGGCACACTCAAGTCAGATATTACACAAATTGGCAATTTCAATTCAAATTCTTATTTACATAAGTTCACATTAATAAAATTTTACCTATTCTTCCCTGTAGACACCAGAATTCCACATGCATATTCCTAAGTGCCATGACCACTAATAGGCCCCTTGGACCCTTTTTTCTTACCTAGGCTTATCTTCAGTAGTTTAGCTTTGTTAAGCTTAACATGGCCTTTTAGTCTATTTTGTCGTTATCCTTGACCATTGATGGTGAGGCTAATTGTCAATGGTCAACCCAACCATCGATGGTCAAGTTTAACCACCTAATCTTCCCATATATAACCAACATGCATGCATCACCTACCCTTTCTAAATATAGGACATCCAAACCTCCTTATGAAGCATTGCATGATTGAGATATATTTATAAACTCTATTTACACTCCCTCTTAAACCTTTGGCCCTTGCTAATAAGAAGGAGAAAGTTGTAAGAACAAATCTATATAAAATTATTATCAGGAGCTCAATTACTCAGAGTTTTCTCTTGAAGGTCATTCATTGTTATCAAGCATTATCAACCCTTTTTTGAGAGCCAACTTGCCTCTACCTCTCAACCAAGTCTCCAAGCACTGTTACTCTACCATAATTAGGCCAAATTCTACCCACAAATCAACAATGCCTATCACTCACCTAATCCACTTCAAGTAAGATAAGTACTTGTTTATTTCCATCCACATATTTTATTTACCTTTTGTAATCAATTTAGACCTTTCACAACTCCTAGAATTCATTCTAGAATCTTCACAACCAGCTATTGATAAATTTCACAATTGGACACAGTCAATCATTGATGATTAACCCAACTATCATTGGTTAGGTCCAACCACTGATGGTCAACTCAATCATCGACGGTCACCTGTGGTAGAAGAGGCCAACAAGATAATTTCACTTTTGTTTGACCCAATTCAATTTTTTGTGTTTCTAACCACTCACAAGCCTTTCCCAGATTCCCTAAATCACACCTTGACCCACTAGCAATAGTAATAATCAATTTATCATTAATTAGATAATTTCTAGTTTATTTTATAAGAAATAAATTCTTGTTATCATTTTAGTACCCTTTTAATTATTGATGTAAGTATGTTACTTCTATTTTATTAACTTAATTGTTCTAAAATGGTGGATTGACAACCCCTAAGGAAGCTTTCACTTCCAAGATCTAGCTAGTGCTAGGCAATCCACCTAGCTACTTGTCTAACCCATGAATTTGCTTTAGTTCTTTCTCACATCCAGGTCATTTTCCCCAACCAAAGAGGAGCTCTTCAAAATCTTTTGATCCAATGCATACACTTTTATTAGGTATTTATACTATTGGTTGAATATTTTATCGATCAGCTTACTGATAAACAAAATAGGTCTGATCAGCCAAAGTAGGAAGATTAGTCATCCAAATGCATAGGTTTACCACATTAGAAGGGGACTGATCTCTCCTCTCATCAAGGGGAGGTTCCCTATAGATAGGCTATATATATATATAAATAGAAAATAATACTCAAGGGTAGGACAAACCATCCATCTCTCTTTCTTCAGAGATGATGTGTGCGGATTAAAGGAAAAACTCAAGGAAAATGATAGAAAGCACTCCTCTTCTTTCAGAAGTACTATTCAGTAAGCCACAAGAATACTCTAGGTAGTAACAACAAAATGTAACAAGGGATGTAATAACCAACAAATCAAGATGTAGCACAAAGTCTTCACCTGGATTGCTCAAGAGTAAGATATGAAGGACAATGAGGGCACAAAGTCATCCCAAGTTCCTTTACACAGAAATGAAAAGAAAACACACTAAAGGCAATTATGGGGGAACAAAGTCTCTCCACACTTGGCTCTTCAGGACACCAACCTGACTACTATCACTAATTCTGCTTGTTGAATTAAAGGAACATAAGATATATTAAGGAAAAAGACATAAGAATAGTTTCCTCGACAAAAAAGATATCACATTACAAAGTCTGAAAAACCACTTGCTTTCTTATTCCAATAACAAAATATGATAAACAAACTGAGCTCAAAGTCTCAGAAGTGTCTCTCAATTTGGGCAGAGTTTCGTTTTGATTGTCAAAAAAAGATCTCCATTTATAATAAAAGAGAGTCCCTTATATAGCCACTTCAAGAGCAACTCAGGAATAGTAACACATCATGTTGCATTGAAAATTGTTAGGAAGATAGGCTAGAAATTAGGGGCATCTATCCATTTGTTTTTCTCAATGCAGAGAAATAAGTCACGCTATTGAAAGTTTGCAACTTTCAATGTCCACCTGGCGATCTGATCCTTCCTTCATCATTCCTCCTTTTCTAGTTAATTGAATCGGGTCCTAGATTCAATTTGCTATTTTGTCCTTTAGTCACTTTCTACTGGCCTTGGCCTTAAAGACTGTGAATGCATTCAAGTCTGTAGTTTCAAAATATCAATAGCTATTTCACTGTCTTGAATTTGATGTCTTTGGGCGCATCACCCCTTGGTTCTTCTTTGGCTTTTCTATTTCATGTCTTCCCGAAGGGAAGATGACCTTTTAGCTTCAAGGAAGTGTTCTTCAATTTGGCAGCCGAGAGTCCCCCACAAGGGCACCTGCCCTTCAGGGTCCTTTAGTGGCCTTTCCTTAGTAGACTATTTCTCGGGTTTTCTTGCAGACAATTCTTGTGGGTATTTTCCTGGGGACAAAAAGTCTGAAAAAATTTCTTGCAGACAAAAAGTCCATGGAAAATGTCTCATTTAAAATATCTGTGAATTCCTTTAGGATTTCCTCTCGCGACTTCTCTAAATTCTTTCAGACTTTTTGTTTGAAGGAATTCTTTTAGACAAAAGTCTGAAAGAATTATGACTTAGTCTTTTTCAATTGCCTTAAACAAAAAATTCAAAAGAATTTACCTTTGCGGCCTTCTTTGAAAATGACCCTTCTGAAGGGTACTATTGTCGACTAAGTGCCCTCCGTAAGGGCACTTGTCCTTCAGGAGGCTTCTTTGAACTAAGTCAATGATCCCTTTGATTGAACCAACTGAGTGAACCATTTGATTGAACCAAACGTTGAACCAATCCATTGAACCACTTCATTGAACAAAAATGGTTCAAGCTGATGGTTCATTTGATTAAATTAAAGCAATGAACCAAAATGGTTCAAGCTGATGGTTCAATTGAAATTTGAAGTTGTTGAACCTTTGAACCAAAGTGGTTCAATGGTTCAACGGTTCAAGCTTTCTTTGCTTAGATGCTTGCTGATGAAGATTTTTGATTGAACCAAGATACTAAAATAATCTCAAAAATGACCAAGTGTTGGAAACTGATTCTTTTTGTCGAACCCGCCTACAGAAGCCTTTGAACCTATAGAAATTAACCTGGCTGTAGAGTTCATAGAAACCAAGTCCGTAGTTTTCTTTAACCTTGAAAGAGTCCATAGAAATCAACCTATGAAGCCTGTTGAACTTGGCCTGCAGAGTTTGTAGATTTCTCTTCCTACTGAGTCCATAGTTTCAAGCCTGTAGTGTCCGTAGATTTAAGCCTGCAGAGTCCATAGATTTAAGCCTGCAGAGTCCATAGATTTTAGAGACGATTGAAAAATGAGGAATTTGAATGCCCAAGACAAATTTTAAAAAGGGAAGAGACAATTTTGGTTTGTAGGACCAAAATAGTTCAAATGTTGTTCCAAAAATGAGTGATATTTTTTGGGGGACAACAGCTGGCTCTAGTTGGGGAACTTCTGTCAATTGCAAAAAGAATTGAAAGGAGTAGAATCTAGAATATCTAGTGTCTTAATGTGTACCATTTGGTTATGGAGTCATGCTACCCAAAAATGGAAGGCATCAAAAAAGAAACAAACAAAACAAAATAGAATTAAAATTTGTACAAATATACATATATATAGATGCAATGATCTAACACTTCAAGAGTTGAAGTGTTTCAGATGCTGCCCATTGTGAGGCAAAGAAAAGAGTGTGCCATCTTGATATTTTAGTAGAAAGCTATTTTCACCAATGTGCTGATGAATAATAAATGGGCCTCTCCAAAGGGAGTCAAAATTTCAATGCATCCCCTTTGGTTCTCTCCTTTTGTCCCACAACAGGACTTGATCCCCAATCTGGAAATCATAATTTTTGGCCTTCTGGTCAAAGAGCTTCTTTACCAGACTTTGATGAGCAACAATTCTATCCACCACCATGGTTCTCTATTTCTCTAACTTAGTTAGGCACATGATTCTTTTATTAAGAGAACTTTCATATGTCTGATCTTCAATTGCCTTTGCCAATTTCAACGCTGACAATTCTAAGGTGATTGGTATCTCAGCATTGATACCATAAAGAAGTTGAAAAGGAGACATACCAATTGCCCTCTTTAGTGTGATTTTATCTGTCCATAGTGTATCAACCAATGCTTTATGCCATGTTCTTTGATTTTTATCTGCTAGCTTCTTGATGATAGTTACCAGGTTTTTATTGCTGGATTCAGCTTGTTCATTCCCTTGTGAAAAATAATTAGAAGAGTGAGAGAGTATAATTCCATAATGGAAACATAATTGTGTAATCTCCTAGGAGGTGAAACAAGCTGCATTGTCAGTAATAATTTTGATTGAAACTCCAAACTTGGAAATGATATTCTCTTTGAGAAAGTTGCATACAACTTCTGAAGTAGCATGCTTAGTTGGGATTGCTTCTACCCACTTGGTGAAATAGTCAGTTGCTGTAAGGACATAATCATGTCCAACACTTGAAGATGGGATTATAATCCCAATAAAATCAAGTCCCAATTGCTGAAAAGGTTCTTCTATGATCACTAGCTTGAGAGGCATAACAACTAACTTGGGTCTTCCAAAAAATTGCTGACATAGTTCACATTTTCTCACCCACTTATGTGCATCTTGGAAAAGAGTTGGCCAGTAATACCTGGCTCACAAAATCTTATGAGCAGTCAAAAGAGCAAAAAAATTTCCTCCACAGGCCAGATTATGAAAAGATTTCAAAAGTTGGTTTTGTTTCTCTTTGTCTACACAGGGAAGGAATACTCCATCTATGCTTCTCTTGTATAATCCGTTGTCCCAAAGGACAAAATTGGTAGCTTTCAACTTGATAGTCCTCCTTTCTTTGTAAGACAAATGAGTAGGACATTCACCATAAGTAAGGAAATGAGCGATACCTAAATACCACTCATTGGTAGTGGAGACAAAAATGACTATTGGAGTATCTTTCACTTTAGTTTCTTCACGCTATGTGTCTTCTGGCTTATTGTCAGCAATTAATTGGCATAGGCCTTTACCCCTGACCAGCTTTGTTAGCTTAATGTCTAGATCAAACTCTTGGATCTTTGCAATCTAATTACCTCTTTTTGTGCCAAACTCCTGCTGAGTTAAGATAAACTTGACTGTAGTGTTAGGAACTAAGGTAGTAGTGTGTGAATTCAGAATATAGAAGTGAAAATGTTTGACTAATTTCACCAACGCATAAGCATGCCTCTTTACATTTGAATACTTCATCTCATGGGTTTTGAGAGGGAAACTTATGAAAGAGATAGGAGATTGTATACCTTTCTTGTCCTGTTGTACAAGAATTGCTGAAATAGTATGTTCAGACACATAGTTGTATATGATGAAATATTTGTTGTAATCTAAACAAACTAAGGTAGGGGCATGAGCAATGGCAGTCTTCATATCCTGAAATGTTGCCTTGCCTTCTTTAGTCCAGCTGAAGATGGTCTTCCCTTTCATCATGTTCAAAATGTGTTTAGTCTTCTCAGCAAATTCAGGGATGAATCTCTGTAAGAAATTCACCTTTCTGAAGAAAGAATGAACAACATTCTTACTTGTAGGAAAATTAAGCTCTTGAATAGACTTAACTCTATCTGAGTCAATCTTTATGCCTTATTTTGACATAATGTGTCCAAGGAGTTTCCCCTCTATTACTCCAAAAATAGACTTCTTGGGATTCAAGGAAATACCATTCTGGCGGCAGCGCTCCAACACTTGTTGTAAGTGGCGTACATGATCAGATCAATGCTTTGAAAAGATAGTCAAGTCATCAAGGTATACCACTATAAATTTACCAATCTCATCTTTGAAAGCCAGATCCATTGCTCTTTGAAAGGTAGCACCAACATTTATCAAGCCAAAAGGCATTCTTCTATATGCAAATGTACCCCAAGGTGTGGTGAATGTAGTCTTGTGTTGGTCTGCTTTACCAACTTCAACTTGATTATATCCTGAGAAGCCATCTAGCATTGATAACATCTCTGAACTTGTCACTGTTTGAATCACTTGATCCATAATTGGCAAAGGATAATTATCCTTCAAAGATGCTTGATTCAAATTTCTAAAATCTACACAAATGCGAATTTTGCCATTCTTCCTTACAGCCACTATGTTTTCAATCCATGTAGAATGATGGATTGGGAAGATGATTCTAGCATTTAATATTTTTTGTATCTCAGACAAAATAGTATCTGATATTTTTAAATTATACTGTCTAGATTTTTGCTTGTATGGCATTGAGTCAGCCTTGAGAGGAATGTCATGGCAGATTTCATCTGGTCTGAGAGACTTCAAGTCTTCATAAAAATATGCTAAGACATCCATGTATTGACAGAGTAAAGAGGTGAACTTGAATCTTTCTTCAGTGGTATACCACTTACCAATGCTAACCATCTTGAGATTTTCTTCAGTGGTTAGATTCACTTGATCGAATCCCTGAGAGAAACTTGAATCTGTTTGCTGTTGTTTGATGAATCTATCATGCTTGTCAAATAACTTCTCAAGAGAACCAGGCCTTTGGGAATTTTGTTTCTTTTCAGCTGTAAAAATTCTTTATTTATATTTGAGTTGGATTCAGAGGTTGATTCATTTTTTTGAGATTAACTGCCTTCAAAATGTAGTTATTCAAAATTATCTTTTTATTCTAGGAAAGCAATGGTTTGATGATCATCATTGAATACTTGCCAATAATTAGCATTATCAGGAACACTTGGTCTATAGACTAGCTCAATAGTATCCTTGTCTTCTTTGAAATCTGAATGAGAAACTAAGAGAGTTTCTAAAACAGCAAGTGCATCAGCTCTGTCATTAGACTCTTTGGGTATGGCAAAAATATTGAAAGCATCAAAGCTTTCAATTTGGTTCCAAACCAAGTTACGGTAGTGGCGTAATCTTTCATTCTTGGTTTGGTATAAGTTCCTCACTTGACAAACCACTAATTCAACATCCCTTTTGGCATGAAGAAACTTGATGCCTTTTTCTTGAGTAGCATTCATTCCAAACAACAGAGATTCGTATTTAAATGTATTATTAGTGTTGCTAAATTATAATTTGTAAGATGAAGGAAACATATCTCTTTGAGGAGATATCAACACAATCCCAGCTCCTAAACTGGTAGAGGAATAACTACCATCAAATTCCAAAGTCCATATCTCATCTGATACTGATTTTCATTAGACTTTCTTTCATCAGAGATGGAGGATCCTTCTTCATCTGTATTGTAGCCTACTAGTTCTTTTGCTGTTCTAGTTGAACTAATTTTTAAGTTGACCCTTTCAAGAATTATATCAAGTGTTTCATGTACTTCATCTGTGGATAGAAAATAGTTACCCATACCTATGGATTCAAAAAGAATTTGAGCTTCAGGGGCTAATGTCTGGATAACCACATATTTTGCTTCCTTTTCAGGGAGCAACCTCTTCATTATGCCTTGGACATGGATCCTTGCCTCAGATAGATCCATGCTTAGTTCTCCTCCCACATCCTTGCATAAATTTCATCCAAGCAAAATGCCATAAGATGCTGGGACGTTAGCCAGCAAAATAATCATCTTGATTCTCTTGTCTGGAAAGGCTGCAAATGCAAATTGGGCATCTTTGATTTGCTTCAACAATGGTACTTGCTTTTTCTCCATGGAGAAACATCTCCTAAATGTCTTTGTCAATGTGAGACCAAAAGACTTAGCTACTTTAATAGGGATGACATTATTAGATGTGCCTGAGTCTATAATACAGTTACTCAGCTTGTGGCCATTAATTAACAAGAAAACATAGAAAGGTTCTATTTTTCCAGGAGTAGCTGGGGGAGTAATGACCAGATTATTTGGAATGGGTGTGTTCTTTGGAGATTCAGGAGTTACCTTTTTAGTTTTTTGTCCTACAGAGATGGTTTGGTTCTTGACATATTGGACCACCTTATTTAATTGATCAGGATTAGACTGCAAATATTCAAACTCAGACATTTGTATTTTTGTCTTTTTGACATGATCAATTATGTCAAATGGCTGAATCGAGCTAGGTACAGAGAAAGGTACTTCAATTTTCTAAGTTTTAAGAGGAATGGGAGGTGGGTTGGTTTGCAAATTTGAATTAGAAGGGGAAGGCAAAATTAATGTATTTGCCTTATGGGTGATTACTAGATCCTTTGACTGAAAAGGTAGAATGGTTCCATGCTTAGCAATCGTGACTACTGACTATGGTTGCTCTTCCGTCTTCCCTCTATTAGATTGCTGGACTGATTGGTTCTTAGATCTGATAAACACTACATATGATCCATCAAAAGCTTCTCCTTTGCTTCCGAGTTCATCCTGGTAGTTTAAGAAACTAATGTGGGAGTCACCAGCTGATTCTTCTTGATTGTCTTCAAGGAGATCAATGTCATTTTCTTGATTTAATTCAGGCTGGAAAGAGAATTCTAATTCTGCTTCAAGATATCCCATTGCTGTATTAGTTGGAGGAGCTTTCAGGGCAAGTTTCCCTTGTGGAGGAGGAAGGCAATTTTGTTTCCCTTGATTCCTAGCAGCATTGCCCTAATATGACTGATTCGGGAATGTCCTTCTGTATGAAGGAGTAGAAGACATTCCTTGAGCCATTTGATTTTTGAGAGCAAGCAACTCATTTGCCAACTTTTGCACCATTGGATCTGTGGTGCTTGTAGATGAATATTCAAAAGATGATGAAGCTCTATTTCTATTTGGATCTCTTCTTATCTTCCCTGCTAAGATGAGATCATCTTCTACCTCAGTGGCCAAACATTGAGCTGCAGTAAGATCTATTTGACCAGCACATCTCAAGAGAAAACTTACTTTAGGTAATTGAGAATTAATGAAAAAACATTTGAGATTCTCAGCTGTAGGCTGAGCAATTACAAGAATTTTGTTTCTCAATTTGTCAAATTTGGCTATGAAGTCTCTCATAGGCTCATAAGGCTCTTTTTTCATCTGTGTAAGTTGAGCCAAAAGTGCATGTGCATCTTTTACAGGTTTGAATCTGGCTTCAAACTTATCTTTGAGAATATTCCAATCAGTCACTGATCGAGCCTGTAGATGATAAAACTATTCTGTAGCAACACCTTGTAGTGTCTCCACAAAAAACCTGACTACTACATCTTCAAATTCTACTCCAATTACTCCATAAGCTATGCTGAAGGCTACAATGTGTTCATCAGGATGAATTTTCCCATCACCATAGAATTTAGGGAAATTCTTCTTTGAACTGCGTGGAAGCTCATGTAGAGGTGGAGTAAGATTGAGAGGACCAAAAGCATTACCCCAAGGGCCTTGAACTACCATTGTAGGATTATGAAAAGGAGGGATAACAAATCTCAGAGGGGTAATTATTGGTAAAGCTTTATCAACAACAGAAGTAGATACTTCATCTGGCAATGGAGATCTGACTTTAGTGGGAGGAAAGCTCTTGGTTCATTGGAGATGAGATGGTGAAGGAAACATATCAAAATTACTTTGCTGTAACAACTTGAATATAGGGTCAATGATACCTTTAGCCCTTTGGCTTCATGTATACCTTGAATCTGCTAGATTGTGAAACAAAAATGGAAAAGAATTGACCTTGTTTCAGTTAAAGCTTGAGGCTTTAAACTGTGCATTCTTTCTCAGTTAGTGTGGAGGTAAATGGATAGATTATAAATGGATAATGGATTTTATATCCCCAGTGGAGTCACCAAAAATTGTTGGTTGAATATTTTGTTGATCAACGTACTGATAAACAAAATAGGTCTGATCAGCCAAAGTAGGAAGATTAGTCATCCAAATGTGTAGGTTTACCACATCAGAAGGGGACTGATCTCTCCTCTCATCAAGGGGAGGTTCCCTATAGATAGGCTATATATATATATAAATAGAAAATAATAATCAAGGGTAGGACAAACCATCCATCTCTCTTTCTTCAGAGATGATGTGTGCGGATTAAAGGAGAAACTCAAGGAAAATGACAGAAAGCACTCCTCTTCTTTCAGAAGTACTATTCAGTAAGCCACAAGAATACTCTAGGTAGTAACAGTAAAATGTAACAAAGGATGTAATAACCAACAAATCGAGATGTAGCACAAAGTCTTCACCTGGATTGCTCAAGAGTAAGATATGAAGGACAATGAGGGCACAAAGTCATCCCAAGGTCCTTTACACAGAAATGAAAAGAAAACACACTAAAGACAATTATGGGGGAACAAAGTCTCTCCACACTTGACTCTTCAGGACACCTTCATGACTACTGTCACTAATTCTGCTTGTTGAATTAAAGGAACATAAGATATATTAAGGAAAAAGACATAAGAACAGTTTTCTTGACAAAAAAGATATCACATTACAAAGTCTGAAAAACCACTTGCTTTCTTATTCCAATAACAAAATATGATAAACAAACTGAGCTCAAAGTCTCAGAAGTGTCTCTCAATTTGGGCAGAGTTTCGTTCTGATTGTCAAAAAAAGATCTCCATTTATAATAAAAGAGAGTCCCTTATATAGCCACTTCAAGAGGGACTCAGGAATAGTAACACATCATGTTGCATTGAAAACTGTTAGGAAGATAGGCTAGAAATTAGGGGCATCTATCCATTTGTTTTTCTCAATGCAGAGAAACAAGTCATGCTATTAAAAGCTTACAACTTTCAATGTCCACCTCGCGATCTGATCCTTCCTCCTTTTTTGGTTAATTAAATCGGGTCTTGGATTCAATTTGCTATTTTGTCCTTTAGTCACTTTTTGTTGGCCTTGGCCTTAAAGATTGTGAATGCATTTGGGTCTATAGTTTCAAAGGATCAACGACTATTTCACTGTCTTGAATTTGACGTCTTCAGACGCGTCACCCCTTGGTTCTTTTTTGTCTTTTCTATTTCATGTCTTCCTAAAGGGAAGATGACCTTTTGGCTTTAGGTAAGTGTCCTTCAATTTGGCAGCTGAGAGTCCCCTGCAATGGCACCTGCCCTTCAAGGTCCTTCGGTGGCCTTTTCCTTAGCAGACAGTTTCTCGAGTTTTCTTGCAGACAATTTTCGTGGGTGTTTTCCTGCAGACAAAAACTCTGCAAAAATTTCCCGCAGACAAAAAGTCCGCAGAAAATGTCCCATTTAAAATATCTGTGAATTCCTTTGGGATTTCCTCCCACGACTTCTCTGAATTCTTTTGGAATTTTTGTTCAAAGGAATTCCTTCAGACAAAAGTCTGAAAGAATTATGACTTAATATTTTTTAATTGCCTTAAACAAAAAATTCGAAAGAATTTACCTTTGTGGCCTTCTTTGAAAATGATCCTTCCGAAGGGTACTATTGTCGACCAAGTGCCCTCTGTAAGGGCACTTGTCCTTCGAGAGGCTTCTTTGAACTAAGTCAATGATCCTGTTTCTATTGCTAATTTCGCTTTCTACATTTAAGAGAAGAATAAGAAACTAAGAGATGGTCAAGGCTTGTGTACCTAGATGTAGTCGTGCGCACCGTAATCCAGACACTGTGAGTACTCCTCTTTGGCTGTGGAGGAATGACACCTGCAAAGAAAAGAGACTTGGACAAAAGAGGGCATTAGATAAGGAGATGGTGGGTGGCCAAGTGAAAGCTTGATCCCAGAAGTATGAAGACTTCCTTAAGGGATATCAACCCACTAGTCAATAAAAAGGATGTCTGATAAATAGTAGAATTATAAAGAACTGAAGTGATAAAAGACTGAAATAAAAAGGGAAGCAAAGGCTTACCTAAAGGATGCTGTCGGCCTGGTCACAATCACCGGCGTTGGTGGTCCTACTGGCGTCAGTTGATCAAGGTCTGCCGACGTCGGTTATGCTACCGATGACGGTTGGCGAAGTGACCGGCGTCGGTCGGGGCAGTAGGCTTGGACGGGGTCTGCTCGGGTCTATGGTCTGTGGATGGGGTCTGGTCAGGGCTTTGGTCTGTGGACAAGGCCAAGGAAGGATCTGGGTCTGTTTGAGTGGTCTGAGACAAGGTTTTGGGCTTGGTTGAATGGTCTGGGGGTCTGGATCCAAGAGTCTGGTTGAATGGGCAGAATGTATGGTTTGACAGAGGACAGAGGCAATGGGGAGATAGGAAAATATGGATTCGGGTCTAGTCTGGTCTGGGGATAGGAAGTGTTGAATCTAATTCATAATACTTAGAAGCAAATGACTAGAAAAGACAAAGAAAACACAGACAATATACTTACCTGTGGCTGGCTGAAGGTGTGTCACTGATGATCCCCGTACCTATTGTTGATGTAGCCTGTGTGGAGGACCTGTTGCTAGGGTAGAACTCTGATGCTGATGGGGTTGTTGAAGGCAGAATCCCTGTTGCTACACCTGAGGGAGAGAGTGGGAGGCTTGGCTGAGAGATTGGCAGATTGACGGATGGTCGAAGACTCTAGATTCTAGATTCGTGATTTTTTTTGTGATTCTTGTGATTAGCCAAGAAAGAGGTAAGAAGTCGGTTTAAGTAAATCGACGTCGACGATCCCGCTGGCGTCGGCTGACAGTTGACCGACGTCGGCGGGTGCAGAGCGAGTAAAAGGCCCAGCAAGCTCATTCTCCATCTGCCAGGTGCAAGATTCGTTGGAGATATGTCGAAGGTAAGGATAAATACAAACGAGAGTTGGTTAGGCAATTGGAAAGGAGTAAGAATAGGTCTTGGGTGAGTCATAGGTTGGCAAATGGTCCAAGGCGAGGTGTCCTAGGCGAGGTGTCATGGGTGATGTGTCAAAGGAGGGGGGGTTAATTCAAAATAAGTTTATTATTTTAAATTAGTAATTGCATGGTTTAGGAATGGGTTAAGAATGGACCAAGGGGGGAAGAAGACCAAGGTTAGACATGATTTCGGTGTCTACATTTGCCCCTTTTTATCTTGTTGATTGTTCTAGACAAACTGCAAGACAAAAATATTGTTAGGATTGTGGAGCTAAAAGCTTCACTGATGCAAACAGGAGAGGAGGTTGCAGGAGAGTTGCTGAGTGTCAGAGACACCGGCGTCGGTCAGGCCAACCGACGTTGGCAGGATAGGGCACGAAAAAAACTGATGTCGGTCATAGATCGGCCGGCGTCGGCGACCCCCAGGCAGATAGGGACCGATGTCAGTCGCCTATGTGGTTTGACTGCGAGCTATTTACGGGCAGTTAGCTAACGAACCAAGTGTTTGCATGAAGAGATCTAATTTTAGACTGAGAGCTGCGGATCTAATTATTGTAATTAGATGTCTAATTATTGTTTGGATGAGATCTATATAATAGACTCATGGTTGTATTGGAAAAGTGTGCTAGGGAGTAAGAGAGCATAATTATAAGCTCCTTCTGTGTGTGAGGTAGAGCAATGGTGCGTTCCTCCTAGTGCCTCAGTACCAGGTGTGTTGGTGCTGGATTGGAGAGCTAGCTGGGTTCTTCAAGAGTGTAGGATCTTGGTCATAGTTGCATGGCCTATATAGGAGATCTACATGGTAAGTAAGATCGTTGATCTGCAGGTGTATGTGTATGCAAGGTCGAGGTTCACAGGTGAGTAGAACCATTGTTTGATTTGCAGGTGTGCAAGGTCATACAGACAGCAACACAACAGGGAGCAGTATCAGGCAGGATCTACTTGGAGTACAGGTGTGTACTCAGATAGAGCAAGACAGGAAGGCAAGGAAGTTACTTCCATAAGTATGGTCTGTTGAAGTGCAGGTTGTTGCAGATTCATGGGAGATCTACTTGAAGTACCTTGAGTACTTGTGGAGCACGTGGAGTGCTTGTGGAGTGCGTGGAGCACTTGTGTTGTGCGTGGAGCATGGGAGGTGAACACCAACTCTGTATTTGAGTCGGGTGTTGTGACCTGTGAGAGGGAGAGCTTTGGGGAGAAGAAGTACTGTTCACTTGAGGTGTGGGAAACCTCTGTAAGGTGGTGGAGAAGAAGTGGCATCTTCTTTATTGTATTCTTTTCTGTATAAAGTGTTAATATAAGTTGTGTATTGTCTCTCATATGCTGTGTTATTCTGAATTCTAGTTACTTGGTGAATCTGGTTTATTTCCGCATATAAAGTTGCTTGAAGTTTGGTAATCAATTGTATGTTTCCGGTTTCGCATCCTGACAAGTGGGATCAGAGCATGTTTGTTGTTCTAGATTCCTGACAAATAGGAGGTGGTTGCCCCAAGGGTGTGATGATGTGGATTGCCCCGAAGTATGGATGAAGTATTCCCCCTCAAAGCGGGAGTCGAGGAAGGGAACCTGATGTCAGGTGCTGATTTGACAAAAGGTGGATGAGAAGGATGAAGAGTGAGTGAAAATGCTGCAATAGGTGTGATTGCGCGCATATCACTTCACGAGACAGGTAGGTCAAATGGTCGTAGGTCAAAAGGTCGAGGAGTGCCAAAATTAAAATAATCAGGCCCCAACATTTAGTCATCTGCTGATTGGGTTATTCAATCTAAGCTGTAGCTCCAAATGGTCATCGTGTTCTAGGTATCCCGGGCTTAGGAAGTGCTCCTAGAAACATGAAAATCTCACAAGTAGTGCGGATCAACCGACTCGCGATCCTATACTTGTGAGGGTCCAAAAAAAGGTCTGCGAACAATTTTGCTATTTATTCGTGAGGGAGCATGCGTGCAAACAAAACCAAGACAGAGTTGTCTCGGAAGTGGTCAGGGTCTGCGGAGATAGGCGTGATCTCCATGGTCACTGGTCGGGTTGAGATATGAATGATCTCAAATGTGCCCTATGAGGAGTCAGAAATGACTTTGACATTGGCAGGACTGGTTGATTGGTCATGACGGAAAATGAGAGGTCGACGTCTTGAGAGAGACGAACGAGCAGATGGATGGATGAAGGAATGGTCGAGCTAACCTCAGAAGACTGAGTGCTACCTACATAGCCCAAATTGGAAGGGCCTCAGACCAATGTAGTTCAAAATAGAGGGGTCAAAGAGGTTGATAGGTTGATTTGGTCGAGGTTAAGGTCAAAATGATGAGGAGAAGAAAATGTTACAGCCTTTTCCAATGGTGTATTCTGTAACATTGGTCGAGGGGTCTTTCATTCCTAGCAATTGTCCATATTCATGATGGATGTATGCTAAAAATGAATTGAGGTCTATTTATGCTTTAGCAAGTATTGGTTTATGCTTAACATAAATTGTGTCGGGTCGATAGTTTCCATGTGTATTGGTGTCCATAGAAACTATGTGAAAAGGACTAGGATGATGATGATGTCATGATGTCAAGTTGCTGGTTTGAAAAGGTTTGGTTGAATGTGACCAAAGTGTGAAAGATAAGTGAAAGGCGTGTTGCTCTTTCGTCGACAAGGACCAAAATGATGGCATGGATGGGGGTTGTCAGAACAAAAGCCCCATTTATGCATCACGTCGTGGACCAGTGGTTGATGTTAGAGAAGTAATCGAGTCATTTTGACATTAAGTGAGCTCGAAATCCCTTGAGCGGGTGATATGATAGGAGAGGAGGGGGGAACCCTTTTGGTGGCAGTAATAACCTTGCCCCTTTTATAGGTGACCTGAGAACGGCTATAGGCATGTCCATGACTTGATAGCTTGTCAGTCATTTTTTTTTTTTTTTGACGGTGGACTGATCAATGCGGGAAGTCCACATAGGGATGTTGTTTGCTTTGGTGGTCATATATGTGAAGCTGATCGATGCGAGAAGCTTCAAAAAGAGTGCTGTCTATAGCAATAGTTAGTCATAGCCATCCTTCGAGGGAGTGGTCTACACTTTGCTTTGTATGTTTGATATGTTGGCCTAGCTGTCCTTCAAGGGAGCAGTCTAGTAATACAACAATTGTGTAGCTATTTTTCGAGGGAGCAGTCTACATTTAGAGAGTTTTATGACCTGGTATGTTATTTTTGATATAATTGTTGACTGAAGTTAAGCCATGGACGAGCCTGTAGAGGTTTAAGGGTTCCCTGTTATAAGGACAAAGCATTACTGCTTGACAAAAGGGATTGACATAGGACTTGTTTGAGGGAATAGGGTTAAAAGGAATAAAGATTAAAAGGGCAGGGTTGCTCAAGGGACGAGCTCAAGTAAAACGTCAAGTGATGAATACTCAACTAACAGAAGAATGGTCGTGGATGCAAGGCATAAAAGGGCTCAGGTTTTGATAAGTCCCTGGGCCATGCTTATGCATTAAGGTTCGAGTCAATTAGGAGCAAAGGTGCCCCATTTGCCTCTTTCCAAATTGGTCATGATGATTGATGATGGTTTGAAGAAGTGATAGGTGTTTGGTTGGTTGATGTTGGATGATTGAAGTTTGGTCGAGGTTTGGTTGATGATGGTCAGGGTCATGATTAAAAAGGTTGGTTGATGATTGGACTATGTGTAGTTGAGGTCTGGTCGAGGTCATGGTCGATGGCTTAGTTGAATGTTTGGTCGAGGTCATGATAAGGTTGGATTCCCCCAGTCGCTTATGGAGAATGTTAGATAAATTGGTCAAGGTCGGTTGAGGCTTGGTGGTCAAATAGACTGTGTTGATGTCAAATAATGGGGTCAAAGGCGGCAAAGGGACCAAGGCCTGGCATGGAGATCCCGATTTAGGTGATGAGGTTTGAGAGGCATGGGTTGGTGTTGATAATTTGTCAAAGAGGAGGTCGAGAGGATCCTTGATGAGAAGGGTATCCTTTTTTCGGTGTTGACGAATGGCAACTTTGAGAGTGCAACAACGCTCAGTGTCATGTCTCGGAGTGTGATGATAGTGGCAAAATTTAGAGTTGTCGAACCAAGATGGCCTTGATCCAAGAGTTGATGAGTGGGGTGGTATTGAAAGCTTGTTGACTGTATGGTCGAGAAGAAGGGTGTCATTCCCCAGACATTGGCAAACGATGACCTTGAGGGCACAATAATGCTCAGTGTCGTGCCCAGGCGTGCGATGATATGCACAAATCTGAGTGTCGTCGAACCAGGGTGGCTTAGGTCCGAGAGATTGATATGGTCGAAGAGGCGGGAGATTGATGCGAGAGGACTGCAATAATTGCCGTAACAGCAAGGCATAAGAACCTGCTAATGGGTCTAGATATCTTGTTGCAGTGGAGGTTGATGACTTTGATTTAGGAGGCATAAGAGGCATAGGTCGATGGTTTGGAGGAGATATATGTCTGACGGGTTGAGGGAGTAATGGAGGCGACTTGCCTCTATGAAGTATGGGAGTAGGAAGTACTATTAAAGTGGACGGATGTGGGCCCAAGATTGAGGGTAATGACGAAGGTGGGGGAGGAGTCCTTCGGTGTGGTTTAGTAGCCTTCTTTGGTATGGTTTGAGGGCTACTATTGCGAGAGACGAGGTTAGATGTGGGGCGAACACCAAGAGGTTTAATCTCTTTTGGTAAGGTGGACGTCGGTGTGGGTTTGGGCTTAGATGTGGACAGAGGTGAGTGAGATGTAGCAATCTCAGACAAAAGATAAGAGGAAACCGTGACTAGGTCTTCCTTAGTCAAAATGGGTGAAGAGACTGGTTCTTCTCCTGGTGGAGAAGAAATAAGAGAGTGCGGCTCCTCAAGAGGGCAGGAGGCAGGGATGATTGTGCCTTCTGCTTGTGCTTGAAGAGTAGGCAAGGTAGGGTCTTTGAATGAAGGTAGGGCTAATGGCATTGGTATGGTCAAGGGGTCCTCCAGTATAAGAGAGGTAGATGGAGGATTAATAGGAGAAGAAAGTTCTTCATCCTGTGATGGAGGAGGTTGGTCAGGGACAAGAGGCAAGATAGTGTTGATCGTGTGAATGTTATGGTCATGAGAGTCATCGGTTATGGTCTGAATGTTGTTTTGAGTAGGAGGATAGTTAGGGAATGGTTGTTTGAAAATGTTGATATGTTGGTTGGGTGGGGCATTCGGGTTATCTAAAATAAGATCTCCCTTGTCGATCATGTCTTGGACTATGTTTTTGAAGGTTTGGCAATTGTCGATGTCATGGCCGTGGACGCGGTGAAAGTGACAGAAGTCGGCCTCTCTATACCATGTAGGGATGGCTTTTGAAGGGTTGAATTGAGGTGGTTGGATTGGAGGGAGATTGAGGACCCCCTGCTTGACAAGTTTTTCCAAAATGGAAGCATATGATTCTCCAAGCGGAGTGTATGAACGCTGGATGTACCATTGTTGGAATTGTTTGGTGATGCTTGGAGATGTAGAAGGCTGAGAGTAATTAGTTGTCATCGAGGATGGTGATCTAATGACCATAGTGTTGGCCACTCCTTTGGATTTGGAGTTGGCAGAAGAAGAAGGTCTGGAAGAAGAAGGGTCATTGGTTTTTGTGTTGGTATTATGCAATTTGACCTTATCCTCTTCAATGGCACAGAGTTCAAGCTTTCGAGCCATGGTGAAAGCTTCATCAAAAGTGCAGAATGTCTGAATCCGCAAGGTAGAAGAGATGTGCCTGGCACATGCTCGAGAAAAGAGCTCGATGAGCTCAGATTGAGGCAAGGAGAAGGAGAGCTGGTTAATCAGGCCTCTCCAACGGGCGACAAAATCGACTATTGATTCGTCGTCAAATTCCCTGATGGAGTAGAGGTCTGTGATTGAGACTTATTTGGTGATGTTGATAGAAAAATGGTCGAGAAATAATTGGGCAAGTTGAATGAATGAAAAGATAGAATGTCTGGCAAGAGAGCTATACCAGTAAAGGGTGGGGCCAGAAAGTGACATAGGAAATGTGCGTAAAAGTAACGCATCGTCATGCGCTATAAGGTAACAGGCATGTCTGAATGCCCGTAGATGTTGTTGTGGGTCCTCCTTACTCTGGAAGTGAGTGAATTTAGGAAGCTCCCATTGGTTGGGGTATGGTCGGATAGGGACGGAAGGATGGATGGGCTCGTTGCAAATTTGGTCATATGATAGGTCATTGCTTGAACCAGAGATAGAGGTCTCGAGACTGGACATTTTATCCATCAGCATCTTGATGACGTCTGCTGATGGATTGGTGGGTGGAGTGCCTCCTAGGTTGTAGGGCGCTTGAAAAAGGCTAGAGGGGGCATATGACGTAGTCAGTTGCGGTTGTAGGGGCGCAACGTACAGATGACTAGTCACAAGGATAGATGTAGAGGACAAAGGTGGTTGGGTCATGAAGGTAAAAGGCATAAGTTGACTAGATACCTCCAAAGGTGGCTGCGTGATGGCACTGGTAGAAGGATAGGTTAGCACTCCTGCATTTATGGGTGTAAGAGTGTGAGGGGTCGAGACAATCAAGTTCTGGTATGATGTAGAATTTGGTTGAATTGCGTGTGGTTGAGGGGGTAATGGAACCCCGATGGAGGTTGGTCTAAAAATAGACGGGGAGGCCAAACTTTGCATATTGGCCATGGTCGGGTTAATGGTTGAGGCAAAAGGCTGGGTCATAAAAGGTTGGGTAGTGAATGGTGTCGATGTCATCACCACTTCACCCGAAAGGTCTCGCGTTGGGTTTCTCGCGAGATAGTTTTGGAGGGCTGTGATGTTGAGGTCCAAAAATCTCTCGAAATCTTGGTCCCCTTCAGGGATGATGGGAGTTTGAGTCGGGGTCGGTCCTGTAGGAGTTCTTTCAATCTCTGAGTGGAACTCCATGATAGGACTGGTTAAGGACGAGAGAGAGTGGTTAAGAAGAGGGTCAAGTTCCAGAAACTGTGTTTTTTTAGTTTCAGAAACTCAGAATGGGGTTTTGGCAGAAAAAGGGGTTGGGTTTTAAGTTGCTATTTTTGGAAAAAAGGACTGTGACAGTGACCGACGTTGGCTAAAAAACTGATGTCGGTGAGGAATATGGCCGACGTCGGTCAGATAACCGATGCCGGTGGAGTAAGGTGGCCGATGTCGGTGGTAAAGCCGATGCCGGTGACTGTGGTTTCTAGAAACTCAAAAAAAAACTTAAAGATTCTTGGAAAAAAGGAAGAAGAGCGTCCTCACTAGCTCAAACAAGCAAATGGGAACAAAAAAATAGATGAAGACAGGCAGACCCTAAGTGTTAAATCCTAAGAATCAACTTTTTAGAATCCTATGGCTTATGCCTTAAAATGATGTTTGGGAGGTTGGCTGTTAGAAGGGTCCTAGAAAAGGTAGTCTATGGATGATTTCAGGTATGTTTAGGTGCTCAAAAGTCTGTGTTAGGTTCTGTACATGGCCTGGTGCTAAGGAGCAAGCTCCCCTCACTTCATGAGTCCAGTGATAAGCTGGTCTCACTTAGCCAAAATATACTTTCCCTATAGATTAGACTCTGCCAGAGAATAGAGTGGGCTTTCCCCTTGGTGATGAAATCCAAGTAGGATTGCCGGGACGGGTAAGGTATCCGCTGGGGGATGAAATCCCAGTCGGGCCTTGTCTCAGGTATGTTAAGATGTTTGTTTTAGTGCAAGTGGTTTCGGCTGTGTAACATCAAGTGATCTATGATTAATTCAATATGTGGTTTGTTAATTACTAAGTGCGGACTAAAAAATGCAAGCACAAGCAGAAATGCAATGCAATAAGTTTTAAGCCCAAGTCGAAATGTTTGTTCGTATGAGGACGAATGGAGAAAGGGTCGAAGAGTATGATTTTGGACTAGTCTAGAAATGCAAGAAAAGAAAGAAAGGTTCTTTTTATTCCTACTTATAATGTCGTTAAGAAGAAAAGAAAGGGGTGAAAAGGGAGGAACCTAATGCACCTAAATGAAAACAGAGGAAAATGAACCCAAGGAAGGCCCTAAGGGTCCCACCGGGAGTGCCAGAATGTTTTTATTGCTAATTTCGCTTTCTACATTCAAGAGAAGAATAAGAAACTAAGAGATGGTCAAGGCTTGTGTACCTAGATGTAGTCGTGCGCACCGTAATCCAGATGCTGTGAGTACTCCTCTTTGGCTGTGGAGGAATGACACCTGCAAAGAAAAGAGACTTGGACAAAAGAGGGTGTTAGATAAGGAGATGGTGGGTTGCCAAGCGAAAGCTTGATCCTAGAAGTATGAAGACTTCCTTAAGGGATATCAACCCACTAGTCAATAAAAAGGATGTCTGATAAATAGCAGAATTATAAAGAACTGAAGTGATAAAAAACTGAAATAAAAAGGGAAGCAAAGGCTTACCTGAAGGATGCTGTCGGCCTGGTCACAGTCGCCTGCGTCGGTGGTCCTACCGTCGTCGGTTGATCAAGGTCTGCCGACGTTGGTTATGCTACCGACGACGGTTGGCGAAGTGACCGGCATCGGTCGGGGCAGTAGGCTTGGACGGGGTCTGCTCGGGTCTGTGGTCCGTGGACGGGGTCTGGTCAGGGCTTTGGTCTGTGGACAAGGCCAAGGAAGGATTTGGGTCTGTTTGAGTGGTCTGAGACAAGGTTTTGGGCTTGGTTGAATGGTCTGGGGGTCTGTATCCAAGAGTCTAGTTAAATGGGCAGAATGTATGGTCCGACAGAGGACAAAGGCAATGGGGAGACAGGAAAATATGGATTCGGGTCTAGTCTGGTCTGGGGATAGGAAGTGCTGAATCTAATTCATAATACTTAGAAGCAAATGACTAGAAAAGACAAAGAAAACACATACAATATACTTACCTGTGGCTGGCTGAAGGTGTGTCGCTGATGATCCCCGTACCTGTTGTTGATGTAGCCTGTGTGGAGGACCTGTTGCTGGGGTAGAACTCTGATGCTGATGGGGTTGTTGAAGGCAAAATCCCTGTTGCTGCACCTGAGGGAGAGAGTGGGAGGCTTGGCTAAGAGATTGGTAGATTAACGGATGGTCGAAGACTCCAGATTCCAGATTCATGATTTTTTTTGTGATTCTTGTGATTAGCCAAGAAAGAGGTAAGAAGCCGATTTAAGTAAACTGATGTCAGTGATCCCACCAGCGTCGGCCGATAGTGGACCGACATCGGCGGGTGCAGAGCGAGTAAAAGGCCCAGCAAGCCCGTTCTCCATCCGCCAGGTGCAAGATTCGTTGGAGATATGTCGAAGGTAAGGATAAATATGCATGAGAGTTGGTTAGGCGGTTGGAAAGGAGTAAGAATAGGTCTTGGGTGAGTCATAGGTTACCCATTATTGACAATTGTACTTGGAGGTTATTACCATGAGGAAAACCAACTCAGCTCTCTGGTTGAGTATAAACTCTGGATATCAATATATATTGGCTAAGCACCCGACACCGTTATCATTACAGGATTGTGAAGTGAGGGGGTAGGCCCCGATATGAAGCCACATATTGATTCCAATATAGAATATTTTGAGCATGATAACTAACCTGAAACTATCTATAGATTGCTTATCTAGTACCTGATCTACAAGCTAACCTCTATCACACGTTTTCATAAACTAAGGCATAAGCCAAAAACGATCTTAAAACTAACTTCAAGCTTAAACATAATAACTAGTGTGTTCCTTAATTGCCTTGACTATTTTATTTGTCTTCTCTACCTCCCATAGATGAGCCATCTATCTCAACCTTACTTCTCTCACCTCAGGGAGTCAACCAACCTATCGACCAACATTCCCAACCTACAAGTTTATCTCTTGCATCCACTACCCATGAAGCAAAACCTTTTCATAAACCTTTTTCTACATTAGTGTAGAAACTAAAATTTTCCCTAAAATTAGATATGGATCAAGCCACCTTTTGGCACCATTTAGGCCTCCCTTACACCAACAAATTTGAACCTTCTAGTACACCTATAACCAACCAATATATCATATTTCCACCACCTCTCAAATCAATTAGAACATCTACCAACCGCTCACATTCCCCACCAATCAAAACAATCATGCCCCAAAAAAGCAAACCACCACACAAACCTATTACAAACCTTGGTATCTTCCCCATACAGAGTTTGGTCCACCCATCTCTTAAAGTGGAGTTGATCTCATCTAAAGCTTCACCCAAACCTCAGTCCCAACTAACCAAAAGAGAAAAACCATCAAGTAACCACATTCCTAGGATTTTTCCTTCTTCTGCCCTACCCTCTATCTTAGGTTCTCATCTATCAACTCTACCTAAAAGGCAAATCCATTTTAACATATGTCATCCACCACCACTTATTACACCAACCCAATTACTATCTAATACACTAGTTTTTTTCAAACTACCAATTGCCAAACTATCAAAATCAAACCCTCCAACCACTAACATGCCCAAACTAAAACCATTACCTAGAAACATCACCTCACCCAAGTTTTCTCTTACCAAACTTGCTCCTATGAAAACACCCTACTAACTAACCAAAATGACAACCCCTATGCCTTTCTCACCTCTCACTGAATCTTATTCAATAATTTTTCGAAAGTTGTTACAATCTTCACACCTCACCTTACCTCCTATCAAACCCTTTGACCCTTTTGGTTCAAAACTGGCTTGGTATAATGATCATCCAATCTATTCCTATCATAGGACACTTGGACATGACACTTAGAACTACTAAGCTCTCTAGACCATTATCCATTAGCTCTATAACGAGGATGATCTCTTATTGAAAGAGATTTCCTTGACCCCTCTACCAAGGCACCCACTAGCCATCTAGCAGTATGTACTACATCCTCCACTCTCACCTCAGAAATATGGAGAACCTACTCAACCTCATGTCACATCATTCCCCTTTATCCATACCATCAATGTAGTCACATGATCACAATACCAAAATTCTTCATATTTTGCATTCCATGACCTCATTTTCCATTGCCTCTATGGTCCAAAAGCCTCTCATGCCATCAAAGAGACACATGATGGTATCTATGGGGGTCACTTTAGTGGCCTCACTATGGCCAATTGTATCTTCCAACTTGGATATTACTAGCCCACCCTCAACCAAGACTACTATGATTACGTGAAAAAGTGTGTCAAGTGTCAACAACATGCTAATTTACATCATGCACCTAGTAGTAGCCTTCACGTGTCCATATAATTTTGGCCTTTCTCACAAAGGGCTCTAGACCTCATTGGTAAAATCAACCCCCACTCTTCATAATGACATCATTCTATCATTATCACAACTGAATATTTTACCAAATGGGTAATAGCTATTCCCCTTATCTCAATGAGAGTTGAAAAGATTGTCAAATTTATCACCCATCATATCATCTACCATTTCAGTGTTCCCTATAAGATCATCACCAAAAATGGTATATCTTTCAAAAACAAATAAGTTGAAGGCCTTTATGACGTATTTGGTATTAAACTCAGCTTTTCATCACCTTATCACCCACAAACAAATGGATAAGCTAAAGCCTCTAACAAAACCCTTGACAACATGCTTAGCAAAATGGTCAATGCCTCAAGGTAGGATTGGCACTTACACATCCCCTTCACACTTTGGGCATATCGTACTAGTATTTAAACCCCCATTAGTGCTACACCCTTTTCTCTCATCTTTGGAGCCAAGGTCGTCTTGCCTCTTGAAATCCAATTACCTTCTCTTCGCATATCATTGTGCGACCTCATTTCAGAGGATGATTAACATCAAGAATGTTTAGCCCAACTTGAGGTACTTGATGAGCATCACTTAACTACCCTTTCCCATCTTTGTGTCTATCAAGAGTGAATCAAATGAGCCTATGATAAACACCCGAAAGTCTGAGAATTTAACATTGGAGATCTTGTACTCAAGGAAAACCAACATGCCACTAATATGGAAAAAAGAAAAAGGGGTAAATTTTCTTTTAATTGGCTTGGACCCTACATCATTACCCATAAGTATGGATCAGGGGCTTATCATTTGTCCTCTCTCAAAGGCAAACTATAACTTGAGCATCTCAATGCTTTGCATCTGTGTCCCTTTTATTTTAAAATAGGGATCATAATTGTCATTTGTCTAACTTGAGCTCATCCCTTGTAACCACATTCACTTCCCTCCTTTTAGGGGAAATTGATTAAAACTAAATGATGTGATTATTTATCACAACTATATCCTAGTCTTGAACTATGGATACCATGGCTCTATCCATGGCATGATTCTCATAGTACTTCCCATCTCTTTGAGATTGGTTCCTATGGTCTTTGTTCCCTATACCTCCTTTTCACCTATTGGTACCCCATCTCAGCTTAGTTTTACCTTCATAAAGGTAATCCATTGAGCATGTATGAATAGAATTATGTTAATCAACCTCAAGTAATAGCAACAATAATATCAAATAGTAAAAATAAACTACGATTCATCCTTCACATACATAGACTGCTCCCTTGAAGGACAACTATTGGAAACTAATTCTAAAATTACAAAACGTAAGGTTGATTACTCTCTTGAAGGATAGATATCAAAAGCATTTAAGCCAACCATATAAATTTAGACCACTACCTTGAAGGATGGATAGATAAAGCATTAGTCAAAGCTACAAATTTCTTGGAAACTTCCTATATTTATCAGCTTCCTTGACCCCCAAGAAAAAGCCAAAAGTAATTAAAAATGCAACAATTTTGTTTTGAAGCTACAATCAGCTCTTCTACATAGCAATAAAATTAGGAAAACCATAATCAACTCTCCTTAGTAGACTTCCTGCATTGATCAGTCTACACTTTATATATGGACATAGACTTGTTTATACCCCCTCTTTGGACACCTATAGAAAAGGCATACTAATCTTGATAATGGTTCCAGTTTTACCCATTCTCCCTCCACATATCATAAGCATGGGACTATGAGCTCACTTGACAAAATGTTATCAGGATCTATATCTATTAACCTAGGTATGCAAATGCGAAACATTTGAGAGGCTTAAGTTCACTAAGCCAATCTAATTTTGGGTTTCATGTCAGTCTTTACCAATGAAAAGGAGTTATGTTATTTTTCATATCTTTTATTATTCTATGTAATCCTATAGACATGAACAATAAACAATATACCAAGAACAAAAACATCACTAACTATGTCAACAAACAACAACATCTAACCAACATAGGCATAATGTAAACATATAGCTACTAGCTACAAACATTCACCTATCCATCACATTGTGTAAACTTATAAATATGTTATTACACCATAAACCAAGTAGCAAACATCATAACATATACCATTCACCATTCAACACACATAACTATAAACATCAACCATAATATGTATCTATCCATAACATGTCCTATCTAACCATGTGTAGAATTAAAACATCATAAACATCATAATTCCCCTTTCTACATATCACATGCCTAAGCTACTAAGTCAGATAGCCACAAACCATGAGCATCCATAACCATAAATCACAAACATGAGCATCACATAAAACATCGAATGTCATGTAACATATACATCAAATATTCAAAAAATAATACATTTGACAATGTCAGATCTCTCTCCAAATATACATCTCACTACATTGATGTGCATGCCAGAATCAAAAATTGTATACATAACATTAATATCATATGTCAATTAGGCCCATAGAACACTCTGATCCACAAACACTACTGTCACAAATGGAAAACTCATCAAGAATGAAATGCACAAAGTTAAAGAGGGCAAAATGTGAAAATGACTTTTCATTTTAACTTTTTAACTTATCCAGCCTTTTAGGGTTTACCCTTGACCATTGATAGTTAGGGTGACCATCAATGGTTGACCCTTTTGGCCCATGACCATCGATGGTTAGGGGCCCATAATTTTTTATTCTACTCTCCTTAAGCACAATAAAAACACCTAAACTAAGCCCTTTCAAAAGGATTAAAATGTGAGACCCTTACCTTCTAGTAAATCACTCATCCTCAACAACTATGTTTGACCACATCCACCTTGATACTGGGTATTAAAATTAAGCACTTGTGCTATGCACTTATTTATATTTTGTGCACACTCTCGATGATCTAGTCACCTATCAAACTTAGCACAACCTTTTGAGCAAGAACTACATTTGGCTTAAAGTTGTGGGATATTGAATCCCCTTCACTATGTAGGCCTTGCCAACTAGATCATTTATGTTTTTAGGAGCACTTCCTACCTCAAATACCCATCACACATTGACCCAAGTGGTGTTTTCATGAGAGCACTTCCTACCTTGGATACCTAGTTAAACACTCAATCCACCTTGGAGACTAGTAGGTATATCCAACTGCCATGCCTACAATAGTGACGTGATACATTGGTCACTTATCTTCTTTAGAACAAATTTTTTATTTATTAACATTAGCAACTTTAGTCTTTATGTAATTTACCCTATCACACTTAGTCATTTTTTATTTTATAGGTTATGCATCTCACCCTGCCACCTACCACTTATCAAACCTCGACCCAATTTTATTTGACCTCATCACATCTCAATTTGAGGGGGAGTTACCTCCTCCTAACTTGAGCTAACCTTGACCTTACCCAACTTCTATTTTTGTTTTACAGCTTGCTAATTAAAGCCACACAACAAAAAAGATCAAAATGTAGACACCAAAATTTTGTATGTGTATTTCTAAGTAATATGAACCTTAACAGGCCCCTTGGACCCTTTTTCCTTACCTAGGCCTATCTTTAGTAGTTTAGCTTTATTAAGCTTAACATGGATTTTTAGGCTATTTTGGTAGTTATCCTCGACCATTGATGGTTAGGCTAACCATCAACGATCAACCTAATCATTGACAATCAGGTTCAACCACCTGATCTTCCCACATGTAACCAACATACATGCATCACGTACCCTTTCTAAATATAAGACATCCAAAATTCCTTCTGAAGCATTTCATGGATGAGATATATTTAGAAACCCCAATTACACTCCCTCTTAAACCTTTGGCCCTTGGCTATAAGAAGGAAAAAGTTGTAAGAGTAAATCCATCTATAATTATTATCATGAGCTCAGGTACTCAATTTTTTTCTTGTAGGTCATTCAGTGTTATGAGGCATTATCAACCCCTTTTTGAGAGATAACTTACCACCACTTTTCAACCAAGTTTCTAAGCGCCGTTACTCTATTAGAATCAGTATAGATTCTACTTATAGATCAATAATGCCTATCACTCACCTAATCCACTTTGAGTAAGATAAGTACTTATTTATTACCATCCATGTACTTTATTTAACTTTTAAAATCAATTTAAACCTTGCCCAACTCCTAGAATTCATTCTAAAATCTCAATAACTAGCTTTGATAAAGTACAAAATTAGACACAATTAACCATCCATGGTTAGCCCAACTACCAACAGTCAGGCCCTGTTGACACCAAAATCATGTCTATCCCTTGGTCACTCTCCCCCTTGATCCCCTTCATCCTGTTCCACTTCTAACCACGCCTAACCTATGTCTTATTAATTTAAAATAATCATCCATTTTAAACTAATAATTCTCTCTCTCTCTCTCTCTCTCTCATGACACCTCACCCCTCCTAGGATACCTCTCCTTGGATGCCCTCCACTACCCCATGCCAAGTCTTAAATGCCTTAATATCCCATTTCAACCCTTCCACTCATTTCCCACATCTGATTTAACCCGCCTTCGACCATTTTCTCATGACCAGCTAACCTCGGTAGAAGGAAGAACGGACAAAAGGCTATTTTCAGCCCTTTTTCCTATTATTTGGCTATCGATGTCGATCAGTAGTCGGCCGACATCGATGGTATTGCCGACATCAGTTGCCTTCAAAACTACATTTCTGCATCTGGAATGTGGATCTACCAATCTTTCAATCTTCAACAATCTGCCAATCTTCAATCTGCTAATCTTGAACAATCAGCCAACCTTCCAATCTTCTGACCTCTCTCCCAAATGCACAGCAAGCATCAAAGGGTACATGTATTCTACATCAGTCACTCCACTCTATAGGTAGTCTTCTACATTCAGTAGCATCGACAACAGGGCTCCTACACTTCTTCTTCAGTAGGCAAGAGGTAAGTATTCTTCTTTTATGTCATTTCAGTAGCTTAGAATGTCTCTGTAATCAGTTTTATGTTTATTACTTCTAAGCCACATTACCAACCAGACTCGGCTATCAACTAGACCAAGGTTGACTCTCTTCCTGAGAAGGATGAAAAGCCTTCTTCATATTCTCACTCTTTTTGACACCCCATCCCTTATCTGACTCCCTCTTTCAGACCATACTCTCTACCCTACAAACTCAGCACAAACCCTGCAAAGACTCTCAGACCATCCAAATAGACTCTCAGACCATCCAAACAGATTCTCTAAACATCCAAACAGACTCTCAAACCATTCTGTAGACCATAAACCCGTCTAGACCCTGTCCAAGGCCATTGCCCCGACCGACGCCGGCCACCAGGCCCATTGCCCCCATCAACGTCGACAGACTAACCGACACTGGTGACCTTTGACCAATCGACACTGGCAGACTAACCGATGTCGGTGACTGTGGCAGACCGACAATAGACAATAGGTATGCATTATCTGATTTCCTCTTTGCTTGTCATTTGTCATTTCTTTATTTTTGACACTTTTACTTATTAATAGTGGATTGTCATCCCACAAGGAAGTCTTTGCACTTCCAGGATTGAGCTTTTGCTTGGCAGTCCACCTTACATCCATCTAACAATCTCCTTGTTCAAGTCTCTTTCTTCTACAGGTGTCATCCTCCATAGCCAAAGAGGAGTCCCTACAATGCCTGAATAACAGTGCACAGACCTCATCTAGGTAACATCTAACCCTAGACCATTTCCTTTAGTTTCTTATTCCTTTTGAATGTGAAAGCGAAAACTTGTTAGAAACATTCTGACACGCCCAATGGGACCCTAGGAGTTTTCCTTAGGTTCATTGCTTTTTCTTCTAAAAACAAACTTTTCATATAGGTGCATTAGGTCTCTCCTTGCATCTATTTCTTCTATCTCTTTCCAAAAGACACTATCAGTAAAGGTTAAAAAGAACCCTTCTTTCTTTCTTGCATCTTAGACTAGTCATATTCATACTCTTCTACCTTTTCTCCACTTGTCTGCATACGAACACACATTTCAATTTGGGCTTAAAATCTATTGCATCTCATTTCTACTTGCTTGCATATTTAGTCCACACATCTAGTAATTAAAAACTGCATCATGAATAAAGCATAGGCCACTTATGTTACACATCCAAACCACTTGCACAAATCAAACATCTTAACACACCTGAGACAAGGTCCGACTAGGATTTCATCACCTAGCGGATACCTTACCCGTCCCGGCAATCCCACTTGGACGTCACTACCAAGGGGAAAGCCCACTCTATTCTCTGGCAGAGGATAATCTCTAGGAGAAGTATATAATGGCTAAGTGAGACTAGCTTATCACTGGGCTCGTGAAGTGAGGGGAGCTTGCTCCTTAGCACCAGGCCAAGTATGGAACCTAACACAGACTCTTGAGCATCGAAACTAACCTGAAATTAGCTTTAGACTACCTCTTCTAGGACCCGTTCTAACAGCCAACTTCCCAAACACACTCTAAGGCATAAGCCAACATGATTCTAAAAGTTTATTCTTAGGATTTAACATTTAGGGTCTGCTTGTCTTCATCTTCTATCTTTATCTGGTTTTTTGAGCTAGTGAGGACGTTCTCTTCTTTCCAAAAACTTTCAAATTTTCTGAGTTTGTGGAAAACACAGTAACCGACATCGGTTTTACCACCGATGTCGGCAACCTTTCTTCATCAGCATCAGTTATCTAACTGACATTGGCAATCTATTTCACTGACATCAGTTTTTCAACTGACGTCGGTCACTGTCCAAATTTTTCTTCTCAAAACAACAGATTTAAAACCCGACTTTCTTATTGTCCAACATCCATTCTAGCTTTCTGAGACTGAAAAACACAGTTTTTGGAACCTGAACCTTTTGCCTTGAATGGTTTTGACACATAGTCAAACCAAGACTCTTGTTGACCACGCTAGGCAACAACTGCTTCTGCCTTCGCCTTCCATAACTCGTCCTTTAATGGAGTATCATTCAGAGACTGAACTCCTCCTCCTCGACCAACCCCGACCCAACCATCTATTGTCCCTGAAGGGGACCAAAACTTTGAAAGGTTCCTTGACCTCAATGTCAAGGCCCTTCAACATTATCTCACGAGAAGCCAAACACGAGACTCTTCAGGCAACCCAGTCTATGGGATGCCAACCTCCTTAACTGAAGCGACAATGATATCGACATCATCTGCTACCCAACCCATGACCACTCTGGCCTTTGCTTTGACCATCAACCTGATGATGACTAATCTTCAAAGTGTGGCTTCTCCTTCTATCTCTGGGCCCACTTCCATCAGGGTTTCGGCCCCCCATCAACCACAGACTATTCAACAAAATTCTACCCCTTTTCAGAACCTAGTTGTCTCCATCCCGCCTACTCTTACACCCATCAACACCAGGGTGGCTACTTACCCTTCAACCAGTGCTGCCACCCCTCAACCACCTTTGGCGGCCCCTATTCAATTTGTGCCCCCAACTCCATAACACAACCACCCCTGGCTTCAACGTCTGTCCCTATGACTAGATACCCATACGTTGCGCCTATACAAGCACAACCATCTACATCCTATGCCCCTTCTAGCACCTTCCAAGCACCCTACAACCTAGGGGGTGCCCCTCCCACTAATTTTTTAGCGGATTTCATCAAGATGCTGATGGACAAGATGTCTAGTCTTGAAGCTTCTATTTTTGGTTCAAGCAATGTCCTTTCATATGACCAAATTTGCAACAAACCCATTCATCCCTCCGTCCCAATCCGATCGTATCCCAGTCAGTGGGAACTTCCTAAGTTTACTCACTTCTAGAGTAAGGAAGACCCATAGCAACGTCTACGAGCATTCAAACATGCTTGTTATCTCATAGCGCATGATGATGCATTACTGCTACGCACATTCCCCATGTCACTTTCTAGTGCTGCCCTCGATTGGTATAGCTCTCTTACCAGTCACTCTCTCTTTTCATTCACTCATCTAGCCCAACTTTTCCTCGACCACTTTTCGATCAATATCACCAAAAAGGTTTCAATCACAGATCTGTATTCTATCTGACAGTTTGACGATGAATCCATAACTGATTTTGTCGCTCGTTGGAGAGGCTTGGTCAACCAGCTCTCCTTCTCGTTACCTCAACCTGAGCTCATTAAGCTCTTTTCTCGAGCATGTGTCCAACACATCTCATCCACCTTGCGGGTTCAAACATTCCACACTTTTGACGAAGCTTTCACCATGGCCCAAAAGCTTGAACTTTGCGCTATTGAAGAAAATAAGGTCAAATTGCGTAATACCAATGCAAAAGCCAATGACCCTTCTTCTTCCAGACCTTCTTCTTCCCACTCTAAGTCCAAAGGAGTGGCAAACACTGTGGTCATTAGATCACCAGCCTCAACAAAAACCAACCAATCTCAACCTTCAACATCTCAAAGCATCACAAAACAATTCCAACAATGGTACATACAGCGTAAATACACTCCACTAGGAGAATCATACACTTTCGTGTTGGAAAAACTCGTCAAGTAGGGGGTCCTCAATCTCCCTCCAATCTGACCACCTCAATTTGACCCTTCAAAAGCCCTCCCTACATGGTATAGGGAAAATGACTTCTGTCACTATCATCGTGTCCAAGGCCATGACATTAACAACTGCTGAACCTTCAAGAACATTGTCCAAGACATGATAGATAAGGGAGATCTTATTTTGGATAACCCGAACACGCCACCCAACCAAAACATCAACAATTTTAAATAACCTTTTCCTAACCATCCTCCTAGACAAAATAATGTCTAGACCATGACCTATAGCTGCCAAGAGCATGATATACGCACGGTCAACACAGTCTCGCCTCTTGTCCCTGACCAACCTCCTCCATAGGTAAAAGAACCTTCTTCTCCTATTCGTTCGTCACAGGTAGAAGAGCCTTCTTCTCTTATTAGTTCTCTATCGACCCCTCTTATACTGGAGGATGCCTTGACCATACCAACACTGTTAACCCCACCTTCATCCTTCTTACTACCAATGGAGGACCCTACCCTTCCTACTCCTCAACCACAAGTAGAAGGCACAATCATCCCTGCCCTCTACACTCTTGAGGAGCCACATTCTCCAATTTTTTCTCCACCAAGAGAAGAACCTGTCTCTTCACCCACTTCGACTGAAGAAGACCCAGTCATAGTTTTCTCTTGCCTTTTGCCTGAGATCGCTACATCTCACTCACCTCTATCCACATCTGAACCCAAACCCACGTAGGCATCTACCATGCCAAAAGAGATTAAATTTCTTGGTGTTCACCCGATATCTAATCTTGCCTCACACAATAGTGGCCCTCAAACCAAACCAAAAAAGGCCACTAAACCACACCGGAGAATTCCTCCCCCACCTTCATCATTGCCCTCTATTTTGGGCCCACATCCATCTACCTTAATAGGGGTGCTTACTACTCCCACACCTCATAGAGGCAAATTGCCTCCATTACTCTCTCAACCCATTAAACATATATTTCCTCCAAAATGACCAATGCCTCCTACACCTCCAAAACAAATGTCATCAACCCCTACTGCAACAAAACATGCAGACCCATTGGCGGGTTCTTATGCCTTGCTATTATGACAATTGTTGCAGTCTTCTTGCATCAATCTTCCACCTCTTAAACCATACCAATCTCTCAGACCAAAACCACCCTAGTTTGATGACACTAAATTTTGTGCGTATCATCGCACGACAGAACATGACACTAAGCATTGTTGTGCCCTCAAGGTTGTCATTCACCAATGCTTGGAGAAAGACACCCTTCTTCTTGACTATATTATCAACAAACCTTCAACATCATCCCATGCTTCCCATACCTCCTCACCTTCACACTCATCAACTCTCGGATCAAGCCCATCTTAGTTCGACAACACTAAATTTTGTCACTATCATCACACACCGGGACATGACACTGAGCGTTGTTGCGCTCTTAAAGCTGTCATTCGTCAACACTGAAAAAAGGATACCCTTCTCATCAATGATCCTCTTGACTACTCCTTTGCCAAATCTTTGACACCATCACATGCCTCACAAACATCATCACCTAAATTGGGATCTCAACTCCAGACTATGGTCCCTCCACTGCCTTTAACCCCCTTATTCGAAATCAACACAGTCAACTTGACCACCAGCCCATCGACCCAAAAGGATAAAGGGAAAAGACATGTTTCTATCCCTTGGACATCCCCATCTACCAAGCCTTCACCACAACCAAAACCCAAGATTACTGTCTTGGGCACATCTCGACTAGCCTCCTCAAAGACAATCCCTGACTCTATGGTGAAACAACCTCACCACATGACCCCTGTGAAGATGTCTTTATATGATCTCATTCAAAGCTCTCCACAGCATCATCAAACCTTTATCAAAACCTTGCAATCAATGGAGGTCCAGCCTGATGACCCCCAACCTTTAGCCACTTTAATCAAATCATTACCAACCCTTTCCTTTATCACCATCCGTGATTTTGCAATTCCTGCCTCCAACTTGGCAGATCAGGGTCTCGCCTTCTCAAACTAAATCTATCAAACATTCTCCCTAGCAACTGGGGGAATTTGACCTTATACTGACTATCATGACATCAACCAATCATCAACCGACCTTGACTAAGCCTCGACCAAGCCTCAACCAGTGAAACAATGACCAAACATCAACCAAGCCTCGACCAAGCATCAACCAAACCTCGACCAAACATCAACCAACCAAACAATGACCAAACATCAACCAGCCAAATGACCAAACAACATATCAACCAACTTCATGTCCAAACATCAACCAACTTCTTAATCATCTCCAACACATGACCAATTTGGAAAGAAGCAAACGAGGCAAGTTTGCTCCTTATTGGCTCGAACCTTACATCATAACGCACAAGCATGGACCAGAGACTTATCAGAACCTAAGCCCTTTAATGCCTTGCATCTATAACCATTCTACTGTTAGTCGAGTACTCATTCACTTGACATTTAATTTGAGCTCGTCCCTTGAGCAACCCCATCCTCTTAATCCTCATTCTTTTCAACCCTATTTCCCTAAAACAAACCCTATGTAACCCTTTTTTAAAGTATAAATGCTTTGTCCTAATAAAAGGGAGCCCTTAAACTTCTATAGTCTTGTCCATGACTCAAAATTCTGTCAAAAATAAAGTGATGTCAAAATATCAAAAGGTCACAAACTCTAAAGGCAGACTGCTCCCTCGAAGGATAGCTGTATCATCATTGTTGTAGCTAATAGACTGCTCCCTCAAAAGACAACCATTCAAAGCCCTCAAACATATAAAAAGCAAAAATATAGACCACTCCCTTGAAGGATGGCTATGCTTAAAATCTTGCTACAAAAAACACTCTCAGAAGCTTCTCGCATCGATCAACTTCACAAATGACCACAAAGCAAAATGACATCTCTATGCAGACTTCCCACATTTATCAGTCTGCTCAAAAAAAAAAAAAAAAGGGTCATAGACTTGACTTGTAGTCGTCTCAGGGTCTCCTATAAAAAGGGGCAAAGTTATCCCTACTCAAAAGGGTCACCCTATCCTAACATATCACATCACCTACGCAAGGGACTTCGAGCTCATTTTAATGTCAAAGTGATTCGATTACTTATCTAACACAACCACTGGTCAACGACGTAATGCATGAATGGGGCTTTTATTTCTAAAAACCCCCTATCTATGCTATCATTGGGTCCTTGTCAATAAAAGAGCAATTTGCCTTTCGCTTTTTTTTCACACTTTGGTCACAATGCAACCAAATCATTTGCTAACCAAACCAAATCAAACCAAACATTTTTAGACCTGTCACATGCCATAATCCATTTTAGATAGTTTCTATAGACACCAATACACATGGAAACTATCGACCATACAATTTATGTTAAGCATAAACCATTACTTGCTGAAGCATAAATAATCTCAATTCATTTTTAGCATACACCATCCCTAACATGGACAATTGCTAGGGATGAAAAACCTCAACCAATGTTACAGAATACACCATCACACAATATGGAAAAGGCTGTAACATCATCATACCCTCATCATTTCAAGCACGTACCCTCATACATATGGAAAGTGCTAAACCTTAACCTAGACCAAAACAATCATCAACCATTTTGCCTCCTAGTTTGAACTACATTGGTCTAAGGCCCTAAGACCGGGGCTATGTAGGCAACACTCAATCGACATGATGTCTTTTGGGGTTAGCTCAGCCACATCCGTTTGTTCGTCTGCTTGATGGACAAACCATCTTACCTTTAACCTTGACTTAACCTCGACCAAGACCATCCAGAACCCTGACCTTCTTCCTCCCTTTTAGGGAGAACTACATCAGCATGAGGCCCTAATGATAGGGGCTATGTAGGTAGCACTCAGTTGACATGACGTCTTCTGAGGTTAGCTTGGCCATTCCTTCATTCGTCCACCTAACGGACCAATTATCTATCTCAGCCTCGCCTTGACCATCGACCTTGGAGATCACGCCTATCTCCTCTGACCACTTCCAAGACAACTTTGCCTTGGTTGTTTTTGCATGTATGCTACCTCACGAATGGTTAGCAAAATTATCCGCAACCCATGTTTCGACCCTCACAAGTATTGGATCATGAGCAAGTTGATCCCCACTACTTGTGACATTTTCGTGTTTCTAGGAGCACTTCCTGAGCCTGGGATACCTGGAACACGATGACCATTGGGAGCTATAGCTTGGATCGAATAACCCAATCAGCTACAACTAAATGCTAGGGCCCAGTTATTTTGATTTTGGCACTCCTCGACCTTGACCTATGACAATTTGACCTGACCATCTCGTGAAGTGGTATACGTGCAATTACAACTTTTACAGCGTTCACACTCACACTTTCACCCTTTCCATCCACTCTCTGTCAAATCGGCACTCAATATTAGGTTCCCTTCCCTCGACTCCCACTTTGAGGGGGGATACCTCATCCCATAATCGGGGTAATCAATACTTGTTTTTGTCTTGCAGTTCATCAGAACAACCAACAGGACAAAAAAGACCTTATCCTATACCTGGGGCAATCGACTCCTATTTTTGTCTTGCAGTTCGTCAAGAACAACCAACAAGACAAAAAGGGGCAAATGTAGACACCAAAATCATGTCTATCCCTTGGTCACTCTCCCCCTTGGTCCCCTTCATCCCATTCCACTTCTAACCATGCCTAACCTATGTCTTATTAATTTAAAATAATCATCCATTTTAAATTAATAATTCTCTCTCTCTCTCATGACACCTCACCCCTCCTAGGATACCTCTCCTTGGATGCCCTCCGCTACCCCATGCCAAGTCTTAAATGCCTTAAGACCCCATTTCAACCCTTCCACTCATTTCCCACGTCTCATTTAACCTGCCTTCCACCGTTTTCCCATGACCAGCTGACCTCGGCAGAAGGAAGAATATACAAAAGGCTATTTTTAGCCCTTTTTCCTATTATTTGGCTGTCGACATCGGTCAGTAGTCAGCCGATGTCGGTGGTATTGCCGGCATCAGTTGCCTTCAAAACTATATTTCTGCATTCAAAATGCGAATCCACCAATCTTTCAATCTTCAACAATCTGCCAATATTTTAATCTTCAACAATCCACCAATCTTCAATCTGCTAATCTTGAACAATCAGCTAACCTTCCAATCTTCTGACCTCTCTCCCAAATGCACAGCAAGCATCACAGGGTACAGGTATTCTACATTAGTCACTCCACTCTGCAGGTAGTCTTCTACATTCAGCAACATCAGCAACAGGGCTCCTACACTTCTTCTTTAGCAGGCAAGAGGTAAGTATTCTTCTTTTATGTCATTTCAGTAGCTTAGAATGTCTCTGTAATTAGTTTTCTGTTTATTGCTTCTAAGCCACATTACCAACCAAACCTGGCTATCAACCAGACCAAGGCTGCCTCTCTTCTTAAGAAGGCTGAGAAGCCTTCTTCATATTCTCACTCTTTTTGACACCCCATCCCTTATCTGACTCCCTCTTTTAGACCATACTCTCTGCCCTGCAAACTCAGCACAAACCCTACAAAGACTCTTAGACCATCCAAACAGACTCTCAGACCATCCAAACAGATTCTTAGACCATCCAAATAGACTCTGAGACCATTCTGTAGACAATAAACCCATCCAGACCCTGTCCAAGGCCATTGCCCCGACCGACGCCGGCCACCAGGCCCATTGCCCCCACCGACGTCGGCAGACTAACCGACACCGGTGACCTTTGACTAATTGACGCCGGTAGACTAACCGATGTTGATGACTGTGGTAGGCTGACAGTAGATAGCAGGTACACATTATCTGATTTCCTCTTTGCTTGTCATTTGTCATTTCTTTATTTCTGACACTTTTACTTATTTACAGTGGACTGTCATCCCACAAGGAAGTCTTTGCACTTTCGGGACCGAGCTTTTGCTTGGCAGTCCACCTTACATCCATCTAACAATCTCTTTGTTTAAGTCTCTTTCTTCTATAGGTGTCATCCTCCACAGCCAAAGAGGAGTCCCTACAACGTCTGGATAACGGTGTATAGACCTCATCTGGGTAACATCTAACCCTAGACCATTTCCTTTAGTTTCTTATTCCTTTTGAATGTGAAAGTGAAAACTTGTTAGAAATAGGCCCAACCACCAATGGTCAACCTAACCATCGATGGTCACCTATATTAAAGGAGGATAGAAAGATAATTTAACTTCTTTTGTCTAACCCAATTCACTTTTTTGTGTTTTTGACCACTCACAGGCATTTTCTAGATTCCCTAAATCATACCTTGACCCACTAGCACTAGTACTAATTAGTTTATCACTTATTAGATCATTTATAGTCTATTTTCTAAGCAAAAAATTCTTGTTTTCATTTTAGTACCCTTTTGATTATTGATGTAAGTACTTTCCTTCTATTTTATCAACTTAGTTATTCTTAAATGATGGATTGACAGCCTCTAAGGAAGCTCTCACTTCCACGATCTAGCTAGCACTAGGCAATCCACTTAGCTACTTGTCTAACCCACAAATTTGCTTTAGTGATTTCTTACATGCAAGTCATCCTCCCCATCCAAAGAGGAGCTCTCCACAATCTTCTGATCTAAACATGTACTTTTATCAAGTATTTCTACCACAACTCATATTTCTAGTTTTACTACTTTCTTTTGAATAATAGCAAAATTTAAGTGAAACATTCCCAATTCAAGTTGTAAACACCTCAAGTAGTCCTCACCCAACTCTTAAACTAGTTTTATGAAGCCATATCCAAACATGATCGAGTATTTAAATTAATTTTAGATGCATTCATATAGTCAAAAGAGCATAATTACATGAAGCAATCAGGTGGAATAACTACATTGGGCTTGATTTACCTATTTGTAACCACACTCTTATTTTTCATACTTGAAAGTAATTCAATATTTTCATGCCCTACTAGGGTTTACAATTTAAAGAAGCTATCTATAGGTCTCTCTCACACTTTTGAAGACAAAGTCATTGCGTACATACATATTTCTAATTATCACTTATGATTATGCCCTAAATTCTAATTTTTAGAGAAAAAGACAAAATCGATAGATGAGGATAATAATGACCAATGTTACTATCATTATTTAGTGTTTTTGTCTTTGCATGGTTTTAGATCTATCTTCTAAAAAAATTATAGGTTTGATTCTATTTTCCAAATTTTGCATTCTATCAGTTAACATAGTCAATTAGATGAATAAAAAACTTAAGTTTATTTTTCAATTTCATAGTTTAGTCTTGGTTTCAATCATTTTATTTCATCTATTTTAGTCACTTACTTTCAATTTATTCTTTAAAAGTGTATTTACAAAACCTTGCATTATTATATTTTATTTATTAGAATTAATTTTAATTACTACATTAATTCAATTCAAGATAAAACATTTGGTAAACTTTACATGGAATGGGTTGAAATAAAAAAGGACAAGTTAATCAAAATGATCTTAATACATAAGATACCCATGAAGATTCAGGTAAGATTCATCTTGATGAACTTAATGAAATGGATCTACAACAAGTCCAACATTTATCTCTATTTCGAAGAGAACTCTATCAAATGCCATAAGAGATACCTAAAATATAAGAAGTACTAAAACATATAAAAAGCCAACAATTCTAATCTTAATGCAAAAAAACAACCACCTTTTTGCATTTTAAACCCTAAAATAGGTGTTGCCACTAATATGGATGATATTGTTATTCTATCAACATCTTTAGGGTTTAGGCAACACATGGTTTACAACAAGTTTCTATTCCTATTCCTAACCAAGTGACTTATCCAGATCATTTGAGAGCTACACACACTACATTAGATACGTTGCCTAATGCATAATCCCTTGAGAAAATAGTTGCATTCATGCAAGATAAGGTGTTACAATCAGATGAAGGCATCCCAAGAACTAGGCAATCATTAGATTCTCAAGCTATACTTCATAATCCTTTAGTGCATGATATTACATCATATCATTTACCTACTATATTTTTAGTTCTTAAGCTTTCATTATATGAAGGTAAAAGAGATCCATAACAATATCTTAGATATTTTCACACATGTCTGGATTATACCTTAAATGACAAATTGTTAACTAATTTTTTTTAAAAAGCTTAAAGGATTATGATTTGTGTTGGTTTTATAATTTGCCTACCTAATCTATGAAAACATTCAATCCATTAATATATTTATTTCTTAAGCACTTTGTAATCAATATTGATGGTAAACTTTATTTTGCACAAATTTATAAGCTTAAGCATGGAATTAATGAAACTATAAATGATTATGTGCTTTGTTATATACTATGCTTGCCAAAATGAATAAAACATTGGTAGATAATGAGCTACAATACATTTTTTAACAAATTTGTTTTGCACCATTACATGAGTCAATTATCTTTAAAAAGTTTAAGTTGTTTGAGGATCTCTATCATATCATAAGAGAAAGGGAAGTCAAGCTTCTTACTTTTAATAATCTTAATTATACAACCACACCTATTTCAAATCCTACATCCAAGTTTCAAAGGAAACCACATTATAAAACTAAGACATATGATATTAAAGTAGATGCTAAAATAATAGTTAATATTATTTCTCAACTTTTTAACAAGATTATTTTTTAGATCAACCAAGAAGGCAATTTTATAAATTACCACAATCACCTTAAAAAATGTTGCAAAAGTTACTTGAAATTAATTTAATCACTTTTCCTCCTCCATTCGAACTTTATATGAGTAAATCACAAAGACAATATTTTGATAGCAATGCATATGGTGACTATCATAAATGCAATGATCATTCTACTAACACATGTTTTAATCTTAATAATCTCATTCAAGATCTTATTGATAACAATATTATTGAGCTAGGAACTCCTATAAAGGAAGATAAGCCTCAGTAAAATAAAAAAACTAAGTTGAATTTTTTTAGTGAACCATTTACTAATCATGATCCTAATAAGGATAATTCAGCAATGCACCATAATTACAATACTTATCTACTTCTTGCATAATATGATCATCCCTTAGATGGAATTATTGGTATAATTTAAAACATCTAACCACATCTTATGATTAATTTTGATGATAATGAGATAGTAGATGATGATATTATGATTTTCATACTTTATGTATAAGAACTTAAATTGATCAACAATATATTCATAGTGTGTTAGTTGATAATGGATCAAACGAAAATACGTGCACAATCACATTGCTTCACTCATTGGGTTACACACAAAATTATATACAAGCAATAAATAAGAGTGTTAAGACATTAAATGGCAAACAACAAACCACTTTGAGACATATTATGTTGCCTCTTCAAGTGGTCCCTACTATATTATCTACTCATTTTGTAGTTCTTTTGCAAGATGAGGTCTTTGACATGATATTGGGACACCCATGGTTGTAAAAGCTTCATGATGTGCCTTCCATAGTACATAAATGCCTAAAGTGCATTTATTGCAATTAAGTTATTATGATTTTAGGAATTAAGTATGAGTGCCCTATACAATCCATAGTACCTCCTCCTCCCCATCCACCACCAAAAATCAATACTACATTTTATGTAAAAGCAAAACATGTTTTTAGTTATTGCACCCAAGAAAAAAATAATAATCAATCCATTCAGAAAGAGATTCAAAAAGTTCAAAATCCAAAAATGTAAAAGCAAATTTATAGGAAAAAGATATGTACTTTTCAACAAGTGCCACAACATTATACAAACCCTCAATGGATTTCACATCATCTTGAATCTCCTAGATTTACTCCTCCTACACAAGATTACACAAGTAGTCACATAAATAATTTTGTTACTAAATATAATTTTGTTATGTGCACATATAATACATTTCTTTTAAATAAGGTGAGACATTTGCTGATAATCATTGATTTCTTCAATTCATATCTTGATGGGATCATTAGGTAGCTTGTACATTTCCAATATTCTAAAAAATTAAAAAAAATTCAAATAAATAAATAAATAAAATTGATTGTACATAACTCTTGGAATGTCACATCTTATTCTTCTATTTGCTTGCATATATGATTGATTGATTAGTTCTTCTATGCCCTTGGATTTTATTGACTTGTTGACCTCTTAGTCCTTCTATTTCATTTTTTAGATCTAAATAGTTTCAAACAATGATCAATTCTATTAAAAGGTACCATTTATCTCTCTGCTTACATAGTATGCACTAACATTTTATCATCTTTCATATAGGACAAAATTTCCCAAAATATGACATAATCATTTAACATTACTGTACTAGTTGGTCAATATTGTCCTTTGTTAGTTTTAGCCCAAAAATAATAATTTTAGTGCACGAAGACTTAATACTTCTAAAATTTAGATTGCTTACTTAGTTTTAGTATGTAAGTAACTATTTATCATGCATTTCAAGCTATATTATTCATACATGCAACATATTTCAACAAGTGTATATTTTATGACATTGTAGATCTAAGAATTTAAATATAACCACTAGTGTTTGGTAGGGGGTACACAGGGAGCTTAAACAAACAACTAGGAGGTTAGAAAGCTCAAGGATTTTATGGGCTACAAGAGATATATAGTGGCTATCCAGTTTGCCAAATTGCACCAAGCTATAGATAGACTTGTAAACCAGGTTAGGGGTAGCATGATCAAGTACACAAAGGACACATGTATCTCTAGTGGAGCTAACCACAATAAACCAAGTAGCTAAGACTAGAAAATTGATTGCATACAAATTGTAGAAACAATAATGTTGAATAAAGAGAGCTGACAAATTATATGTAAACCTAGAAGTAAAATCACTTTTAGGCTGAATGAGATATGTTTTAAGCAATAAAGACATTTTCAATTAAGGTTTCAAGAGATGCCCTAGTCTAAGTTTGAGTTATCTTTTACTTTCAACAGTATTGTTTTCTAAAAACACAATTTTCTAGTTTAATAAAAGAGAGAGATTGTTAAAGCAAGTTGTATAGATTGTTTTGAGCATATATGATCCTACTATGTAAAGAGAAATGTTTCAAATACAAGCATAACATATGATGAGAGATATTTCAATTAATGAAGATAATATTTAACCACATACAAATGTATAAACTTTAGACACTATCCTAAATAATGCCCTAATAATCTAAATCACTAAAACAAATCAAACCCTACCATGTATACTACTAGAAACAAATAAGAATTTCAATTTTTTAAAAAAATGCCCTCATATAAGACTCAAAAAGAATGTGCAAGATTTATACCAACTGATTATCCAATATAGGAAGCAAGAGAGGAAGACGATTAGGTTATGTGTAAGTTGAGTCCAGACCAAGAGCCAAAAGCTATGGAAGAGGTGAAGGAGAAGATGCTAATCTGTGAGAGAGCCAATACAAGGAGAAAAAGAATAAGTGAAATAGAATATTGAGGGAGAAAAGAGTAACTCTTAAGCTTTAGGAACACTATAGAGAACAATGTGAATCACCAAGATAATCTACAGTAGAGTAGGACATTCCCTATCATAATAAAAGCTATTGTGTCAAGCAAGAACCAAGAGAGATTCAGAAAGACAACCAAGCTTTGAGTGTGATGATAAAGTGAGAAGATTAGAGTAATAAATTTAGGAGATAGATCAAGATAAAGGCTCAAATGAATGAGAAAAAGGCATATATCTCAACCCTAATCTTCCAAAAGATTAAAAACTAGCGATTTTTAGCCATTTGGGCCCAAATAGGGCACTTTTTCACATGTTATACCTAGGCTATAAAGGAAACATGTGACCTAGGCTGAATTTTTCCTACCTAAGCCATGGATTGGGTTAAAATGTCACTTAGGGTGGTCAATAAGTCTTTGAAAGGGCCCCAAGAGGTGCTTAGAGAGCCTGTCTAGCGTGTAAAAACCTTGAAGATGTATACGGGATGAGAGTATGATGCAAGAAAGGTCTATATGACTGGTGAATGTCTTGAACTAGGATACATAATTTTGGTAGTTTTCATATGAGATGATGTGAAATCATATAGAGGAGGAGGGTCATGGGAAGCATGATTACATATACCCTCGAGGTACAATCAGTTGATGTTTGCATGAGTAAGGAGTACTGTGTAGTACCTAGAAGCCACACAAAAGCAAGAAATGAAAAGATAAAAGTGAATATTACCTACACTTACCAGATAAAGATGGTGTTGGAATAAGTCAATGGTATGATCCATGAGTCAGAGTACAAATTCTACATAATCCAAAATTCAACTCCAACTCTAGCTCCAACTCCTACAAAAAGGGGACACAAGTGATGTTAAATAAAATCATATAATGTAGAATGACATTCAATAAGAAATAAAATGTAGTATTCTTCATACAAGGGCTATGGGTGACCTAGGTGTCCTCAAAGAAGGATAACAAATTGTATGTTACCTTGAAGAGGGGGAGTAACTTAGAGTTAAGGATGGCCCAAGGACTAATGAGCTGAGACACAACTAAAAGTGAGTTAGAGAATAACTTCACATATCATGTACCTACCACATGAGCATAAGTCAAAGTACTAATGATTGCATGATACTTGACTACATTGTTTGTCTCATTAGTAAGGAGGTAATCAGATGTAATAAGCTCATAATTCTATGGGTCATTGATAATCCTAATAATAATGATGGGTCTTGGGTTACCTTGACTATAGCCATCAATGTGGATCACCATTTAGAGGTGCACCATGATGGGGGTCAGGGATGTAAGAGGATGTTGTGTAAGGATTATCTTGACATATATTAGGATAAGTGATCTATACAAGGGAGATAGAGAACATAATCAAGTAACAGTCGAGGGGTAAAGACCAACATTGATTATGGGATGAGGTGACGAAGGATGTCCATGAAGGGATGAAAAATGGTTGGTAAAGACCAAAGAAAGTCCTAGAGTAACCACAACCATGAACCCATACCTATAATAACCACAGTGAAAGAGGGAGAGGGATTCAGTAGGGATTAGATATGAATGAGCCAAAAAACTACTGACTAAAAGAAGAAGAGAGATTAACTTCTATCCCAAGGTGTACCTTGACAAGGAGTACATGGGCTTGATAGGACTGAGGAATTAGGGGTCCAAGAGATCAAAATAGTCCCAAAATTGACCCTAAGAGGCCTCAAAGAAAGAAATGAACCCTACCATTACATTCAAAATGGGCCAAAACCCTTAAGATGAAGGTTTGACAGTTTTAGGAGCAATAATGGGATGAAACAAAGGCTGGGAGAGGGTAAAAAGAAAGAACTAGGCCTAGGCTTACCTGGGCAAACCTATGGCCTAGACCATTACCAGGCTGTGACTTAGGCCAAAAACTTGCAACCTAGGCTAAAAAGGGCCAAAAATAGGCTTAGGGAGCCCAATAGGGCCTAGAACTTGCTTAAAAAGGTTCGAAAGGGAGGAAGATAAGAAAAATAGTTGTTAAGATTGTCTAAACATGTTTTTCTTAAAACATGCATGACCGATCCAAGGTCATGTTTCTCTCTCATGAAAACTTGAGGAGGATTCTAAGTATTATAGGTAGGAAAGGCATCTCAGTCAATAGAGTCACCACTATTATGTGGTGGACAACCATAAGAGACTACCTCAATGCTAACCATAATGAAAGGTAAGGAGGGGTGGTAGGAGGCCTATGATAGATGAAAACCATTCAAGTAAGTCTAGATTGAGTCATAAACAACCACAATGACTAACCCACACTACCTATAGGTATTGTATAAAAGGAGAGAGGGAGTTGGTAGAGGGCTAGCTACCAACAAGTAGTAGCCTGACCAACTAAAAGAAGTAAAAGACTCTGATTCTATCTTGAATTACATCCAAAGAGAATTACATAAGACAAAAAACTATACATACCTACAAGCTCTAATGATGGATGCCATGATAGGTGAAATCCATCAAATAAGGGCATGGGGAGGGTGTTCTAACAAGCTTTGAGGTTTACCAAAGTAACCCAGGCCCAGGCCTACCCTCAAGGACAAGCCATCACTTCACCCTAACCATAGGCCTACCCATGAGGTAGGCCACTACTTAGCCTATGAAGAGTCCAAACAATAGGGAGAAGGTGGAAAGAAGGATATGGAGCATACATATCCTTAGGTTCACTAGTCATGACCCAAAACATAGGAATGATGAAGGTGGGGCCATTATTTTTGAATGAGACCTCTAAACCCAAATAAGTGAGAGGATGGGAGTGCATAGGATAAATGAGAATTAGATTATTATAATATCTAATCTTACTGATCATGTTACATGCTATACCATGGATAAGAATAGTACTCAAGATAGGACTTAGCAACTCAATCAACCTCTATAGGAGATGCATTGAGAGAGCTGATACTTTGATGGGAGAAGCACGAAGAGAGGGGAAGCTCAACATTTGGGGAACATCTTGAAAGATGTCTTTAAGAAAGGAAGAGCTAGGTTGGGGTCATAGAGTTGGAGAGGGAGTTGGTTGATGCATGCCAAAATATGAAGGAGTGAACACTTCTCGATACTTAGCTAGATCATAATGTTCATCCTTGAGAAAATGAAACTCAAAAGTAGGGTGTGTGTGGGTGTCTATAGAGCCCCATGAAGAGATAGCCAAAGCATTACCTAAGGGCTTTGTCTTTGCATACAACAATGCCTAAGGATATGAGTTAATCTCCATGGTACGAAGCTTCATACATGAACTGAACCATGTAGAATGTGGATAATGTGATGGCCTGCATAGTAATGGTCCAAAGATGGCCAAGAATCATGTTGTATGAAATATCAAAGTCTAACACACAAAACTCAATCATGACTATCTTAGGGCCAAACTTAACCTAGAGCTTCATGTTTCCCACCAACACAACCATGTCATTGTTAAAACCAACATAGTTATGGCAAGAATCAAAGAGCTTGTTTCGATTGATCCCAAGCTTATTAAACACATGTAGGGGCATGATATTAAAAATAGATCCTTCATCCATGATACATCTCTTAACATGACAATCATCAATAAAGGTCTTAGTATAGAGAGGGAACTGAGCCCTCTTTGCCAAAATCAAAGCATCTAACAAAGAGGTAGGGTTGAAAGATAGGATGGGAGGGCGAGGGTACTCAAATGCAATAGAGTTGAACAAAACATAAACATCATCTGATAATGGATCCTCATGAGAGATACCTAACTCATCAAAGATGAGGCCCCTTTGATCAAGGCAAAGGTGATGAAGGTCCTGAATGGAGATCCCAACTGAGAGGCCCTATAACTCCTATATGATAGAATAAGGATGATGTCTAGCCTGGGGAGGGGTGTTATGGAAAAAAATAAATTTAACTTTGGGGTTCCCTACCCCTATGGGCTAGACAAGGGGCCCAACACCATAATTTTATCCAATAGGGTCGATGACCTTACCTGAGTGCATGTTGACAAAACACTCATACCTAGTAGAGGCTATGCCAATAGCAATAATGACCTTGCTGCTCTCACAGTTGTATTTTTCTCTTGAGTTTGCCTGGGAAGAGTAGTCAAAAGAGGTGGAAGATCAAAAAGGATAACAAGGGGCCTTAGCCTTTGGTTTTTTCTTCTTCTCTTTATTGTGGTTAGGTAGAGGCTCCTTGAACATGTTTAATTTATAGTTGGGTTTCACATGGGGAGAACTCTAAGACAAAGGTGAGGCTTGTGCACTCGAATTTTAGGCCACATAATTGGCATAGTCATGCCCCTTCATCTGATGGTAATTTCAAAACTTGGTGGGGTCATAAGGAAACACTATCCATTATTTTATTGCTTGATTTAGAATCCTTTTTTCAACTAGTTTCTTGCTTAAAGCATCCAACTCATGGTTATCCTTCTTGTCCTTCTTCTAGAGGATAATCAGTGACACCATTACTGATCATATTATGGTTACAATCACATGAAGAGGATGACTTTTGGGTTGGTATGGGCCGCATGCCCATACACACCTCAAATACTTCAATTTTCAAACACTCATTAACAACTTCATCATATGAGCTGGGCTCATGCTTGAGGACCTTAAGGTGAACTTCCTACCTCAATGATCACGTGAACATGTCATAAAGTTGATCATTTGAGAACCTTGTTCTGCATGTATAGATGACCAAATGATACATATGCACACAATCAAAGTTTGACTCACCCTTGGCTTGTGCTATGGAGGTGAGTGATTAGATGCCAAGGTTAAAAAGTCTATAGATATCAAATTACTGGAGGAAATCATCCATAAGGAGTTACAAAGTAGAGAGAGAATCTAGAGGTAGACTCTGAAACCAAACAAGAGCTTCAGCTCATAGATAATGAGTGAATAACTTCAACATCATGCCTTCATCCTATTCCCAATCCATACATTCCATCATGAATGCTGCAATATACTCCATGGGACTAGAGTCTCAAGTCCCATTGAACTTAGGTAGTTTAGGGATAGGAGTGGGAATGACAATAACATGTACTCAAGGGGTTAGAGGATTCCAATAGAGATCCTCATAGGCATAGTTGATAGCAGGATGGCAATGAGTTCTAGGAGGGGGGTTGTGATGGTAATGATACTACCTATGCCCATAAACATCATCATAACCATGATCATAAAGAGGATGATGCTGAGGTGGTTCTTGATATGGGGGATGCTCATGCTAAAAATTATCTCTACCTTAGGGTGGGGAATGACCACAAGAAATATATTGTTCCCCATAGGGGTGATGGGATGAGGTGGCATACTCATGGAAATGGTCATGCTGACCTAAGTCTCCCTGATGCTGGTCATGTGCCATCAGATGATGGTCAACTAGAGGGTGCTCATGTTCATGATAGACATCCCATAGATCTCTAGTTTGTAGGTGGTGATCAAAATCAACACACTCATTTAAAACTCTAAAGGAAGGGCTAGGAGGATGTGAGGAATCCTCATGTTGAAGATACCTCTCTAAGTTGGAATACCTATGACCCATAACATGGATATGAGGGTGTTATTACTATAGAGTCTCCTATCAAGAAAAAGGTGGGTAAATCATGTGAGAACTAGTTGAGGCATTCAAAACTAAATGGGTGTGATATCTATCTCTAGAAGGAGCACACCATCAATTCCTAATGGGGAAGGATGTACTACACTCACCTAAAGGTGTCTACAATAATCATCAATGATTACATGTAGCTCATTAGGTCCCAATCATGCAAGGGGATCCTCATCACCTCAAATAGGTGAATGAGATGTGGCATGATGTTGAGAAGAAGCACCTTCAGATGAATGAAACTCAGATTGGTGAAAAAGAGATCAAGTCTATTGGTTATAGTCTTACCAATATTGTTCCCTTTAGAATATGAAAGGTTGTAGATCACCATGCTGTGTCAAGGGAACTTCTTGGATCCTAAGGTGTCTATGGTGTACCATAACAACTATGGTTTGCTCATGAGTGAGCTCAGGGATGAGACCCTGAATCTAATGGGATTAGTTCCCTAAGGGTGGGAGGTTGGCCATGGATGCAATGAAGCAAAAGTAATGTAGAAGATTAAAAAAAATGCAAACTGATGGAGAACCAATAGGGATAATGACACATAACCAAAGTAGTAGAAAATAACCAAGGTGAGAGCTAAAACACAAATAAAATTAAAGCCTAACAACTAATAAAGGGGAGTTGGCTAAGAGAGATATAAACAAGATAGAATGAGCATGATACCATATATGAGGTCCCAATAGGTATGCCAAAATGCATCTCCAAGAATCTGAATGAAACCACTAGTGTTTGGTAGGGGGTACACAGGGTACTTAAACAAATAACTAGAAGGCTCAAGGCTTCTATGGACTATAGGATATCTATAGTGGCTACCCAATTTTTTGGCTTGCACGAAGATATAGATTGACTTGTAAACCATGTTGGGGCTAACATGATTAAGTGTAAAAAGGATGTAGGTATATCTAATAGATCTAACCATAGTAAAGCAAGTAGCTAAGACTAGATAACTGATTGCATACAAATTATGAAAACAATAATGCCAAATAAAGAGAGCTAACAAATGATATGTAAACCTAGAAAACCAGGCACTTTCAGGATAAATTAAATATGTTTTAAGTAATAAAGACGTTTTTAAGCAAGGGTTCAAGAGCATGCCTAGTCTAAGTTTGAGCTATCTTTTACTGTCAACACTATTGTTTTCTAACAATGCAATTTTCTAGTTTAGCAAGAGATTGTTTAAGCAAGTTATATTGATTGTTTTGAGCATATAGGTTCTTATTATGTAAAGAGAAATGTTAACAATGCAATCATAACATATGAAGAGATATATTTCAAGCAATGAATATAATCTTTAACCACATACAAATGCATAAACTTCAAAAATTATCCTAGATAATTCCCTAACAATCTAAATCACTGAAACAAATCAAACCCTCGCATATATACTACTGAAAACAAATAAAAATTTCACTTTACAAAGAAAAGTGTCCTCATATCAAACTCAAAATGAATGTGCAAGTTTTTTTCCAACTAATTATCCAAGCTAAGAAGTAAGAGAGGAAGAGGATTAGGCTGTGCGTAAGCTGAGTCTAGATCAAGAGCCAAAAGCTATGGAAGAGGTGAAGGTGAAGCTACCAAACTATGAGAGCCAATGCAAAGAGCACAATAATAGGTGAAATGGGGTCTTGAGGGAGCAAATAACAACCCATAAGCTTTAGGAACACTGTAGAGAGCAATGTAAATCACCGATATAAGCTGCAGTAGAGTAGGGCATCCCTTATCACAATAAAAGCTATTGTGCCAAGCAAGAACCAAGATAAATTCAAGAAGACAACCAAGATTTGAGTGTGATGATCAAGTGAGAAGATCAAAGAAATAAATATAGGAGATAGATCAAGAGAGAGGCTCAAATGAATGAGAAAAAGGCATATATCTCAACCATACTAGCCATCTTTAGCTATTTAGGCCCAAACATGGCACTTATTCACATGTTTTACCTAGGTCATAAATTTTATGAAGGAAACATGTGGCCTAGGCCATGGGTTTCCTCCCTAAGCCATGACCTAGGTTAAAAGGCCATATAGGGTGGTCAAAAAGTCTCTGAAAGGGCCCTAGGAGGTGCCTAGAGAGCCTGTCTGGCACGCAAAAGCCCTGAGATGGACTGAAAATGTATAGGGGATTAGAGTATGATGCAAGAAAGGTCCAAGTGAGTGGTGAATGTCTAGAATCAGGATAAATAAGTGTTGGAAATATTGTCATTGATGTCAAAGGTTTAGTATATTGGTGATAAAGGCCCCACTGCATTTAATGTTGTTTATCTTGGCTAATGTGAGTTAATATTTATTTAATATTAATGAATATATTTTTGGTTGCATATGAGACAAAAAAAGGGCCCATGTAGAAGTCGACGAGCCACGTGGTAAAGACAAAAGAAGGTTGGGACGCATTTTCCCTTGAAGATTCATCTTGGGGAATTCCAAGAGTCACCAAGTGAAGACAAAAGAGTAAGGGCACAATTTCTCATGAAGGGACACTTTAAGGATTACAAAAAGTCACCAAGACGAGGGAAAAAGATGAAAGGACGTTTTTGGTCATGAAGGGTCACCACATGACTTTTCAAAGGCTTGAATATGAAGGGTCATACAAGTTTGGCTCCATTTTCTATGAGGATTGAAGGGTCACAAAGGGGGAAGGCCAAATGTCATTTAGAAAGCTATAAATAAAGGCTTGAGAAGCCATTTGTAAATATGGAAGATAGAGGTTGATTTGATATTGTATTATCTAGCTTAGAAGAGCAATTGTGAGAGTTGAATATGTTTTGTATTTGTTATATCTAGCTTAGAAGAGCAAAGGTGAGAGAGAGGAAAGAGATGTTGTATTGATCTATCATTTGTTGAGATAGAAACATTGAGAGATAGGTGTGTGGTATACACAAAGGGGTTGGTGCTCGACAAAGGGGTTGGTGATCCTATGGGTTGGTGCTCATGAATAGTAGCTGGGTTGGTGCTCGACAAAGGGGTGTGGTGCTCTTGTGGGTTGGTGCTCGTGACTAGTAGTTGGGTTGGTGCTCGGCAAAGGGGTATGGTGCTTCTGCAAGCTTGGCTTGTGAATATTGTTTGGGTTTGTGCTCATTCATATACTTGAGATTGTTCTCCATGGTTTTCCCCACATTGGGTTTCCACATTATATCTGGTGTCTCTCTCTATCTTGTGTGGTGTTTATTATTTGAGTTTTATTGCATATCTTGAATGTTTGATTAAGTGAAATTTGGTTAAAGGAAAGTTTTATAAGATATATGATATACTGATTCACCCCCCCTCTCAGTATATCCCGTGCTTAACAATTGGTATCAGAGTAGGTTCCTTCAGAAAAGGTTTAACAACTTGAAGGTAGATCAAAGAAAAGCATAAGATGGCCAAGCAACTAAAGGAGAATCAAGAGTTGAAATCTGTGGTTGAGGCTCTTAAGGAAAAGGTGTGTATCTTGGATTCTAAGTTGGCTATAGAAGTAAAAGAAAATAAGATATTTATTCAGGATCTTAAGAATCAATTAGAGGTTGTAACTTCAATTTTAACATCAAAAGAAGAAGAGTGTAATCAGTTGAAGGTTGAGTTAGGTTCCTTAAAGGATAATCATGAGAAGCTTATAATCAAGGTTGAGAAAGATCATGAAATATTAGTCCAAGGAAAGAAGGATGCAAGTTTTGAAGGCAAATCAAAGAAGCCGATCAGGCAACCCAATGCTTTTAAGTTTTCAAATTCTTTTCATGGCCATTGTTTTGTTTGTCATCATGTTGGTCATAGGGCAAGAGACTATATGAGGAGAAGCAATCAGTCAAAGGGAGATCTCAGTCACATTCAAGAAAAAGTTATGAGAAATATTGTTTGCTTTTGTTGTCATGAGGTTGGATATATTGCTAAGTTATGTCCAAAATAAGTAAAGAGATCTTCAAAGTATGTCAAAGGTTATAGAGCCCCTTAAAGATATGAGAAGAGTCAAATTAAGGTTTGGAGACCTAAAATAGTAAAGGTTGATCAGGTTGAGTTTAAGAGTGAAAATGAATTACTTGCTATAGTAGATAAAGAATCAGATAGGAAGGATTGTGCAGAATCTCTTGTTACATTTGAGCATGAGCTTTGTCAAGATAATATAGTTGCAAAAGTTGAGAAGATGAAAAACATTATAAATGTTGAGGTTAGTAAGTCAAAAAGGTTAGACATGCTTAAATGGATTCTAAAAGAAAAACACAAGAAGATCAAGGAAGAAATAGAGGAGATGTGGGAATCTCCTGAGATTTGTTTCTAGGACCCTTTTGTGTGGGGTGTCTCTTTTAGGCTTCAAGGAGACACTTTTAAGAAAAATTGAAGCATGGTGGATGCTATTGGGTCTTGACTATGTTGCATGACAAGAAGGTGAGTTGGCAGATTAAATTGTATATCTTTTGAGGGAATAGATTTTTGAAGAAAATTTTGCATCAATATTAAGGTTTGAGGCTGTTAGAATAATTCTTACATATGCAGTATTTAAAAGTTTTAAAGTGTTTCAAATTATTATGGTCAAATGAAATTAGAATGTTGAAAAAGAGCTAACAGTTTCAGAAAGAAGGAAAAGAATACTCATGCAAATTCAATGAAGAAGGTTAAGAGTTTCAAAGCTCCATTCATCAAGAAGAAGGATCAGAGTTTCAAAGCTCCATTCATCAAGAAGAAGGTTCAGACATGTTCATGGTAGAAGAAACAACCTGAAGATTCTATGTTGGTGCAAACAGCTTTGCATGTAAGAAATAAAGATCAGCCATGTTTCGTTGATAGCGGATGTTCGAAGCATATGACAGGAGATAAGAGTAAAGATCAATGGTGGCATAGTGAAATTCAAAGATAAAACCACTACCAGAATAACCAAAAAAGGTATTTTAAGTTTGGATATTAGTAGAACCAAAGCTAAGAATGTTTTGTAAGCATAATCTCTTGAGTGTAAGTCAAATATGTGATCAAGGATACACCTTAAAGTTTCATGCGAAAGGTTGTGAGATTAGAAGGAAATATTCAAATGAGTTGATTGTAGATTCTCAAAGGACAAGCAATGATTTATCAGATATCTTCTTAAAGGCACGATTAAAGGACACATTCAAAGATCTACGAGAGGAGTTGGGAGTAATTTCTATTACTTCCTGCAATTGATGTTCAACATCAATTGAGGGGGAGCTAAGTGTTAGCTCCAGGTAGGCCCTTTGCCATTGATGTCAAAGGGAGAGAATAACAGGTACAAGTACAGGTGCATAAAATAAGTACAAAGAATAGGTACATGTTACTACAGTAAGGGGGAGTTACTATATGTTTTTAGATGATAGTATGTGCAGGTGATAGGATGTGGTAGTTTCAGGATTGAGGTTGCCATCAATGACAAAGGGGGAGATTGTTGGAAATATTTTCATTGATGTCAAAGGTTTAGTATTATTGGTGATAAAGGCCCCATTGCATTTAATGTTTTTTATCTTGGCTAATGTGAGTTAATATTTATTTAATATTAACAAATATATTTTTGGTTGCATATGAGACAAAAGAAGGGTCCATGGAGAAGTCGAAGAGCCACGGGGTAAAGATAAAAGAAGGTTGGGACGCATTTTCCCATGAAGAGTCATCTTGGGGAATTCCAAGAGTCACCAAGTGAAGACAAAAGAGTAAGGGCACAATTTCTCATGAAGGGACACTTTAAGGAATATGAAAAGTCACCAAGATGAGGACAAAAGATGGAACAACATTTTTGGTCATGAAGGGTCACCACATGACTTTTCAAAGGCTTGAATATGAAGGGTCATACAAGTTTGGCACCATTTTCCATGAGGATTGAACGGTCACAAAGGGGGAAGGCCAAAGGTCATTTGGAAAGCTATAAATAAAGGCTTGATAAGCCATTTGTAAATATGGAAGATAGAGGTTGATTTGATATTGTATTATCTAGCTTAGAAGAGCAATTGTGAGAGTTGAATATGTTTTGTATTTGTTATATCTAGCTTAGAAGAGCAAAGGTGAGAGAGAGGAAAGAGATGTATTGATCTATCATTTGTTGAGATAGAAACATTGAGAGATAGGTGTGTGGTATACACAAAGGGGTTGGTGCTCACAAATTGTTGCTGGGTTGGTGCTCATGAATAGTAGCTGGGTTGGTGCTCAACAAAGGAGTGTGGTGATCTTATGGGTTGGTGCTCATGAATAGTAGCTGGGTTGGTGCTTGGCAAAGGGGTATGGTGCTCCTGCAAGCTTGGCTTGCGAATATTATTTGGGTTTGTGCTCATTCATATACTTGAGATTGTTCTCCGTGGTTTTTCCCACATTGGGTTTCCATGTTATGTTTGGTGTCTCTCTCTATCTTGTGTGGTGTTTATTGTTTGAGTTTTATTGCATATCTTGAATGTTTGATTAAGTGAAATTTGGTTAAAGGAAAGTTTTAGAAGATATATGATATACTGATTCACCCCCCCTCTCAGTATATCCCATGCTTAACAATAAGGTTGGTATTCTATACATGAGTAGGGTCATGAGAAGTATGATTAAAAACATGAGGATGTATAATTAGTGCTTTGCATATATATTTTAGTTTCTTATAGATTTATATAAAGTTACAAATCATTTTTAGTGGGGACATATTACTCACATTCAACAATACAAACCTTTTCTAGTGCATCCATTACATTGACACATGTTGTAAATTATTTAGATCTTTCTCCCTTCTTTTTTTGATACTTTGCTTCATTTTAGTTTCTAGTTTTATTGGTTTCAATATTCCAAAAATACAAAAAAATCATATATTTTAAAAATGTAAAAACATTCAAAATAGTCTAAATTTTTAAAAACTAGGTCCTCAACATGATTAACAATATTGTCTACATCTTTGTAATATGTTATTTATCTCATGATTAATCAATAACATATTTTTATACATCACACATATATTTCACTGGTATTCATGAGTGTTGTGAAAGAGATACCAAAATTTTGTAAGGACTAAGACATTGGAATTTCCTCTACCCATTAACCTTTCTAAGTTAGGGACATCTTATTATCAAGTGACAATATGCAGATGCTATCATTTTATGACCCTTATGCTATTGAGCTATTATCTTATTTATAAATGTCTTTCTAATATCTCTATCTTATATAGTGTACATGAATAGGCTATTTGATAGGATATGATCACATTAAATATGCATAGTTTAGACTACCTTTTTAGTTTTATGTTCCATTGATGTTGTTGAATTTTACATAATAGATTACCTCTTATTTTTCTATTTGTGTTGGCCCTATACATTGTATTTAAAAATTTGATTGGTACATATCTATGAGATCTTGTGTGTTGTGTGTGACATTTGAACATGTCTTTGCTTTTGGCCATTCTCCCTATGTGTGTGTGACATTTGAATATGTCCTTTGTTTGTGATATTATTCATGTCTATTATGTATGCAATATTCTAATTTATGACATTTGAACATGTCCCATGTATGTGGCCCCTAGCCTTTATTGGAGAATTTTTAGTGATGTCATCATGATGTCATGGAGGTGTCTTGGTGAGTGGATGAATTACTTTGATAGCCTAAGTAACAATGACAAAGTGTGCAATGTGCTTGTTCTAGTGTGCTTTATGTTGGCTTCGTTGATCTTCAGTTTTGACATGTTTAAAGATGTTCAAGGACAAGTATGGTGGTTAGAGAATGTGAAAGAGGTCCCTAAGATGTTATCTATAATTTGAGTCTTTATTTGCATGAGTGGAATTCATATGGTTGATCATAGTTTTCACCTAGACATTTTGGGTCTAGTGGTAGTAAATCTGAGTAGGTAGTTTGATGACATCACCATTGTCACATGGAAATGAGTGAAGGGGAGTTGGTCATATGGTTTTGATCACATTAGTCCCTAGTTGTTATGTGCTAGATCTAAATTCATGCATCAAAGCATGGTTAAAGATATGAGGGTGTAAAGCTAGCTTCTCAGTCAAAATTCATTGTTTTCCCATACTTTGCCAAATTTGCAATATGGCCAAAAGAGTTGAGTAAGTAGTTTGATGATGGAATATCTTGCACATGTGGAAATTTCATGAGAAGGTAATCATATAGGTTTATTTAGTTTTAAACCTCATTTATTTGTGCTAATTTTTAGTTCATGCAATGAAGTGAAAAAAGATATGCTTATGAAATGTTGGGATCCTATGAAGTTTGACTATGTTTTCCCATACTTAGCCAATTTTACAATGTCACAAGAAGAGTTGAGTGAGCATTTTCACAGTGGTTTTTTCTTTACGTGTGAAGGTGTTAAGAGGAATTGATCATATGGGTTTGTTCAATTTTAATCATAGTTAATTTTTACTAAATTTTAGATCATGCGCTAAAGTGAGGCAAAAGTTATGAAGGAGAAAATTTGGTCTCCCAGATAAAATCCAGACATAGTTGGCTCTGTGATAAAAGTTCTTGAGAAGCAATTTTAATGGTGTTATATCTTGCATGCATGAAGGTTTCAAGTGTAGTGTATCACATGGTTAGATTTTCCTATGTGAGGAGATCATCTGGTTCAAATTTGAGGTCATGCATCGAAGCATATAAGAAGTTATTAAGGTTCAAAAATAGATACTCAAGCATATTGAAAGTGTTAAAGCTTGAGCAAGATCAACAATACATATTTCTATAAGAAATTAAGAAGTAGCGAGATGAGCATAGATGCACAATATTTAAAAACTAAGCAAATGTATAAGATAAGGATCCAATGGCGAGTGTGTGTTCATATAATTTGATCGAATGGTGAGCATTGTTAGTTAAAGACCTAGTTGATCCAAAGAGATCGACAGAATGCATGGAGTCAACATTATAATATTACATGAAATGAGATTAATGTGATTAAGGAATAATGTTTGAGAATTGACACCTATGCATTAAATATAAAAAAATATCAATGATGCATATTTGATTTGAACCTAAGAGGACATGAGATGTGAGAATAGTGGTTGAGGTTTAATTATGATCATTGCCATTTGAATATTTGAATTGGCTAAGGAAAATACCTGTGTCTGGTGTTTGGGCCATAAATTTAGACCTAGAAAGAATTTTCTCATGTAGTAAAAAAAAAGTGGTAGAGGACTCCAAAGTGCATCTAGTAATATGGATTTGAAGATCTAGAAGTGTGTATAAACAAAGATATTAAGCTTCAAAGTTGACTGTAGTTTCATGCTTATTCTGTAAGTGACCCAAGAAGAGTAATTGAGCTTATATGGATGTTATTTTGATGTTTCTTTGTGAATTGGATATTGGGGAGTGTTGTATACTCCATGAGGTTGCTCTGTGTGGTTTCTAGAGGTATGATCAATCTATATTGAATATGAACAATGCTTAAAAAGTTGACTGTATGTTTAGTAATGGTGTTCCTATGTATAAGGTCTATGTTTGAGTTATTTGAGCATATGTAGAGGTGAGCTAAGGTGACTATGATCATTTGAAAATTTCCTAGGGGACATAGGAAGTGGACCTATGCATTTGTAAATGGTCTATGTTCTTAATTTACTAAGAGATGTATCAAAAAGGTGAATGGGTCTCCATAGGAACTAAAAGTGACTTTTGCCTATTTGAAAGCATGTTGTGCTTAAGTGTGACTTATATGAGATACATTAAGGGTGAAGACATGTTTTGTGGCCAACACGGTAATATTGTGATCTTGTTTACTCATGATTGATCTATATATAGTGAACTTAAATGTGTTGGTTTCAAGACTAGTATGTGAGAGATTTGGTGTGGAAGATTTGAGAGAGTTAGAAAGATAAGGATAGGTAGTGTGCCTATTGGTGCATTTAATGAGAATAATAACTAGTTCATTTTGTATATGAACTATAGGTCATGTTTACAATGTCAGGATAGTGCTCTTGCAGTGTGTGGATATGTGAAGAGGTTGGAGTGTGCAAATGAGGATAGTTTGAGTGAAGAAAGAAAGAGTTTATGACATGCCTATGTGAGAGGCTTGTTTGAGAAAGAGAGAGAGGTTATACAGGGGTCAAATAATTAAGAGGTCCATCATCAAGTGTTGAAGACATTAGTTCTTAGGTGGAAGTGTTCTTCTCAAATAGGTTCTAAAGGACTTGATCTTCCTTAGGGGTAATTGCTCCTTGTGAAATAAGGTTTCATTAAAGACCTTTGGTTAGAAGGACTTGATCAAGGTTTTAGGTTAGAAGGACTTGATCGAAGTTTCCTTATTAGAATTAATTTATCAATATATTGTTTGTGATCATCTTATAGGATAGTAGTCCATGTGTTTGTAGGTGTGAGAGTGGGTTTTATTACCCAAAAGGGTTTCCCATGTAGATCATATGTTGTGTATGTGATATTGGATTATTTTTATTAATCACTGCTATGAATGATTTATATGATTCATAAATTCTTGTGTTGAATTCTTAAGTATTTTCAAGGGTTTGTAAATTGAATTGGATTGTTTGCCATTATTGATTCACCCCCACCTCAGTGGATTGTAACTTTAACTATTGATATCAGAGTAGGTCCTTCTTACAAAGTTCAAACACTTGAAGGTGATCAAAGGTACAATGGTTGACAAAGAGGTTATGGATTGTATTCAAGATAATCTAGTATATGATTTATCAAAAATTAAATGTATGAAGACACACATGGAAGATATAGAGACAACAATCAAGAATATGCAGATCATGATGAATAGAAAACAATTGAGAAGTAAATTCATGACTTATTTAGATGTGCTATTATATAAGTATAAAAGGGATTCCATCTCTGCCAAAAGGGTCAAGAATGAAAATTCATTAATCACTAATGGTTAAGAAAAAGGGAGGTCAAATATGAACTATGTCTTAAATGGGTATTACTTCTCCTATAATCAATTAGGTCATAGATATAAGAATCATTCTCTCTCTCCAGAGATCAAAAGGGATCTCATATGTTACAATTGTAACCAACAAGGTTATTTATCTAAAAACTATAGAAGACCATTTTGGAAAAAGGATATACAAGTCATTGACACCATCAAATGGTTCAAGGAGACTAAGTCTAAAGAAGAAAAGAAGCAAAATTCAAGCATACCACCAAAGGAAGAGTCATTGTTTGTTCAAGAAGCCTTAAATACTTAAGAAGATGAAAATAAGAGATGGTTCATAAATAGTGGATGATTAAATCATGTGATAGGATACGAGAGCAAGTTTATCTCTCTAAAGAAAACTAACCCAGGTGTAGTGAGATTTGGTGACAAAAAATATGCTAACATTGTGAGAAAAGATACTATGAGTTTGGACAATGGTCATATGAATACTGAGAATGTCTTATATGTAGAAGGTTTGAAACATAATATTTTAAGTGTAAGCCAAATGTGTAAGTGAGGCAATGTTGTAACTTTTCATGATGATGTATGTGAAGTAAGAAAGGCAAAATTTGATAGATTAGTTGCAAAGGTTTATAAAATAGATAACAAAATGTATATATTCCATGAATCCTAGAAGGAGAAGTGATTCATGAGTCATTTGGAAGAAAGATAACTTTGGAATAGAAGGCTTGGACATATAAATTTTGATAATATGGTAAGGATCAGTTCAAAGGGGTTAGTAAGGCATGTCTTCATGGGAAGAAAACCAAGATAAGATACAAAAACAAGGAATTATCCACTATAGAGGAGTTGGAATTGATCCACACTAATCTATGTGGACCTATGAGAACTCAAAATATTCATGGTAATAGTTACTTCATGCTTCTCATTGATTATTTTACTAGGATGACTTGGATATTCTTTCTTCAAGAAAAATCAAAATATTTTGCCAAATTTGTGGCATTCAAAGCTATTGTGGAAAATGATTAAGGTTCAAGGATCAAGTGTGTGAGATTAGATAGACGAGGTGAGTTTTGGTCTCATAAGTTTGATGATTTCTATGATGAATATGGGATAAGAAGATAATATTCTATTTCTAGAACACCACAACATAATGGTGTGGTTGAAAGGAAAAATAGGACTATTGTTGAAATGGGTAGAACCATGATTTAAGATGCAAAAATATTAGAAGGCTATTAGGAAGAGGTAACCAATACTTCTATGTACATCCTAAATAGGTGCTAAATCAGAGTAAATGGTAATAAGACTCCTTATGAGCTATGGAAGAATAGAACGATTAATGTCAAACATTTCAGAGTGTTGGGAGTAGGTGCTTCATCAAAAGAGATGAAGATAATCGTAGCAAATTTAATTTAAGATCTGATGAGGGCATCTTCTTAGGTTATTATTCTATCAGTACTACATATAGATGCTTAAACAAGAGACTTCACAAGATTGTTAAAAGTTCAAATGTAAGGGTAGATGAGACAAGTAGAGTCAAGAAGCCAAAATTGCAAGTAAGTGACTCAATTCAAAATGTTGTTGTAAACAATGATGAGTTATCTATTCAAATAGATGATGAAGATGAAGAGGAGGAAGAAAGACAAGATACTAAATCTCCATCTAGAAGAATTTAGAAAGATCATCCAATCTCTCAGATTATTAGAAATGTTAGTGCAAGGTTGCAGACTATAAAGAGAATGTTGATCAATCAAAATCAATAACACTCACCTCTATTATCCATGATTGAACCCAAGACATTTATGGAAGCTAGCAAAGATGAAAGTTGGAATGATGTAATGGATGAATAAATTGATCAAATAGAAAGGAATGAAACATGAGACTTAGTTCCTAGACCAAAAGATAAAAATGTGATAGGTACCGAATGGGTTTTCAAAAAGAAGATGAATAATAAAGGAGAAGTCATGAGAAGTCACCAGAAATAAGGCTAGATTGGTGTGTAAAGGATATGCTTAGGTTAAAGGAATAGATTTTGATGAGACTTTTGCTCCTATGGCAAGGATGGAAGTAATTAGACTCTTTTTTGGCATATGCATGTTTCAAAGATTTTAAGGTATATCAAATGGATGTGAAATCTACATTCTTGAATGCCAATTTAGAAGATTAAGTCTACATTAAGTTACTTGAAGGATACTTCATGTCAAATAATCAAGATTTTGTGTGTAAATTGAAGAAAGATCTGTATAGTCTTAAACAAGCTCCTAGAGATTGGTATGATAGGCTAGATAAGTATATTTTGAGTCAAGGTTTTAAAATGGGGATAGCTAATAGTAATTTTTAGATTAAAATAGAAGGCAATCATTAATTGATAGTTTTTGTATATGTTGATGACATAATTTTTGGATCTGACAATGATAAATTGAGTAAAGAATTTGTAGATACTATGAAGATTGTGTTTGAAATGTCAATGTTGGGAAAAATGTCTTACTTCTTAGGACTATAGATAAATTAACTTGATATAGGGATTTTCATTTCTTAAAATAAATACATCAAGGATATGCTAAGGAAGTTTGACATGATGGATTGAGATATAATGGGTAATCCAATGATAATAGGATGCAAGTTAAGTAAACTAGATGACTCAGTAAAAGTTGATCAAAGTTTGTATAGATCCATGATTGGAAGTGTTTTATACTCTACTACATCTAGGCTTGATATCATGCAAATAGTAGGTCTTGTAGGAAGGTTTCAAGCTGATCTTAGATAATCTCACTTGAAAGCAATCAAAATGATCTTAAGATATCTCAAAGGCACCATAGACTATGGTTTATGGTATTTTGAGCGTAAAGACTTCTCTTTGAAATCATATACTGATGCTGACTGGGTAGGATGTGTGGATGATATGACTAGTACCAGTGGTGGGGTATTCTTCATGGGAGAATTTTTGGTGTCTTGGTTAAGCAAGAATCAAGCCTCAATGTCTCTGTCAAATATAGAAGCTGAGTATATAACAACTGCCTCTTATTTCACACAAGTCATGTGGATGAAACAAACATTGGAGGATTACAAGGTAAGATAAAATGGACCTTATCCTATTTATTATGACAATACTACCGCAATTAGTATCTCAAAGAATCTTTTTATGTATTCAAAAACTAAAAACATTCCTATTTTATATCATTTCTTGAGAGAACAAGTGATTAATCAATGTGTCAAGCTGGAGCATGTGCCTATAAAAGAAAAACTTATAGATATTATGACCAAACCATTGTCAAAAGCTACTTTTGAGTATCTAAGACATAAATTGGGTGTTATTTATTTCTCTATGAATTAATAGAAGGTATATGGTTAAGAGGGAGCAACAAATTCATAATATTTCTCTAGAGGTTTGTAAAGAAGCTATATTGCAGATGCAAAATTGGTGGTCATGAAAGTGTCTTGAGAAAGAAGGTTGGTAAGCATGTGTGGTGGTTCTTTGTCAGGAATCTAGAACAACAAACATGCTCTGATCCCACTTGTCAAGATGCGAAATCAGAAACATACAATTGATTACCAAACTTCAAACAACTTAATATGCGGAAATAAACCAGATTCACCAAGTAGCAAGAATTCAGAATAACACAGCATATGAGAGACAATACACAACTTGTATTAACACTTTATACAGAAAAGAATACAATAAAGAAGATGCCACTTCTTCTCCACCACCTTACAGAGGTTTCCCACACCTCAAGTGAACAGTAATTCTTCTCCCCAAAGCTCTCCCTCTCACAGGTCCCAACACCCAACTCAAATACAGAGTTGGTGTTCACCTTCCCATGCTCCACGCACACCACAAGTGCTCCACGCACTCCACAAGCACTCCACGTGCTCCACAAGTACTCAAGGTACTTCAAGTAGATCTCCCATGAATCTGCAACAACCTGCAATTCAACAGACCATACTTATGGAAGGAACTCCCTTGCCTTCCTCTTGCTCTATCCGAGTACACACCTGTACTCCAAGTAGATCCTGCCTGATACTGCTCCCTGTTGTGTTGCTGTCTGTATGACCTTGCACACCTGCAAATCAAACAATGGTTCTGCTCACCTGTGAACCTCGACCTTGCACACACATACACCTGCAGATCAATGATCTTACTTACCATGTAGATCTCTTATATAGGCCATGCAACTGTGACCAAGATCCTACACTCCTGAAGAACCCAGCTGGCTCTCCAATCCAGCACCAACACACCTGGTACTGTGGCACTAGGAGGAACGCACCATTGCTCTACCTCACGCACAGAAGGAGCTTATAATTATGCTCTCTTACTCCCTAGCACACTTTTCCAATACAACCATGAGTCTATTATATAGATCTCATCCAAACAATAATTAGACATCTAATTACAATAATTAGATCCGCAGCTCTCAGTCTAAAATTAGATCTCTTCATGCAAACACTTGGTTCGTTAGCTAACTGCCCGTAAATAGCTCGCAGTCGAACCACACAGGCGACCGACGTCGGTCCCTGTCTGCCTGGGGGTCGCCGACGCCGGCCGATCTTTGACCGACATCGGTTTCTTTCCTGCCCTATCCTGCCGACGTCGGTTGGCCTGACCGACGCCGGTGTCTCTGACACTCAGCAACTCTCCTGCAACCTCCTCTGTATCTGCATCAGTGAAGCTTTTAGCTCCACAATCCTAACATTCTTCATTATGTGTGGAGATTTGAAGAAGCTCAAGTGGTGAAATTGCTTATAAATATTAGGGGGAAGTTCCTCTCAGATGTCTCTTGGTAAGTTCCATCATATTTTAGTATTTTGTGTGTTCTATCTTCATTGGTTGCAGTGCTTGGTTAAAGTAAGTGTTGGCATAGAGCAAAAAGGACGTTATCAAGGCAAGAAGATGTAGGATCAAAGTAAGGGGGAGTTTGTATCATATATATAATATAGTATTTTACCATTTGATAGTCTTTTTAGGTCCTTAGGATCAGTTGGTGCCCACTTTGTCATTGTGTCAAAGGGGGAGAAAGTTCCTATTGAGGGAATGCTTAAAGGGAGAAAAAGGTGAGCTATATATTAATATATATGATGTTTGTTGACATAAATGAAAAATGGGGATATTTTTGGATAATTTTTAGTGATATCATGGTGATGTGATGGAGGTGTCCTAATGAGTGGATGAAGTGCTTTGATAGCCTATGTAACAATGACAAAGTGTGCAATGTGCTTGTTCTAGTGTGCTTTATGTTGGCTTGGTTGATCTTTAGTTTTGGCATGTTTATAGATGTTTAGGGATGAGTATGGTGGTTAAATAATGTGCAAGAGGTCCCTAAGATGTTATATATGCTTTGAGTGATTATATGCATGAGTGAAATTCATCTGGTTGATCATAGTTTTCACCTATACACTTTGGGTCTAATGGCAGTAAATCTGAGTAGGAAGTTTGATGACATCACCATTGCCATGTGGAAATGAGTCAAGGGGAGTTGGTCATATGGTTGTGATCATATTAGTCCCTAGTTATTATGCACTAGATCTCAAATCATGCATTGAAGTGTGGTTAAAAATATGAGGGTACAAAGTTGGCTTCTCAGTCAAAATTCATTATTTTCCCATACTTAGCCAAATTTGTAATATGGCCAGAAAGAGCTGAGTAAGTAGTTTGATGATGGAATATCTTGTGCATGTGGATGTTTCAAGAGAAGGTGATCATATGGGTTTTTTTAGTTTTGGACCTAGTTTATTTTAACTAATTTTTATATCATGTGATGATCCACGTTAAAAAATATTCTTATGCAAAGTTGGGCTCCTAGGTAATTTGATTGTGTTTTCCCATACTTAGCCAATTTTTCAATGTGGCAAGAAGAGTCGAGTGAGAATTTACACATGTGAAGGTGTTAAGAGAAAATGATCATATGGGTTTGTTCAGTTTTGAGCATAGTTGATTTGCACTAAATTTTAGATCATGTGCTAAAGTGAGGCAAAAGTTATGAAGGAGCAAAGTTGGTATCCCAGACAAAATATAGACATAGTTGGCTTTGTGATAGAAGTTCTTGAGAAGGCATTTTAATGGAATTATAACTCACATGCATGAAGGTTTCAGGAGTAATGTGTCACATGGTTGGATTATCCTGTGTGAGGAGATCATCTAGTCTAAATTTGAGATCATGCATCAAATCATAAAATAACTTCTTAAGGTTCAAAATGGCTACTAAGGGATATTGAAAGGGTCCCCATAGTTAGTTTTGAAAGTGTTACAGCTCAGGCAAGATCAATGGTGCACGTTGCTCCAAGAAGTTAGGAAGTAGTGAGATGAGGACAAATTCATAATGTTTAATGACTAAGAAAAGGTACAGGATAAGGATCCAATAGTGAATAGGTGTTCATACTATTTAATCAAATGATGAACATTGATAATTAAAGACCTAGTTGATCTGAAGAGATTGATGAAGTGTGTGAAGTCAACATTATAAGATTGCATGAAATGAGGTCAACATGACTAAGGTTTAATGTTTGAGCATTGGGGCCTATGTGTTAAAGATTGAAAAATATCAATGATGTGTATTTGATTTGAAGCTAAGAGGACCTAAGATATGAGCATAGTGGTAAAGGTTTAATTATGACCATTTCCATTTGAATATTTGAATTTGCTAAGGAAATACCAGTGTTTGGTTTTTGGGCCATAACTTTATATCTAGAAATAATTTGGTCATACAATAAAAATTAAAGTGGTAGAGGACTCCAAGGCACATATGGAAATATGGATTTGAAGATTTTAAAGTGTGTATAGACAAAGACATTGAGCTTCAAATTTGAATATGGTTTCATGTTTATTCTACAAGTGACCTGAGAAGAGTAATTGAGCTTATATGGATGATGTTTCAATGTTTCTTGGTGAATTGGGTATTGGAGAGTGTTGTAGATTCCATGAGGTTAATATGTATGGTTTTTGGAGGTATGAACAATCTATATTTAGTATGAATAATTATTAAGAAGTTGACTGTATGTTTGGTAATGGTGTTCTTATGTATAAGGTCTATGTTTGAGTTGTTTGAGCATACACAAAGGTAAGCTAAGGTTACTGTGATCATTTGAAAATTTATTAGGAGACATAAGGAGTGGACCTATTTATTTTTAAATGGTCTTATGATCTTAGTTTTCTTAGATATGTATAAAAAAGGTGAATGGGTCTCCATAGAGCCTAAAAGTGACTTAGGCCTATTTGAAAACATGTTGTGCTTAAGTGTGACATATATGAGATGCCTTAAGGGTGAAGGCATGTTTTGTGGCTGATAAGGAAATATTGTGATCTTGTTTATTCATGATTACTCTATATATAGTGAAATCAAATGTGTTGGTTTCAAGAATAGTATGTGAGAGACTTGGTGTGGAAGATTTGAGAGAGTTGGAGAGCAAAGGATAGGTAGTGTGCCTATTGGTGGAGTTAACGAGTATAATAGTTTGTTGACTATGTGTGTGACCTATAGGTCATGTTATTAATGTAAGGATAGTGCTCTTAGAGTGTGTAGATATGTGAAGAATTTTGAGTGTGCAGTTGAGGGTAGTTTGAGTGAAGAAGGAAAGAGTTTATGGCATACCTATGTGAGAGGCTTGTTTGAGAAAGAGAGAGAGGCTATGTAGGGGTCAGATAATTAAGAGTTACATCATCAAGTGTTGAAGACATTAGTTATTAGGTGGAAGTATTATACTCAAGTAGGGTGTAAAGGACTTGATCTTCCTTAGGGGCAGTTGCTCCTTGTGAAACATGGTTTCATTAAAGACCTTTGGTCAGAAGGACTTGATCAAGGTTGTAGGTCAGAAGGACTTGACCTAAGGTTCCTGATCAGAAAGACTTGATCAGTCTCTTATTTGTGATCATCTCATATGACAATAGTCCATGTGTTTTTAGGTTTGAAATTGGGTTTTATTCCCCAATAGGGTTTCCCATGGAGATCTTGTGTTGTGTATGTGATCTTGCATTATGTTTAATGTTTAATGCTATGAATGAAATGTATGATTCATAAATTATTATGTTGAATGCTTAAGTATTTAAAAGGTTTTGTAAATTTAATTATATTGTTTACCATCACTTATTCACCCCCCTATCAGTGGATTGTGCCTCTAATAGCTTTTTGTTTGACATTTATCTCATTATGCTTGTTGTGTGTGTGATTATTGAGTTTGATAAGTGCCATGATACATATATTTCAATCATAACATAACATAATAATTATAATTTTTAATTATATGAGCTTCATTGACATATTTTATAGGCCTTGCCTCATGAGTTACATACAAAAATGTAAATCTTACTATGTTAACACACTTTTTCCATATGCTACAATTTTCAATGATGACATCTTTACTGCACATGTTCTAAGTTAAATTTATTTTGAGATGAGTTAATTTTCAAGATCAAACTCCCTCACCTCAAAATGGGGGAATTTTAGTGGGCTTCTTATGTATGAGAAGAGCAAAAATTAGTTTTTACACAAATGTAGTTTCAAAAAGTTTTCAAATGTTACAAAATTCAATTATTGGCACATATTATGGCGGCATGTGTCATGTATATGCACTCTTACTCCAATTTCAAAGAAAAAATTCACACAATTCCAAAGTTTTCAACTAAAATTTAAAATAAACATCTACATATAGTTTTAAATCCTACAGTTATGTATTGGGGTCATGATACAGTTATATGCCACATTCTTAATTATATTTTATTAGCTAAAGACATGGTAGGAGCATGTGTATATTTCATTCTCTTGTGATCACACATTTTTAGGAATAGAGTTGAAATTGAATCTACAATACATATACAATGATTAATTTAATTTAGTTGCATAGTGTATGACTTGGAGTTTATTGTGCACTCCAACATTATGTGTGCAAATCTATTTTGGATTTCAACTTGTTTCGTGTCTTTGGGTTATAAAGACTAGAAAAGATAAATTGAGGTTTCACTGAACTTCAATGGGTGTTGATTTTATTATACAATTGCAAAACAATGTTAGGGTTTGATCACCCCCAACATTCTCCACTGGTTTAACTAATGACCCATCTTCTCCAAGTGTTTCATGGAGGGGCACTAATTCTCTAATGCTTCAAGGAATCATCATCATCAAGCAAAGCCACAAAGAGTTTGGTTTTATAAATCATAGGTGTATTCCTTCCATACTCTCATTTCAATTTTCAAAATGTTAAATTTTGAACAACTTTCAAATTTTCAAAATTTCAAGCAATTTTTGAATTTTTAAATTTCAAACAAATTTTCAAATTTAAAAAAAAATTACAAATTTTAAATTCAATATTTTCAAATTTTAGTTTTCAAACGAAAAAAGTAACTACTTAATGTGTTTTTGAGGGTTTGACAAAGTGTATGGTGCATTGCATGATTGAAGTATCAACTCAAAGACAAAATGTGTCTTACACATTGAGGTATAACTTTTATTTAATCTAGCAATTTCATTTCTAGACTAAAGGGTGGAAAAGGTAGTAACCTAAATCTGGTATGAATACTTGATCATGCATATTTTACCCTTTTTTGTATTTAATTAACTTGTGCACTTAATTCATACCTATTTCTCTACTTCATCTTATCCTAAACATAAGAAATGACCTATTTTTATATTAAGGTCATCATTTTATGCATATAGAAATGTTTTGATTGCTAAAAACACCATTATGCAGTTGTATGCCTTAGCCTAGACCCAAATTTCAACACTTTTCCCTAGGGAACATGATCACCCAATAAGGAAAATAGTGGTAAATATTGTTATCCCTATCCAACGTTCATGTCCTTCTCCCACCAATGGTTATATTTTCAAATTAAATTCTTCCTTAGGTCATCTTCCATGTTTTTAGGCTTCCTAGTGTGTGGTCATTCATTTTGATTTATTATAGAGGCATACTTAAGTCACTTATTACACAACTTGGCAATTTTAATTCAGATGCTTATTTACACAAGTGTACAATGAGCAAAAGTTCTATATTTTTCCCAATTTAGGTTCTAAGTACCTCAAATAGTCCTTGACCAAGTCTCAATCCAATTTTATGCAACCCTATCCAAACATGATTAAGTATTTAAGATCATTTTAGATGCATTCATATAGTCAAAAGAGCACAATTGAATGAAGCACTTAGGTTGGAGAACTGCATTGGGCTTGATTTCCCTCCTTGGAGTATTGGATATGTATGCAATGTTCAACCATTGTGGGGGTGATTGGGGTCAACTAAGCCCAACTACACTCATTTTTCATACTCGTAGGTCATTCAATCATTGCATTCCCTACTAGTGTTTAAAACTTAAAAAATCTATTTGCAGGTCTCTAACACACTTTTGAAGTCAAATCCTCATATACAGACGTATTTCCAACTATTGTATGTAAATTTGACGTAAATTCTAGCTTTTTGTAAAAAGAAAAAAATGATAAACATAGTCAATAATAACCAATGTTTTTGTCCTTTCATGGTTTTAGATCCAACTTCTAAGAAGATTATAGGTTTGATCCCTTTTTCCAATTTATGCATTCTATCAGTTAACACAGTCAATTAGACGGATCAAAAAGCTAAGTTTATCTTTCATTTACATAGTTTAGTCTTACTTGCAATCATTATTTTTCATCTAATTCAATCATTTAATTTTAATTTACTATTTAAAGTGCACTTACAACACCCTACACTATTATATTCTATTTATCACAATTAAGATTAATCACCACATTAATTTAATTCAAGATAAAACATGATGAAAGGTGATTCCCAATTCATAATTGACATACTGTCAAATCAAAGAGACCTTTCCCAAGTCATCATTGGAAAAATGTAATATATATCTTGTCATGACTAAATGTTTTAATCAAAACATAGAGGGAACAAATAACCTTACACAGTATTCCCCCTCACCTGGGGTAGGGTTTGAAGACATTATTTTTAAAGAAGAGTGGCTCTCTTAGTGCAAATCATTAAGGAGTGCATTATAATATCTTAATTAATTTTGTAGTAAATTAAATATCAAAGTATATCAAACTCCTACCCCTAATTCATGGGCATAAATAAGGTAGAGGTTGTTTATGCTCTTGATCGACCTCCTTCTTTGATTAGAAGAGAGAGACACTCAAGTAATGTAAGGGCTTAAGCCTAACTATACATAGTCCATTCAATCAGTAGGGAGAAGGTCTATCATATTTTTCTATCATAGTTCAATTACATAATATAATGGGACCTCTTGATAACATATTGGTTAATTGGTTGTGGATGAGTATGTTTACTTATTTGGCCTCCCCTCTCTTTAGTTTTTAAAATGATACCCTAATACCATCCTCACATATTTTCTATGAATTTAAAATGATAATCTACTATCATATTAACACAATTTTAAGTGAGATTTGAGCATATTTTTTTAACTTAAAATAATACTATATTGTCATCTTAACACATTTTTTGTTAAATTTCATAAGTAGGAAGGTCATAAGAGAAATGAGTGAGATGGGGATCCTTATATAGTCCTTAATATTGGTAAATTAAACTTTGACATTTCTTCTAATGAGAATTATAGTCTTGTAAGTGATGGAGGTATTCTCTAATGCCTGCACGAATGCTACATTTACACTTTATATCTTAATATGGGTTTGGGCACTAACAAAAAAGTTGAAGATATGGTATTGTAAAGGGCCTAAAATTGGAGTTATCCTAAAGGGTCAAGTGTCTTATGGTGGAAGGTTATTCCCAAGTCATCATTGGCACAATGTCGAAGGGATATTGTCATGGTTAAATGGTCAATTCAATTCTCAAAGAAGGCATATTCTTTGTCTCTTAGTTTGTTTCAATTTCTTGGTCCTATATCTATAAATAGGGCAATAAAGATGCAAACTTCTTACTAATCAAAACATTGAGGGAGAAAATAATCTTACACAAAATTCCCCTAGCCTAGTTAGGGTTTGAAGACATTATTTCATAAGAACCAGGAATTTCTTAGTGTAAGTAATTGAGGTGTGCATTTTAGGGTCTTAGTTCATTTTTGATTAAATTAATACTCAAAGTTTAGGAAGTCCCTTCCCTTAAATCACCAACATTGATAAGGTATAGGTCATTTATGTTTTCTATCGACCTTTTTATTTTGATTGGAAGAGAGAAGCACTCAAATAACATTGGGTGTCTAAGTCCAACTATAGATAGTCCCCTCAACTAGTAGGGAGAGGGATTTAGATTCTCCTCGACTATTAAGGAGGGTTCCTAAAGGGTATTAACCTCCTTATATTAATCACTAGGCACTTGATTGATTTGATGTAATCTAAAGAAATATTATGAATTTTGTGCTTTGGTTTAGGTGGCATGATTTGGTTGTGTTTCCCAAGTTAATTTTGATGACCTATGTTAAAATGATATAAATAAGATATATGCTTTGAGAAAATATGTATGAAAATCAATATATAGACAAGGAAAGTCTATGAAAAAAGTTCTTTTTTATTAGTTTAGTTAGTGGTTTATTGGTTCAATAAGTTTTTTCTTTTTGACTGAATTGATAACACCAGTCATATTGTTTCTTTAGATCAAGATAAAAGTGATAAGTCAATAGGAAAAATATTATACCATGAGAGAGTAGAGGATCCACTTGTTTCAACTCAACAACCAATGTGGAGGAAAATTCATTTTTTGTGTTGATCTAAATTAAGGAGTATATGGAGAAGAGATATTATTTGCTTACTAGGTGTAGGTGAAATCATGCTCAATTAAATTTTTTATCTTATCTCATTAAGTTGGTCTAGTATTAATTAGTATTGGATGGCATGACTGATTACACATTCCATTTATTTGAGATTGATAAATATTAATGTACTTTACAAGGCTCAAATGCTTACCATGGAGACTGAGCTCAAATTTTGAAAAAATATAATAGATGAAATATTTAATTTCATATGTGATCAAATGAATCTAACTTATACCAAATTGCATGCCCCATTTATGCCCAACCTCTACATGTACTGCACCTTTTGACTCCCTTAATCCATTCACTTCCCTTCAAAATCATAAACATGGCAGGGCCTCCACCTAGGAGGATAAGATTAGAGAGGCATGGAATTTGATCCTTAAATTAAAAATTAGATCATGTTGGTGGAGGAAAACATAACCATGCAGGGCCAAGCAACACTTCTAGGGTTAATTCATGGGATAGTGTCTTTATAAGCTAGTGTTCACTTGAATTGGTCTTTGGCACTATTTTCTAAAGGGATATTGTTTTGGATGCCACCTTTATTTGTGATGAGAAAGATTTATTTTTGATAGCTTTGTAATTAAGTGTTGATGAAAATATAAGACAATTTTGGTAATCATTCTATATAACATGGTTTGAATTTAGTGAGTTGATGGGTTAGAGTTACAGTGTTATAATGTACAGGTTTACGAGTTAGGCTTCAATTATCATAGGATTTTATTTTTCACTTTTTGAACAATTTATTAGTGATAAATTTGTATTTTTTATTTATTTTAAAGGTATTAAAATATAATGGTTTTATATTTCAATGAAAAATAGGAACACACGCTACATCCAGGCCCAAGTGTATAATAATTGTCCTTCTCCATTTTGGCCAAGCTAGAATGAACTGAATGCTCTATGTGAACAAGTGGCATAAATTAATTTAATCCTTCAAGCAAGGGTTCTCCCCTAGGTAAATAATCCTACTCTGTTTGGTGGAACAAATTGCAATCTGGGTCTTGTGTGGTTAATCTTGGTTACAAGTTAGCCAGTAAGCAAGGAATAATTTATGTAGGCCCAAATTGGCCTAACCAAAAAAATTGGTCTTAATGGAACCTCATAAAAATAAATGCATTCACATTGTTGGATTTCTAAAATATATTTTTTTAATTTAATAACCTTTAAAAAGGAGCTTTTAGGGCCCAAACAAGGGCATTCTCTGTAAGGTAAACTCAAAACCAATGGAATACATTTTTTTTCAATTGCCCAATAGCCAAAAGAACTTGGTTTTAGATTCTCAAAAATCTATCTTATTAATGAGTTTCACTCCTATAGTTTTATGTCATTGTGATGTGGTGTTATTCATCCTCTTCCTTTCTAAGGTCACTATGAGAAGCTTGCCCAATTTTGGTGATGTGGAACCTTTGGTTGGAGCTTAATAAAAGAATCTTTAGGAATGAGTCTCTATCTTAGGACATACTCATCCATGGAATTTAGGTTGTAATTTTAGAATGGGTCTCTTTTCATTTTAGATCTTGTGGATTTACCTCAAAGTATAGTGATACCCTCATTCTCCATAACTAGCACCTCATATCTCTTCCACCTACCTTCAAAAAGAAAATAACATCCTAAAAAAGGATTCACACCCATTGGGGGCTCCCTAGGTTTGGATAGTATAAGTTAAAAATTGATAGGGACTCAAGAAGCAATTTTGGGGTGACATGCTTTGGTTATATTCTAAGATATTTATATGGTAATTTAATTGAAAAATACTCCTCTTTGCTTCCACATGCTATTAATAAGGAAGCAAAGATTTAGACACTATTATAAGGTCTCTATCTTTCCAAGTCTCATGGGTAGCTCAATATAGAGATAAAAGAAGATTTGATTATGGTCATTAATGTAATGAAAAAACATAGAACTCTCAACTAAAATTCATCTATCTTCTTGGGCCTTATTTTGAATATCAATAATGAATTCCAAAAATATCCTTCTCCCATTACTTTAGGGAAGCTAATAAGTTTATTGACCTCCTCACTAATGTTGGCATTGAGTTGGGAATTTTCTCAAAATTTGAGCTCCTTAATAAAGACGGTATTTATTGTCACAGTTTTCAAAAAAAATCAAAATTTTCAAAAAATGTGTTTTTAATAATTAATTTTGAAGTTGAGGCTTAATTTTTTTAGATTTTAAAAAATTGAAAATTAATTAATTGATTAATATTAATTTATTAATTAACTAAAAATTAAATTTTAGATCAGAACATTGTATTTTCAAACTATGCGAAAACACTTTCAAGCTCCCCATATAAAAAGGCATTGGCTTTCCTCACAAATTACAAAATCAAATCTTTCTTTTATAAGCCATGTAAATGCTTTATGATTTTCCCCAAGTTGATTAAAATACCCTAATTCTTTTCCATGTCATGAAATTTACATTTTTAATTTTGCACTACAATATGCATTTTTGATTTTACATATGGTGAAATTCACAACTTCATTTTGCATTATCCCTTCCTAGGCAAATGGAATATTTATTTTTTACTGTTATGCAATTTCATTTTTTTGCTTCCTTGACCATGAAAATTTAAATTACATTTTCCTTAGTCGTACAATTTTGATTTACACTTTTTTGGGTTATGTAAATGCAAACCTCCATGTTGTAATTACCTTTATTTCTTCCTTATCTTGTAAATTGATTTTAGCATTTCCCCAAATCATGCAAATCCAGTTATTTCCTTAGGTCATGTCAAAATAGAACTTCCTTTCTTCTAAAAATCCATTTGAAGATTGCATGTAAAGATTCGAATGATATTTGCAAAAACAAAATAAAGTAGGGAAATAAGAGAAAATAAATATAGGAACAAATTTCTTCATTTGCATCTACCATGAGAGAGAAATAAGCTAAGGTAAAAATCATAAAGGGGTAATTTTATATTCTTCCACTCATCCATACCAGACTGTATGATGTCCAGGAGGAAAATAAATTTTACAAATTTAAAAGAGAAAGTTTATATCAGCATTTTCATCTTGTTTCAATTTGTCAGGAAGCTGTAAGACAAACCATACACCCCATATGAATGGTGAACAGGAAATATAAGAAAAGGAAAGAAAATTCTATTGTTTTTAACAACAAAAATGAAATCATAAAATGCCCATGGAGAATAAAAAGATGTTTGAAAGAGTCAAAATAAAAAAAGATAAAATACTTTTCTTTTTATCTATCATACCAAATCGTATGGTCATCGTACAATCCCAAAAGAGGAGTGAAAGCATATTTTGATGAAATTTCATATTTTATAGTTTATTTTTACCACATAATTAGCTAGATGACCTCTATAGAGGATCAAAAAGTGACCATAAATAACAAAAGACATTTTTTTGGTTGTTTTGAGAAGATTACCGAATCATATAACCACTGTAAACCTCAAGAAAAGTGTAGTTTAAAAAAAAAATTATTTTTGATGAATTTGTTGTTTCTTTGGCTTGCATAAGACTCCATACGACCACCCAAAAGTGGTGGAAGAAGGTGATAGGGTTGAAGAAAAGTTTTTTTTGTAAATTTGGCCTACAATTTGAAGACAGTACAACCATGTAATAAGGTAAAAACAAAATTTTTAAAGTAAAGGGAAGCAATACCAATTTTTAATTATGCATTGGCTATCAAAAAGTCTTACACCTCATGAAAGGAGTTAAGATTTGATAAAATTAAAAATAATATATTTATGGGGTTTTAAATCTTGGAAAATAAAAAAATTGTGGTTTAAATTAATTTTTGTCCATAAAGTGAAAAAGCCATACATATTTTGGTGAGCTCGGAGGATTTTAAATCTTATAAATTCAATTAGTGATTGAATTTTAGTGTTTTGGCCCAAATTGAAAATAAGCAATACAATTTTAAAATTGAAAAATAAATTTGAAAAATTTCTTTTCAGTTCATTTTCTTTTATCGAAAAAAATCTGTTTTATAGCATTATAAGGTGATTAAACAATAACAATTACAATCATGAAAGGTGATCAAGAGAGAAATTAAAATTTATTCAGGTGGCATTGATAAGCGCTGGAGTACTTTGCCCTGGAAAACTTTTGAGTATGGCCTTCTAGTGTATATTAAATAACTTTTTTTGGCTTTAAGTTATTTAATTTTATCAATTTTATAAATAAAGAATGATTATGTAAATATCTCCCGACTATCAGTTTTCCTATAAAAGTTAATGTCTTCATCCTCTACTCTAGTAAAATTAATTCTAAGAAAAGACAAAGGAATAATTAAATACCAATTCTAGGGTGTGACACCTCTCTCACCATTAGAATCCAATGTATAAAATATCACAGATACTAATCTAGGTCACATTGACTTAGATGAATTTTCGAAGAGAATGAATATAGTGCATAAAACCAATTTTGGTTAGAGCATTTTTGATAGTGGATTAGCACAAGCAACAACATTTTTGATTTCAATGTTGTCTCCTAAATTGGTCTTAGTCATGGCAGATCACTATAATTCAAAGATAAGGAAAGTGAGAGATTTATAGGGTGAGTTAGTGGCAAGTTTCATTCTAGAACATAGATAATATTTTTCACCTTATGGATCAGGAATATTTTGTATATTTGACTCCTAAGTCTTCTCAAAGTTTTTGGGATGACAATAATATTTCTTGTGCTAAGCAAGTCAATAATGGGTGGTTAACCAAACCAAAACATTCTTCCACATGACTCTCAAAGAATATTGAGAGATCTGATTTCAAGAATGAAATAAATGACACAATAACACTATTGCACATAATATTGGGGAGTTAAACAATGAAGAATATTTTGACATAGATGTACAGATTCATTTGGATCATTCTTAGGAACAAACAATAGCTCAATTAGAGACAACTAATCAGTGATACAATTCATAAATAACTAATGGAAGTTAAGGTCATATTAATATTTTATATGATTTCATATTTCCTTTACACTATGGCTAAATGAAGATATTTTGATGGATTACATATAGTAGGTGATTTCAGGAAGATAATAATATATGACTTCTATCCCCAATTGGCATTGAAATAAAATATCCATTAGTTAAAAATGGTAAATGATTATTTCATTCATTTTTTGATTTAGTTATTTGAAAAATATATTTTCAATGTGAGGATATCAATAACGACCACCATAAAGATAACTAGATGGGGAACTTGGTTAATACAATTCCCAACATTCAATTATTTGAGAATCAATGGTTGTGAGATTGCTCCTTATATGCTTTTGTGATATGTTAGTGATAAGTAGGATTTGATGTAAATGGTGAGATAACTTGTTGAAACACATAAGTTTTTGATAGGTCGATATAAGACAAGATTCAAAATTTTAATTTCAATTGGAAAGTATAATTGTCCATCATTGATAAAATCCAAGTGGAGAAATATATGTCTCATTGTAATCTCAAGACTTTTGAGAGTAGGTTTGTATTTAAAATTAGGGGATTGATTGAACATAACCTTGGGTCTTCATTCCAACATCTCTTGCACTTTGAAGATTATTAGATAGATTATTTGTTAGGAATATAGAACGTAGAGTAATATTAATAAATAAAAAATGGAAATAAAATGTAGAAAACACAACATAATTGAGACACAGATTTAACATGGTTCACCCAATATGGGCTACATCCACATAGAAACAACCAATTCTTCTCTTATTCAGTCCAACAAATGAAGGAGAAAACTTACAACACATCCATTGCAATATCCTCTTCACTCACACACAGTGTTCTGTCATGACTATAATGCCCTCATATTAAAAGAGGGTTATTTATTAGAGAAAAAATACACCAACATAATTTTGACCTTTAGATCTATGACCTAATATTGAACGGTCCTGATTTACTATGAAATTACAATATTTTACAATGCATTTTTCACAAACCATGGTGACCTTAGTTGGGGGGCATTGTCCCCCCACACCCCCCTTATCAGAAATTGGGCATTATAATAAGATTAGGCTCCACCATCCAAAAATATCCCACTTGGAGATTGAATGTTACAACTCCACCACTACAACTCTTCCTTATAATTTTATTTGAACTTTGACCTTAGCATGTTTCTCATATTGCTTGTTATCCTTGAAGACATATTGAAGCTGAACAACTCTCCAGCTTCTCCTTTGTGACTACCTTTGTTAGCGTATCTACAAGATTATAACTCATATATATCTTTTCTAACTTTAGTTGGCCATCCTCCAAAATTGAATGAATGAATTGATACTTGAGTTGTATATGTTTGGTTCTTGAGTGGAATGCTAAGATCTTTGCTAAATGAATTACACTCTGGCTATCACTATATAAGCTGTAATCTTCCTACTTCTACCTCAACTCTTCCATGAAATTTTGTATCTATATTATCTCCTTGCTTGCTTTTGTAACTACAACATATTATGCCTTTGTAGTTGACAAAACAACTATCTTCTATAATTTTTAAATCCAACTAACTATTGTATTACTAATAGTGAATATATAACCTGTGGTGCTCCTCCTGCCATATAAATCCCCAACCATGTCTACATCAACATATCCTTGTAAGGTGATATCTGACCCTTCATAATACAAATGTTTATCAGTGGTCCCTCTTAGGTACCTAAGTATCTACTTGATTGCATCCCAGTGCTCTTTTCCTAGATTATTCATAAACCCGCTGACAACCCCCACTATATGAGCAATTTTTGGTCTAGTGTACACCATAACATACATTAAACTTCCAATTGTAGAAGCATATGACACTTTGGATATGTAATTAATTTCTTCTACATTTTATGACACTGTTCCTTGATTAATTTGAAGTGCCCTCCCAAAGGTATACTCATTAGTTTTGCATCTTGCATATTGAACCTCACTAACACCTTATTGATTTACACTTCTTGAAACAATGCCATTTTTATATTTTTCCTGTGTCTTGTTATTATCATACCAAAGATTTGCTTTGCAACACCCAAATACTTCATTGCAAATGAATCTACAATTTTTCATTTGAGCTCATTTATATCATGCACGCTAGAGCCTATAACAAACATGTCATATACATACAATAACAAGATAATATAGTTGCCATTATCTAATCTCTTAAAATAAACACAGTGGTCATAATGACATCTAATGTAACTTTGTTCTATCATAAACATGTCAAATTTAAATACCACTACCTTGGAGCTTACTTTAGGCCATACAAACTCTTCTTCAACCTGCAAACCATTTTTTACTTACCTTTAGCTTTGTATTCATGTGGTTGCTCCATATATTCTCACTCCTCCAAGTTACCATGAAATAAGGAAATCTTCACATCTAACTATTCAAGGTGAAAATCTTCGACTACTACCAAACTTAAAACAATTCTTATGAAAGTCATTTTAACAATTGCAAAAAATATTTCATCAAAATCTATACCTTTATTTTGTGCAAACCCCTTTACAATAAGTCTAGCCTTGTAACTTGTTTTGCCTCCATATTCATCCTTTAACCTATAAACCCATTTATTATGCAATGCTCTTTTACCTATGGGCAGCTGAACCAAATCCCAAGTTTGGTTATGTACCAAGGAGTCCATCTCCTCTTTCATGCCTTGCACCCACTTCTTTCTGGTTTCTACCTACATTGATTATTCATATCTTTCTAGCTCACCACCATCAATCAATAATAAATAATAGAGTGAAGGAGAGTATCATTCAGGGAGTCTACTTAAGCTACTAGATCTTTTAACTACACTTTTAAGAGTTTGAGGTACTTTTTTTAGTTGTTGCACATTCTGATTTTATGGCACTTTTGGAATTTCATTTCTAATAATTTCATCAAGTATTACATATGCTATATTCAACTTTTCTTGTTTCTTTCCTTGCAACTAATCTCTGTACATAACCTCATTAAATATCACATCTCTACTCTTAATGATTTTTTAATTTTTAAAATCCCATAAATAGTAACCAAAATCATTAACTCCATATCCAATAAAAGTACATTTCTTGGATTTTGCTTCAAGCTTGGTTCTATATTCTTTATCAATATGGATAAATGCTTCACAACCAAAAGTCTTTAAGAAGGAATAGCCTACCTTTTTACCTGTCCATGCTTCTGCTAGAATGCCACCATCCAAAGGACTTGAAGGCCCTCTATTTATTAAGTAAACAATAGTATCCATAACATTTACCAAAAAATGTAAGGGCAACCCTGCATAAAATCTCATGCTCTTTGAACGCTCCATGATTGTTTTGTTTATCCTTTATGACACACCATTTTATTATGGTATTCTTAGAACCATCTTCTCTCTATGAATCCCATGGGATGAATAGTAATTATCAAACTCCTTACTTCAGTATTCACCTCCACTATCTTTTTTGTCTCATTCTCAACCAAAGCTTTCCATTTTTTAAAAGTATCAAAATCATTAGATTTTTTTTGTATGCAATAAACCCAAGTTTTTCTATTTACATCATCAATAAAATTAATATTGTAAGAAGAGCCACTAAGAGATGATACCTGAGTTGGTCCTCATATATTTGTATACACAAGCTCTAACTTTTCATCCTTCTTTATCTTCCTAACTCTGAGAAATCTGACTCTCTTCTATTTTCCATACACACAGTGCTCACATAAATCCAAATCCACCTTCTAAAATTTGGAAATAGATTATTTGAGTGGAGAATTTGCATCCCTTTCTCACTCATGTGTCCAATTATATGGCACCATAATTTTGTATATGCTTATGTAGAAGCTAAATCAATAGAATATTCAACATTACCATTAGATAAATATAATGTACCTACCGTATCTCCTTTTGCTATTATTAGAGATATTTTAGTGACCTTCCATGAATTTTTTGCAAATGTAACTATACAACCCTCACTTCCCAATTACCCTTCTAAAATTAGATTTCTTTTCAACTTAGAAACATGCCTCACCTCTTTCATCAACAATTTTTTTCTATTCTATAATTTTATATGTATCTTACCCTTTCCTCCTATTTTACAAGGTTCACCATCACCCAAATAAACCTGTCCAAAATCACCTTGAACATAGTCTTGAAAATATTTCTTATGGGGTGTAGCATGAAATGAAGCCCTTAAATATAATACCCAAGAATCATTAACATTATCTAATGAAAGGATTAAATCATATTTCAACACATCACCTATTACATTTGTTTCTTAATTTTTATCTTGTTGTCCTTCTCCTTATTTTCCTTTTTGAAACTAGTAATATTTATTTAGGTGTCCTTGATTCCCACAAATCTAGCACACTAATATTCTTCTAGATTTATATCTACCCTCCTTAGACTTATGATGATTCCCTAGGCCCTTTCCTCTATCCTTTTTTCTTCCCCTGTTCTCCATAGTCAAAGCATTACTTGATGTCTCATCTGTGCTTTTCTATTGCATTTTCTCACTAAGAATAACACTGATAACATCATCAAACTTTAAAGTGTTTGAACTAAAGACATAATTTCTCATAACCATGACCAATCCATTCTAACTTTCTAGGAATGAGCATAGAATCAAAAGAGCCCTAACCTCATCATCAAAGATCACTCCTACAGATCTTAATTGATTTGTGACTGTGTTAAATTCATTTTAATGATCAATAACAGACCCACATTATGACATCTCCATATTAAATATGCTTCATAATAAATACCTTGTTGGAGGCTTAGGGTTTTTCATACACTATAGCCAATGCCTTTATCACATCTATTATTGTCTTTTATTTTGAAATATTGAAGGCCATCGATGCTGCTAGGCATAGCCGTATTGTTCCTAGTGCCTTTATATCAAGAAGTTACCCTTATTTGTCCTTCATAGTCATCAAATTCTTTGATATTCCACCCAATGGTAGGAAAAGATCCTTATGATATAGATAGTCCTCTATTTGTATCTTCCATAGTTGGTAGTTTTGGGTATTTAACTTTTCAACCTTAAACTTACCTTCTTCTACCATTACTCCTACTCAAACCAAGAACTTTCTTTTCCTATGAGCTTATATGCTAAGTAAACCTTTGGCTCTACTACTAGTTGTTAAGAATATAGAACATATACCAATATTAATGAAATAAAAAATAGAAATAAAATGCAAAAAAAAACAACATAATTGAGACACATATTTAATGTGGTTCACCCAACATGGGCTACATCCACACAAAAATATCCAGTTTTTCTCTTATTCAGTCTAACAAATGAAGGGGAAAACTTGCAATACATCCACTGCAATATCCTCTTCTCTCACACACAGTGGGCCACCATGATTATAATGCCCTCATATCAAAGTAAGGTTACATAATAAGGAAAAAATGCACCAACATAATTTCTACCATTATATCTATGACCTAATAGTGAATGGCCCAGATTTACTATTAAATTATAATATTTTACAATAAATTTTTTATAAACCATGGTGACCTTAGTGGGGGTGTTGTCCACCCACACTCCCCCATTAGGAACTGGGAATTATAATAAGATCAAGATCCCTCATCCAACATTGTGATGATGAGAAAATGGTCAAAATCAAAGGCTATTCATGGTTTACCATGAAACAAATAGCTAAATTTGGTATAAATAAAGTGTCAAAGTAATTGGTGGATGATGAGGTCACCTTGGATCCTATCTTTGAAAAAGAAAACATCATAATGAATTCACTACCTATAGTCGATTATGATAAGAGACAATCTACTTCTCTCATAAGTAGAACAAGGGTAGTACTCGAAAGGACTCTCAAGTGGTTGAAAAGCCAAGGAGTAAATTTTGGAAACATTGATATCCCTACACCTCCTAGGGAACATGAATTTAGTAGCTTATACAAATAACATGATGAATCAGAGAAAAAAGATGAAGTAGGTCCAAGTGAAGAACCCTTAATGATAGAGGAAGTGAAATAATCAAAATCTATTCAATAAGACATTCCGTAATGAAGGGTTCTAAAGCTCGAAACAAAGAGATTAGGTGAAAATATCTCCTTTTCTTCTAGTCCTTCAATTCCTCAAGAAATTTATGTGGATAGTTTCCCGTATTCTCAAGAGCTTTTATAGAATACAACTCAGTAACTTATTACTTCAAATAACATGTTATTTCCTATATCATATACTTTCCCACTGTAAGATATCACTTATGTTTATTCATATTCTCCTTCAAATATTGAATTGCCTATTGTCTCCTCTTTGAGAACTCCAATTGACATAATTAACAAACATGAATAAATAGAAACATCTTTTCAAGGTGTCATAACTAAAAAGATACCTTCTTCCACTCTAGCAATGTTGGTCCCACAAGTCTCAAATTCTACCCCACTTCTTTCTTTGAGCACAATAATGTCACATTGGTTGTCCATGATGGTGAAAAAAACAAGGAAATTTATTGAACCTAAGGAAATTGACTTTGGGACTTTGACAATCACTTTTTTGAAAAGATCAAAGAAAGTAAGAACCATCTCACGAATGAAAACATATGAAAAATGAGATAAATATGCATAAGTGATAATTATTATGGTCAAAAAGGACAAATTAAAAATTAGAATTGAAGACTATTAGGTATCTAGAGTTCATTTGGGAAAGTCTACCAGATAAGGAATGAAGGGAGATGTATAGTTGGTAATTGGCATCATTTTTGAGAAAATGGATAAGGACAAAGCAATGAAAGATCAGTTAAAGGAAAAAATAAAATAGTTGAATTCAATGATACAAAGTTTGATTAGATCAATTCAACCAAAAATTACCTCATCAAGTCTTCATGCTAAAATGTTGGAGAAAGTGAAAGAGGTAGGCCAAATGGGAAATACAGTGAAATATTAGATCGAGAGGATTATTGATCAAAGAACCTCAATATTTTTCACTATATCAATAATGATCTCTGAAGTTTGGTCACAATGTGAACATATAACAATAAAATAAAGTGGGTATGCAAAATAGAAACATAATTGGGAGGAGTTCATTCCCAAGTTAATTTAATTCTCAAAATTTCCCTCTATTGATCTTATTGAAAAATGAGTCATTAATAAGGAAGAAGTCATCTATCAAATTAAATTCCTTTGGGCTATGAAATTTATGATCCAATCACTTCAAGAATGCCTTAAGAAATTAAACAATGAAAAGTCATTTGGAAGTGATATGATGATGGAGATTGATACTGAGGTCAAAAGGTTGAAATGTCATTTTGTCAATGATAAAGATCAAGGTGAAAATCTGATTTCAGTTGAAATTGTAATTGAAGAATTCAAAAAGTAAATTCAAGGAATTATCAATCCCATATTTGCATTTGATTATGAGAAACTTCATTAGTTATCCAAATACCAAGTAGACTATGATAATATTAAATTGAAGATGAACAGTCACCAAAGTAAAGTTTAGGAGATGATAGAATTAGATTGCTCAATGGATATTACTTACAGGTATAAAGATGGACCTAATGAAGATTTGATAAGGGTGTTCTTCCAAAGATTCAATGATTTTCTAAAAGAGAAAGAATTGTCAATGAAGCAACAAGAAGATTGAAATTGTTCTCAACACTCTAGTATCTTCTTCTCATGTTTGTATTACACCTAACTTGTATTATTGAACTATATTTCCCCTTATGAATGTATGTTGTCACTTTTACAAATTATCTTTTGTAATTTTTCCAACTTATTTTTTCAAGTTATGCAAATCGATAATTTACTCTTACAAGTAGTGTAAAACCACCAATTTTTTTTTTCAAGTGGTGTTAAGTGCTCAAAACACTTTTGCACCCTATCAAGTTGTAATTTCTCATTAATGTTTTTAAAACTCTGTAAAAAGACAAAATAGGTGGTTTTGCACCATAACCAACTATTTTGGATTACAAATACAAATTAGACTCTCATAATAATGGTTAGAAATAGAGGGTTTTGTACAAAGATTTGTAAAGAGAGATAAAATACTCTACTTCAAGAAGATCAATATAAAGGGGTGTTTCTGAACTTTGTGTTACCAACTCCTTTGGATTATGTTTTTGCTTAATTAAATGTATTTAATCTTTATTGTTATTGATATCATCTTTAAACTGTTAAAACTAAGAAATTAGGTTACAAATTTCATTTAGAATTGGGATTTATATTTTGAATATATAAAAGGAATCTTAGTGGGAATATGAATGATGTGTTTATTATTTCAATTAGAAAATATAGAGGGTTGCTTGTCTTTATTATCAAGGCCAAGTAGTTTTTTTTGGTGTATGCTTCATAGTCCTAAAAATATATGAATATGCCTTTTCAACCCATTTAATGAGATAGATTTCCTCCTTAATGTTAATTTTACCTCTGATATGTTCATCCAGTCTCAGTGTTTAACTTGACAAATCTACTATCTAAAAACACTTTATTCTTTTCCTTCTCTCTATACATTCCTTTTAAAAAACTCATTTTCATACTTTCAGGTTAAAAGTAATACCCCCATGATTTAAAATTTTTACTTATACATATTTCCTTTTCATTAATATTTTTGGTTTTTAATAAAGGTAGCTACACCTTATAATAGGAGAGGGAATTCATTCCCTATGTTGTTGATGCAAATAGGATGATTTGTTCTCCTACATTTTTTTCATGCCAACAGTTTTGGTGCCCATTGTGGGGCACATTTTTTTAAAATTTCATGATACACACATTGTCATTTTGATCCGCATGAATCTACCATCATCTCAAGGACCACTTTACTATCCTAAACTAGACTGGGAGGAATTAACCGAAAGTGATATTGTGTCAAATATCATACAAATTTTTTGGGAACATAATAGTGTTTCTATTCTCCAATTCTAAATTATGCTAGCTATTTTGAATCCACATGCATAAATAATATAAAGGAATAAATAAAGTAGAATAGACTTTATAAATGATTAAGGTATTGATAACCAGTGAATTATCACATGACCATATCAAGCTCTCATAATATTGATTGTCAACCTAGTTTGAATTGGGATGAAGCCTTAGAATAAGATTTAGCTTCAAGTCTTCAATCATTTGCACTTGATAGTATAATAAGTAATGTGCAGCTTGATGTCATTAGAGTAGAAATAGATATAGAATAAACACATGCTATCATTACCTAGAGGAATTTCAAAATAAACTCAAGAATTCAAGCTAGGAGACAAACTAGGAAAATTGCTTGTATAGTTGTAAGAAATAAAATTATGAGAAAAGATTCATCTCAAGATAATTTAAAGAGTGTAGGCCATAGTTTTTCAACCCAATCTCAACTGGATAAATCATACTTAGGAAGATATTTCATCAAATTTGAGAACTTTTGTTTGGGATAATAGGACTAGTTCAACACATTTTCATAGAACTGTTAAAATTCTAGAAGAAGAGGAAGATTAGGTTATTTTAGCATAGAGAGAAAAAGCAATAGTTTCATGAAGAGTAAAATAAATAAGGCCAAATCAGAGAGCTCTTGAACTTCAACATGCACCTCAATGCTAGTAACTTTATTTCAAACTATCAAAAAAGAGATTCACTAGAGCTAGTAAGTAAAAATGTGAAGTTAACCCTTTTTATTAGTTACAAGAACATTCTAATTTTAAATTAAGCCATAAACATCAAATAAAAGTTAAAATGACAACTAGTCTTCCCTTGAATCCTAATAAAAATAAACAACTTGAAGGAGGGACTCTGACAAGTCAAGGTCTTATCCTATCAGGAATTGTTATTCTCTTACAAGTATTTTTTCAAACTATGACATTACCAAGGGGAAATGTGATTAGTCCATTAGCTCTAGGATAATTTAATGATCTTTTAAAAGGGTTAAGAAAAATCTTTCTAAAGTTATATGGAGTTGGAAAACAACATCCAGACAAATACCTTGCAACCTTAAATGTTGCATGTGGCATTTTAAGAATCAAGCATGAATATGTCACCATCAGGTTTTTCATCGAAACACTTCATTATGGGGTTGTAGATTAGTTTTACCACCTCACTCTAGTATATGTTACTAATTATAATACTATGTAGACTAAATCTACAAATAGATTTAAGTTAGTTGAAGATGCACATGCATTACTCACTTAGTTCACACAAATGAAAATGGAGGTTTATGAGCCTATAAGAGATTTTGTTTCCAAATTCAAGAAGTTTATAAATAAAATACCAATTACTGCACGACCAACAAATGAAAATAAGATTTTTTTAATCAATTATTAGTTGTCTGAGGTAAGTTATAAATTGAGGATAGCTAGAGTAGTAGATTTAGAAGCATCCCAAGAATTGGCTATTGATGTTGAGGACGACATGATAATGTCTGGAAAACTAAAAAAGGAATCTTCAAAGAGTAAAGCTCAGAGTTCAGGATAGTCTTCAATAGAATAAATGTTACAAAATATGGCTAAAGATATAATGTCCCTAAAAAAAAAAAAAACCCCAAGAGACTATTATCACTTCTTACCAAGACATTTCAAAGAGAAACTATGTTCCTTTTCAAAGAGATCACTCTAGATTGTAAGTTCCTCAATTGAAAATTGAACTTGAGCCCCTTCCTCAACAAAACACCAATGCACTTGTGAATTCAGTCTTAGAAACTAAAGATATTTTTGGATATGAATAACTTTAAAAAGAAAATAAATAAAAAAATCTAGACCTTCAATAATGCGAGATTGAAGAACCTAGTGGAAAATTCGTAAACATGTTTATGTTATGAATGGTAAAGGCATTCTAACCCAATATTCCAAAGTTTTAACAACAAAAACATCATACAAGGAAGCTACAGATAAATTAAATTCAAAGCAAAGTAAGTCAAATGTTATTCATAATGAGATACTAGTATAATAAGATGCCCTTGCATAAGTAGGCAAGATAAAATAAAGAACTATCCTAACTAAGCAATTTGTGACAAATCCTTACATAGGATAAACTAGCAAAAAGATGGAATACATAGTTATAATGAGCAAACATGAGAAATACATACTCTAACACCCCCGCTCAAGTGAAGCTAGGGGCTAATACTAGTCAAAAAAGAAATAGTGGTATATCCACAGTATGAGTCCTTACAACTAGGCTTGGTAAGGTACTCATGTATAATATATATCCATGAAATGAAAAAGGAAGATGTCCTCATGAACACCCCCCAAGGAAAACTTTTGAAACCCCAAACATGTCATGTAACTAAAGGAAATGAGGTGATACAAAATTCTTTAGGAATATGTTTGCAACCTCTTACTAAGTCAAAATGTACTCTAAGCTAAAAAATCCATCCTAAATGTGCTAACGAATAAGGTGCATATGTACCTCAATGTGCTTGGTCCATTGGTACTCAACTAGGCTATGAGATATGTGAATTGCACTCTGGTTGTCACACCAAAGTATATTGGGTAAATCCTACATGAATCCAAACTTTACTAATAATTGATGAAGCCAAAAAATCTATTGAATCATTGTAATTTGTGCCTTGTACTCAACATCTGTAGATGATAGTGTAATAGTCTGCTTCTTCTTATATAACCAAGTAATAGGTGAAGAACCAAGACAAAATATGTAACCAAAAGTGGAATGCTTGCCATCAATAAAACCTACCTAATCTAAATCACTATACCAAACCAACTGAGTAGAACTCCTAGTGTATTTTAATCCAAAATGAGTAATTCTTCACAAATATCATAAAATCCTCTTGGTAGCCTACTAGTGACTATCATGAGGGGCATACACAAACTAGATACAAGCCCAACTACAAATGAAATGTTAGGGTGAGTATGGGTCAAACACATAAGACTCCCAACCATATGCCTATACAATGTAGGATCACAAAGTGGAGTAGTAAAAGTGGTAGTGAGAATCACTCCAAACTAAAAAGGAGAAGGACTTGGATTGAAATAAACCATGCCAAAATGCTAAATAAGATCAAGGGTGTACTAATGTTGACTAAAATAAATCCCTATATCTGATTGTGAAATCTATAAACCAAGGAAGAAGTGTAAAAGACCAAGATATGTCATGTTAAACTATGCTAAAAGTGCTTGCCAAATAGTTTGAATCTAATATGAGGAGCTACTTGTGAGAAGTAGATCATCAACATATAATATCAATATAATACTATCCTCCCTAATATGCTAAATATACATTGTGGGATCAAAGTAGTAATGAAAAAATCCATTAGATAGAAGAAATGAATCCATCTTCTCATACCAAGCCTATGGGGTTTGTTTAAGACTATAAAAATACCTCCTAAGTTGATAAACAAGAGAAGAATCATGAAAAAACCCAATAGACTGCTCCATATAAATTTACTCATACAAGTCTTCATGCAAGAAATCACTCCTAACATCCATTTGATACACTAGCCAACCCTATGATGTAGCAAGAGAAAGTACAAGGTGAACAAAATCCATCTTGGAAATGGGAAAAAAAGTTTTAGAGTAGTGAATACCTTTGACCTATGATAACTCTTTTGTAATAAGAGTCACCTTATACTTATCAATGGACCCATCAGCTACATACTTGGTGTGATAAATCCACTTGCACCTAACCAACTTTTTCCCCTTAGGAAGAGTGACCAAATCCTAAGTATGATTCTTCATCAATGAAGAATACTCATGTCATCACATCATCCCACCCATGTATCCCATGATCTTGTGAAAAAGACTATGGATCCCCAAAAAATTCCTGACACAAAAGTCTAATACCTGTAGAATGTGCATGACAATGTCAAATGGGTGGAAGATCCTATACGAAAGGTGTTACCTCAAAAGCTGTAGTATGATCCCACCTAGGCATAGTGGCAACATCAATGAGCAAGATCCTCAACCTATATAACCTCCTCAAAAATATCTTAAGTTGGCTCCTTAAAGAATGAATCCTCAAGAGGAGGTGATGAATCATCAAAAAAAGAAGTCATGGAATAAGATGAAGAGTCATGAGATGTGAAGTCCTCATAAAACTATACATGTGTTAAAAAATGAACATCATGAGTATCAAGATATAAAATATGATAAGCTCTCATGTCCTCGTAATACCCTAAAAAAATTAAAGCTTTTCTCTTTTTATCTAATGATTTCCTTTTCTTCTTTGGTATAAATGCCCAAAAAAGACTCCCAAAGACTAGAAAAAATGAGACATTAGGCTCGGTTCTAGACCAAGCCTCCTCTGAAGTCAAATGCTCAAGTGCTCTACATGGTTCTGAATGTAGTTTTCATAATTAACTACATCTACCCAATAGATAGAAGGTAAATCTTATGAATGCATCATGCAATTAGCCATCTCCTTCAAAGTTTGATTCTTCTATTCTGCTAAGACATTCTATTGTAAAGTATGTGCAATAGAATGCTGGTGAACAATACCATGGGATACCACAAAATTAGAGAAATCTCAACTAAAGTACCCCCCATTATCTGCATGAAACTTCTTGATGCAACTAGAAGATTATTTTCAACTAAAACCTTAAATACTTTTAAGTGAGCAAAGACATCACTCTTGTACTTGAGGAAACAAACCCAAGTCTGCCTCAAGAAATTATCAATAAAGGTAAGTGCATACTTATCTCCATTGAAATAAGGAGTAGGAAAGACCATCAAATCACTATGCACAAGCTCAAGTGGTGAAAAATCTCTTGTGGACATACCCTTAAGAAACAAATATTGGTGTTATTTCCCTAATGTAAAACTAGGGCAGAATCTATCAAGACATAAAACTATAGGAAGGCCCTCTACCATATTGTGAGTGCTCAACTCCTTCAAATATATGTAATTAAGATGTCCAAATCTCTCATGCCAAAGCCTACTCTCATAATTTGTATGAGAGAATAAACATGTTCCTAAAGGAGGAGTATCATCAAAACCCTCAAAATAATAAAGTCAAGAACTATGATCAACAACACCCCATATAATAAGTGTATGTGGCTCTAACAAAGCTCGATCTTCAACATCCTATGGTGTGAAAGTCATTGTCTTGCCCTAACTAGAATATCAAATCTGATAAACTGAAAGTAGATTGGTGGTGATGTCTAGAACATATAATGCATCATTGATGTGGCCACCATATAGCTGTATGTCACCCTTTCCCTTAACAAATATAAAAGAAGAATATCCAACCTCAATGTTGTAAGTATAACTCAAACAAAGAGATAAAAATGACTCCTTGGAAGAAGTCATATGGTGTGAAGTAATAGAATCTAGAATGCAACTATCTAAAATAAGTGACTGTGATCTCCTGACAACATTAAGTGCTTTCTCATGCTCATAATATGGAGAAGGAGTGAATATAAAAATCTTGTGTTTCTTAACAAAATCCTCTAAGGATTTCATTCTATTAAAACACCTAGACTCTTCACGACCAATCCCCATATAATAGGAAAAATATAGGTTAGATTTATTCATGGATTTGGAAGATGATTTGGGTTTATATGTGTTGGTGTTGGGCTTAGATGCATTTTGAGATGGAGGAGGAGTGTTCTTCTTACTCTTTGTTTTTCCTTTGTTCTTAGGATGTGATGATACTAATGCTTTTTGAGAGGTGGAAGACTCAAGGTGAGACAATTTGAATTCCACCCTAGTAAGTCTCTTATAAAAAAATCTAGATCTGGCATTTTGAATGTAGTATCTAAAGAATCCATGCTAGAGAAAAAGGTAGAAGTAAAGATTTGGAATTGACCACTCAACTTAGATAAAATCAAATACACACACTCTTCATCTTTATTATCTCATCCACTCCCCTTCAACTATGTCAACAAATGCTTAAACTTAGTGAGGTAGTCTATAATACAGACAAAGTCATTCAGATTGAGTGAAGTAAGCTCCACTTTAAGCTGTATGGATCTCAAGTGATATACTTTCCCAAATAAACCCTTTATCTTATCCCATATTTTTCATGGAGTATTGCACACATATAAATTAAATAATAAATTATTACTCACATAAGTCCCTATTAAGCCCATGCACTCTTCAAACATACATTGGTTTTAATTTTTTTCAAACTCTCATGTACATTGTGATTTAGTTTCATCTATTAGGGACCATAATCCTTTGTGTTTTATGATTGTTTTCATTCAAGGTCCCCATGTATGGTAATTATGTGTATTAAAAGGATTAAAATGGTCAATACCAAAAGTAGAATCCATTTCAGTGAATCACCAAAGATTAGAAAGAATGCAAAAGAGTGCACAAATTGACACTGAGACAACCCTCAAAAAGATTGTATTAAGGACACCCACTCCCCCCCCACCCCAATTTGACACTTTATAAAAGTATTATTTAAAAAAAATAATGACACCAATGGATAAATAATTGAAAACCATACACTTTTAAAAAAAACATAACTCAAATTTGAGTTATGGTTTAAAATTTAGAGGCTTTACAAATTCCTATAAATGGGTCAAAAACAATAAAAAATACACTAAAAATAGATTTTAGTGAGAAAATAAAAAAATAAGTTAGGTTTATAACCACTCTTTGGAGATAAAATCAAACCATGGAATTATAAAAGCTAATCAAAGTGAAAAAATATCCTCTTGGTCACTTTGGTGTGCGTGTAAGTGAAAAACACTTCCTCTTTTAAGAAAAAATATAGCTTGTAAAAGGAATAATGAAATGAAAAATTGTTTTGAGAGGATAGATGGAGGATTACTATTGTATTTAGCTGAGAGGGGTGCTTTAATTCATTTTCACTCAAACCAAACATTGGAAACAAGTCTTTTTGAGGCTCCACAAAGGCAAAGAAGGGCACCAAAGACCACACACCTGCAAAAACACAATGCAACATTCTAAAAATGACTTCTAATTCCACTAAAAATTATAAATAATAAATGAAATTCACCTATAACCAACACAAATTAGATAAATTCCTCAAAATTCTCCTCCACATAGGTAAAAATTCTCTTGGAAAAGGTCAATGTTCCATAGAAAGGTCCAACACCTTTGTTCCAATGCATTTCCAGTTCATGTTGAGTGAGAGGTGATTTGGACGGTGAGCATGATATTATATTGGCATGTAATGCACAAAAAAACATTTTAGTCTCCTTCCAACACAACTTGGGTCTGTCAAAACTCATCACAACCCCAGATTGAAGACTTCTAAGAAGTTCCAATATAGATTTCTGATTTTTCATGTAGAAAATAAGATAGTTTAAGATGGCCTTAGATATTTATAGTTTAAATCACCTAACAGATCCTTCTAATGATAATGTCCTTGAACAAAAATTACCTAAAATAAAATCTCTTTAGATCAAAACCTCAACACCTTTTAAAAAAATACGCTGTCTAATACAGACAAAAAAGGATAGAGAATGCTATCCTAGGAAAAAAAGGATAATAGAAGAACATAGGCCCTCCACTTCTCTACACAAGATAATAGAAGACTTATTATTACACTCCTATGATGTTTTCCAACTTATCATACACCACTTCTTGCATATCCTCTTTTCCAATTCCCAACTTTAGATGCCACAGAATAGGTAGTTCTTTCTAAAATAACTCAATGGCTCCTCTCTTCAACATAGAATTCAATGGAAAAAATGCTTTCTACAAAATTTCAATGAACTTAATTTATTTAAAACTTAAATTAAAGTGTCTTTGTAGATATAGAAGAGGAAGTAACAACTTTGGTAAGGGAAGTATCTAATTTTTTTTTGTAATAGTGTAGATGGATGCAACAGCTCAAAGATCTGATACCATGTTAGGAATGGTAAAGGCATTCCAATACAAGATTCTAAAGTGTTAAAAACAAAAACATCACACAAAGAAACTACAGACAAATGAGATACAAAGCAAATCAAGTCAAATGTTATTCAGAATGAGATACTAGTACAATAGGAAGCCCTTGCACAAGTAGGCAAGACAAAATAAAAAACTAGCCTAACTAAGCAATGTGGGATAAATCCTCACATAGGACAAACTAGAAAAAATGATGAAATACATAGCTATAACTAGCAAACATGAGAAATACATACTCTAACAATTTCTATAATATAATTTAGATGAAGTTGACTATGTAGAAAATATTGGGGATATGAATAGTCAATCCTTTGTAGTTTTCACTAGAACTCAGAATTAGAAAAATAGTCCAACAACCCACATGAGGAAACTCCAAAGGTTATTATGCCATGAGGGACTACCCTATCAATGAAAATAAAAGGAAAACAATCACTAATAGGTAGTTCATCTAATGTCAATGTTTCTCAACCTATTGAAAGTCCTTCTAGTTATTTGCTTACTTTTGACATAATTGACCATGTTAACAAAACCAAAATCTAGATGTCACAAGTTGAGTACTTAAGAGCATACCCAGAGCAGTTGGATAGATTAGTTTATTTCATTAAAGGAAAAAATACCAATGATATAAAAACTAATTCCAAATAAATTCTAACAAACCCTATTACTTCAAATCATGTCAACTTGATGGCTGCAGTCACTCTATATTTTCCTATTCCTCAAAGGATGCAAATCCAAAAATTGTATCATTGACACATGATCCTCAAACAATGTCATGCCTACCAAAGTTGCTCATGATCTTAGCTTAACCTATATTTAAAACCTTTTACGATTTTTATTTTATGGTGATGAAACAAGTTCCTCTTATTGGACAGATCAAAGATGCACAAGTGGCTTTTGCATATTTTCCTTAGAAAAGGATTAAAATTAATATTTTAGTTACAGACATTTTGACATATTATGGGATTCTTTTGAGTAGAAATTTTTACAAATAATTAGGAGGTAAAATCTAATTAGATCTATCACATGCCATGATTCCAATCAAAGGAGTCAAACAATGTCTAGAGTCTAAATTGAAAACAAAGTATACATTGCAAAATGTTGATGATCCCATGGTGGATATTTTGTATGAGGATGTAGGAATTGGTAATTATCTTTTGATGACAAAAAAGGATATAGAATTACCAAAAATCATGCAATCAAATATGAATGATGTTTATATCATGGAGTTTGATGGTATTTATTCATCAACAGGTTTAGGTGCATGTGTAATCTTGATATCTCCATTTAAATAAATCTTTCCCTTCTATAAATTTTAGTTTGAGTGTACCAACAACACAACCAAATATGAAGTGATTTTGTCAGATTGCAGGTGGTAGAAGAGATGGGAATTAATAATTTGAAAGTCTTGGGTGATGTCTAGCTCAATGTAAAATATGTCAAAGGTTAATACCAACTAAATAATGATCATCTAAGACATTATGTGAATAAAGTTTGGGATAGTATATAAGTTTTTCATGCTTTCTCTATCAATATAAATCCAAATGAATACAACTCTAAAGCTATCACTTTTACAATATCAACTTCTTTGATAATTCCCCATACATATATTGGTACAAAAAATATGATTGAGCTAATATATAGGCCAAGTGTCCTAGATAATTAAGATAATTGGAAAGTTTTCAATGATAATCAATAAATTATTTCATTCCTTGAGAAAGTAGATATTTTTAAAAATTTATATTTTTAGGGTTGTGGTTCTTTATATGGGGAATCTTCAGTTCATACGTCAAAAGAAGGAATCACCAACGAACATGATGAGGAAGGCATTATCTATTTGAAAGGAAATAAAATTACTAAAGTCTTGGTCTCCTTGGAATACTTTTTTGGTAAACACGATAGATTTGTAAAGAGTAAAATGCAAAAATGAAGTCTTAGTTCTACTGATTATGAAAAAGTAAACAATCACTCAGAAGAACATCCTAGGTTTGTCAATATTGGGAAATGTTGCTCACCCAAATAAAAATGAAAGTTTGTTAGCCTTTTTTGTAAGTATATTTATATACTTGCATATTTATATATCAACCTTAAGTCTTTCCATCCTAGAGAAATACAACATATAGTTCCTCTAAATCTTGATGCAAAGCCTTTCAGACAAAAACTGAGGCAATACAATCCTAAAATTACAAGAACAATTCTCACCAAAGTGCAAAAGATGCTTAATGCTTGCATTATATTTCTAATTCACCATTAAACTTGGGTAGATAACATAGTAATAATCTATAAGAAGAATGGTGGCATTAAAATCTGTGTTGATTTCAAGAAACTCAATCAAACATCCCTTAAAGATAATTATCCATTACTGGTCATGGATTAGGTTCTCCAAGTAGTAACTGGTGCTGAGATGCTTTTAATGCTTGATAGTTTTTAGGGTATTACCAAATTGAGGTTAACATGGAAGATCAACATAAAATAGCTTTCACAACACCTTGTGGTACTTTTGCATATAGGAAAATGCCATTTAGATTAATCAAAATAGGACCCACTTTACAGAGGGCAATGGATCTACCCTTCAAAGAATTGAAGAATGAAATCATTTTGGTATATCTTGATGACCTGTTGGTATTTTCAAAAAAATGAGAATACTGCTATGTGCATTTGGATAAAGTTTTTAATAAGTGCCATTTACATAGGATTTCTCTTAACTCTAAGAAATTTGTCTTTGGAATGACTGAAGGTAAACTCATGTGAAATATCATTTAAAAATAAAGAATAAGGATAGATCCAGAAAGGGTTGAGGTGATTTAGAAACTTTCTCTGCCTACAAGTAAACCAAGAGTACATTCCTTCTTTGGGAAAGTGAACTTTTTAAGGAGATTCATCCTTGATTTTGCTAAGCTCACCAGACATATTGTAGTCATGATAAAAATAAAACCTTATTTCAAGTGGAACAATCAAGGAAAAGAGACATTTTAAAAAAGAAAGGCTGTTATTGATCATGCACTGACATTAGTTTGTCTTGATTTAAAAATAATAATTTATTATTTATTTCTATTCTTTTGGTCATACACTCTGAACAAGATTGATTTAGAAAAAAAATGAAGGTATTGGGTCCCCAATTGACTTTATGAGTTTTAATCTCAAGTATTATGAGTTAAAATAATATCTTGAAGAAAAACATGCCTATGCAATAGTGAAAGCAATCAAACAAATTAGGTATTACATATTGCATTCACATTCTATAGTAATGGTACCAAGTATAGTAGTTGAATCTATTTTAACCCAACATAAACTTGGTTCTAAATGGGGAAATTGGATAACCAAAGTTGAAGAGTATGATCTGGAAATAAAACCCACAAAATTAGTTTGAGGAAAAGGATTATGTCAACTCATGGCAGAGTAGGGAAATCTTTAATCAAGTTCTTTGATAGTTTTATATGAGCAAGATGACCATGAACTTCCTCTGGTATTATTTGTTGACTCTACTAATGAATATTTTTATCACATTGCTTTCTTCCTGACATATGGAGAATGTCCTTCGCACTTGAATGCTAAGCAATGCAAAATGATCAAACTACATGATAATAAATATGTCATATGGGATGACACTTTGTTTAAGAAAAACATTGATGGCTTTTTCTTAAGGTGTGTTGATAAAGAACAATAGAATAAACTATTACCAGCTTTTCATGATCAAGCTTATGGAGGGAAATTTTATGCTAGGGTAACAACCTATAAAATACTCAAGGCCCATTACCATTGGTTGAATATTTTTAAAGATTCGTATGAATGGGTGAGAAAGTGTCAGGCATGTTAATAATTTATGGGCAAACCTAGATTCACGATACTTCCTATTTAACCAGTTATAGTTGAATAACCTTTTCAACAATGAGGACTAGACTTAATTGGAACATTGAACCCTCATTCAAGTGTATGTCACACTCACATTCTCATAGCAATAGATTACTTCACTAAGTGGGTAGAAGTGGTTTTTTTTTTAAGCAGACAACTTCAAAAGTCCTTTATAACTTCATCAAAGCAAATATCTTGGTGTGATATGGAATCCCACAAGAGATTGTTACAAATAATGCTTCTAAATTTTCTTCTTCAAGAATTATTGCCTTTTATTATGGACATAGAATTTAATTGTCTCATTTATCAAACTATCATCTACAAGGGAATCGTTAGGCTGAGTGTAGTAATAAGAACTTATTCATAATCATGCACAAAGTAGTTGATGAAAATCAAAGAAATTGGCATAAAAAGATATATGATGATGTTTGGGCAGATTGTATAACACCTAAAAAGGATATTACAATGTCTCTATTCCAATTTTTATATGGAATAGATGTTGTGATTCTCATAACTCTTGAGTTACCTACCCTACAGTTTTCTAGGGCTGTTGAGAATCCAAAATTTGAAATCCCACTGGATAAAAGAATTTTATACCTACAACACTTAGAAGAAGAAAAAGAATGGGTGGTTGATAAAATTATAGAACATCAAGTTTGTGTTAAATTTCTCTTTGATAAGAAGGCAAAGAAAACAAAATTCCAAGTAGGGGATATAGTCCTACTCTGAGATAGTCACAAATAACCAAAAGGAAGTCATAAGAAATTTGGTTCACTTTGGATGGATCTATTTAAGATCAAGAAATTTTGTGGCAATAACACTTTCTAACTAGAGTATCATGATGAAACTCATCTACTATTTCCTTTCAGTGGGAAATATCTCAAACACTTCCATTGAGAAGCAGGTAGTCATCTTTTGTATATATATAAATATAGTTTTGGTCATGTTTCCTTTATGGTCATTCCTTTTAGCTTGTGTCATGTTTATTCTTTCCTTTTTCATTTTGTCCCTCTTTATTGGTTCATCTTGTTATGAGTTTCTCTCTAAAGTAATAATTGTCAATTCACCTATTCGATCTAATTAGTGACTTTGTAACCCAACAAGTTGTTACCACATGTATATCCTTATTTTCCCTTAAGCTTTTATCATTTACAATGATGGTTCATATTGGATTAAATCATTCTAGAATGCCAGCCTTGCATAAATGAAAATGTCATGGTCACTTATCTCAATCCTCTATCAAGTCAATCATAAGAGTTTAAGAGAGATTTATCTCTTTATATTTTAGTTTGTGTAAAATCACATAACCAAAATGCCCTTGAATACACTATCCTTTTGTATATGTGATAATACCTATTAGGCTAAGTACCTGATACACTCACATACACTATCTTTCACCATGTGATAGCACATATTAGGTTGAGTACTTGATGCCCTCACATACACTGTCTTTGAACATGTGACAACATTTTGATGGCTTAAGGATCTATCATTTTGTTGAAGATCAGTCATTTCTTAGTTGATCAAGTTGCTACTAAATTTAAGGCCCCATCACCCAATGGATAAAATTTTGACCTATGAAACTAGAGAGTCTAAGTTCTTTCCATTCCTTATAGTTCAAAATCCTAGTCAGAGCTAGTTGTTGTCACAATTTTTAAGAAATGTGAAAAATATGTTTTTAATCACTAATTTTGGAGTGTGGGCTTAATGTTTTTTAGATTTTGAAAATTTTGAAAATTAATCAATTGATTAATTAACTAAAAATTGAATTGTAGATTAGAACATTGTATTTCCTAAACTATGCGAAAACACTTTCAAACTCCCCATGTAAAAAGCTATTGGCTTTCCCCATAAATTATAAAATTGAAACTCTTTTATAAGTCATGTAAATGATTTTTTATTTTTTCCAAGTTATGCAAATTACCTCGATGTTTTTCCAAGTCGTGGAATTTACATTTTTTAAATTTTACATGATAAAATTTGCATTTTTAATTTTGCATCAGTGCAATTTGTAAATTCATTTTGCATTTTCCCTTCACGTGACAATGGAATATTTATTTTTCATTGTGTAATTTAATTTTCTGCTTCGCTGAGTGTGCAAATTTAAACTACATTTCCCTAGTCACACAATTTTTTTTTATACTTCCTTGAGTTATGCAATTTTGATTTACACTTTCACGAGTCGTGTAAATGTAAACCTCCATGTTCCAATTACCTTTATTTTTCTCTGTCTCGTGCAAATTAATTTTGGCATTTCCCCAAATCATGTAAATCCTATTATTTCCTTAGGTCATGTCAAAATACAACTTCCCTTTTAAAGATCCATTTGAAGATTACATGTAAAGGTCTAAATGATATTTACAAAAATAAAATGAAGTAGGGAAATAAGAGAAAATAAACATAGGAATGGATTTATTCATTTGCATCTGCCATGAGAGAGAAATAAGTCAAGGTAAAAATCATAAAGGGATAATTTTATTTTCTTCCACTCAGCCATACCAGATTGTATGATGCCCAGTTGGAAAATAAAATTTCCAAATTTAAAAGAAAGTTTATATCAACATTTACATATTATTTCCATATGTCAGGAAGCTATAAGACAAATGATACACCCTATATGAAAGGTGAATAGGAAATATAACAAAAGGAAATCAAATTATATTATTTTTAACAGCAAAAATGAAATCACATGGTGCCCATGGAGAATAGAAAGATTTTTGAAAGAGTCAGAACATAAAAGATCAAATACTTTTGCTATTATCTATCATACCAAATCATATGAGCATTGAACAACCTAAAAGGAAGAGTGAAAGCAAATTTTGATGAAAGTTTTTATTTTTTGGTTTATTTTTACCACATAGTTAGTCTTACAACCTACATGGAGAAAAAGTGACAATAAATAATAAAAGACATTTTTTGGTTGTTTTGAGCAGAATACCCAATCATATGGCTTCTGTACACCTTAGGAAAGAGTGTAGTTTTTAAAAAAAAATGTTTTTGATGAATTTATTGTTTCTTTGGCTTGTATAAGACTCTATACGACCATGTAGAAGTAGTGGAAGAAGACGATAGGGTCAAGGATTTTTTTTGGAAAATTTGGCTATAATTTGAAGACCGTACAACCATGTAATAAGGTAAAAACATATTTTTTAAAGTAAAAGGAAACAATAATAATTTTAATTATTCATTGGATATCAAAAAGTCTTACATCTCATGTAAAGAGTTAAGATTTGATAAAATAAAAAATAATATATTTATGGGGTTTTAAATCTTGGAAAGTTTAAAAATTAGGGTTTAAATTATTTTTTTCTGGAAAGTGAAAAAGCCATACATCTTTTGGTGAGATTGGAGGATTTGAAATCTTGTAAAATAAATTGGTGATTGATTTTTAGTGTTTTTATCCGAATTGGAAACATGAAATTAAATTTTAAAATTGAAAAATTAATTATAAATATTTCTTTTAGGTTCATTTTATTTAACTAGAAAAATCCATTTGATTACATTATAAGGTGATTAAACAAGAATAGTTGTAATCATGAAAGGTGATCGAGTGAGAAATTGAAATTCGTTCAGGTGGTGTTGATAAGCACTAGAGTAGTTTGCACAGGTGAACTTATGAGTATGACCTTCTGGTGTATTTTAAATAATTTTTTTGGCTTTAAGTTATTTAATTTTATCAATTTTTAAATAAAGAATGATTGTGTAAGTATCTCTTGATTGTTAGTTTTCTCGTAAAAGTTAATGTCTTCATCCTCTACTCTATAAAAATTAATTCTGAGCAAAGACAAAGGAATCATGAAATACCATTTCTAGGGTGTGACACCTTTCTCACCATTGGAATCCAATGTATAAAATATCACAGATACTAATCTAGGTCACATTACTTAGATGAATTTTTGGAGAGAATGAATGTAGTGCATAAAGTTGACTTTGGCTAGAGCATTTTTGATAGTGGATTGGCATAACCAATAACATTTATGATTTCAACATAATGCCTGAATTGGTCTTAGTCATGGCAGATCACCATGATTCAGAGACAAGGAAAGTGAGAGATTTATAGGGTGAGTTGGTGGAAAGTTTCATTCCAAAATACATAGATAATATTTTTCACCTTCTGGATAGGGAATGTTTTGTACATTTGATTCTTATGTCTTCTTAAATTTTTTGGATGAAAATAATATTCTCATGCTAAGCAAGTCAACAATGGGTAGTTGATCAAACCAAAACATTATTCCACATGACTCTTGAAGAGTCTTTCAAAATCTAATTTCAAGAATGAAATAAATGACATAATAACACGATTGCACATAATAGTGGTGATCCAAACAATGAAGAAATTTTAGATGTAGATGTATAAATTCATTTGGATCATTCTCAAGAACAGGTAATATCTTGATTGGGGATAATTAATCAATGATGCAATTCATAAACAATTAATGGAAGTGAAGGTCACATCAAAGTTTTAGATGACTTCATATCTTGTTTACATTATGGATAGCTAAAGATATTTTGATGGATTACATATAATAGATGATTTCAGGAAGACAATAGTATATGACTTATATCCCCAACTGACATTGAAAGAAAACATCCATCATTTCAAAAGTGTAAACAATTGTTTCATTTATTTTATTATTTAGTTATTTGAAAAAGATATTTTTCAACATGAGGATATCAATAGTGGCCACCATAGAGATATCCATATGGGGAACTTGTTCAAAAATTTCCCAAATTTTAGTTATTTGAGAATCAATGGTTATAAGATTGCTCTTTATATGCTTCTGTGATATGTCAGTGATAAGTGGGTGTTGATGGAAATGGTGAGACAACTTATTAAAACACAAGTTTTTGATAGGTCAACATAAGACTAGTCAATTTTTCAATTTCAATTGGTAAGTATATTTGTCCATCATTGATAATATCCAAGTCAGTGGAGCAATATATGTCTGATTGCAATTTCAAGACTTTTGAGATTAGGTTTGCATTTGACATTAGGGGCTTGATTTAACATAACCTTGGGCCTTCATTCCAACGTATCTCTCACTTTAAAGATTATTAGATAAATTGCGATGATGAGAAAATGGTCAAAATTAGAGACCATTCATGGTTTACCATGAAGAAAATAGTCAAATTTGGTATAATGAAAGTGCCAAAGCATTTGGTGGATGATGAGGTCACATTAGATCCTATTTTTGAAAAAGAAAACATCACAATGAAGCCATTACCTATAGTTTATTGGTATAATAGATAATCTACTTCTCTCAAAAGTAAAATAAGGGCAGTATTCTAAAGGACTCTCAAGTGGTTGAAGAGCAAAGGAGTACATGTTGGAAACATTGATTTCCATACACCTCCTAGGGAGGATGAATTTAATAGCTTATAAAATAAACACCATGATGAATGAGAGAAAGGAAATGAAGTATGTCTAAGTAAATAACCCATAGTGATAGAGGAAACACAATAACCATAAGCTATTCAATAGTGCATTCCACCATGAAGGGTTTTCCAACTCAAAATAAAGAGGTTAGTCAAAAATCTCACCTCTTTTCTTAGTCCTTCAATTCTCCAATAAATTCCTATTGATATTTTCTCACATTCTCAAGATCTTATAGAGAATAAAACCCAACAATTTCTTACTTCAAATGACATGTTTTTTCCTACATCATATACTTTCCCACTACAAGAGATCACTCATGTTTCTTCATCTTCTCCTTCAAATTTTGAATTGCCTATTATCACCTCTATGAGGACTCTAATTAACATAATTAGAAAACAAAAATAAGTAGAAATATCTTTTCAAGGTGACACAACTAAAAATACATCTTCTCCCACTTTAGTGATGCTGGTCCCATAAGTCTCAACTTCTACCCCACCTCCTTCTTCGAGCATAATAATGCCTGATTAGTTGTCCATGGTGGTGAAGAAAAGAAAGAAAGTTGTTGAACTTGATGAGATTAAAATTAGGACTTTGACAATCCCTTTTTCAAAGAGATAAAAGAAAGTAAGAATTGTATCATGAATGGTAACAAATGGAAAATGAAAAAAATATGCAAAAGTGGTAATTATTATGGTTGAAAAAGATAAATCATAAATCAGAATTGAAGACTATGAGGTATTTAGATTTCATTTTGGAAAGTCTACTAGATAAATAATGAAGGGAGATGTACAATTGGCAATTGGCACCATTTTTGAGAAAATGGATAAAGACAAAACAATGAAAGATTAGTTAAATGAAAAAGTAGAACAATTGAATTCATTGATACATAGATTGATCATACCAATTCAACCAGTAATTTTTTCATCAAATCTTCATGCTAAAATGTTGGAGAAAGCAAAAAAGGTAGGCCAAATGGGAAATGCAGTGAAAGATTGGATCGAGAGGATTATTGATCAAATAACCTCATTAATTCTCATTACAGCAATAATGGTCTCTAAGGTTTAGTCATAATATGCATAGCTAATAATAAAAAAAAGTGGGTGTGCAAAATAAAAATAGAACTAGGAGGAGTTCATTCTCAAGATAATTAAATTCTCAAAATTTCATTCTATTGATCTTATTGAAAAGGAGTCATCAATAAGAAAGAATTCATCTATCAAATTGAATTCCTTTGGGTTATGAAATTCAAGATCCAATCACTTCAATAATGCCTTCATAAATTAAATAGTGAAAATTCACTTGGAAGTGATGTGATGATGGAGATTGATACTTAGGTCAAAAGGTTTAAATGTCTTTTTATCAATGACAAAGATCAAGGTGGAAATGTGGTTTTAGTTGAAACTATAATCAAAGAATTCAAAAAGCAAATTTAGGGAATTATCAATTCCATATCTACATCTAATCATGAGAAATTTCATCAGTTAGCCAAATACCGACTAGATGCTAATAATCTTAACTTGAAGATGAACAGTCTCCAAAGCAAGTTTCAAGAGATGAAAGAATTAGACTGCTCAAAAAATATTGCTTGCAAGTATATAGATGGACTTGATGAATATTTGATTAGTGTGTTTCTCCAAAGATTCAATGCTTTTTTGAAAGAGAAAGAGTTGTCAATGAATCAACAAGAAGATTGAATTTTTTCTTAGCATTATAGTGTTTTCTTCTCATGTTTTTGTTGCACCTAACTTGTATTGTCATACTGTATTTCCCCTTGCGAATGTATGTTGTCACTTTTGCAAATTGTCTTTTGTAATTTTTCCAACTTACTTTTTCAAGTTGTGCAAATTGATAATGTACTTTTGTAAGTAGTGTAGAAATACCAAATATTTTTTTCCAAGTGGTGCTAAGTGATCAAAACACTTTTACACCCTTTCAAGTTGTAATTTCTCATTGATGTTTTTTCAACTCTGTAAAAAGGCAAAATAGATGGTTTTGCACCATAACCACCCATTTTGGCCTATAAATACAACTTAGGCTCTCATAATAAAGGTTTGAAATATAAGGTTTTGTGCAAATTTTTATAAAGAGAGATATAATACTCTACTTTGAGAAGATCAATACAAAGAGGTGTTTTCTAACTTTATGTTAGCAACTCCTTTGGATTATGTCTTTTTTTACTTAATTCAATGTATTTTATCTTTATTATTGTTGATATCATCTTAAAACTATTAAGATTAAGAAATTAGGTTGAAAATTTTGTTTAGAATTATGATTTATATTTATAATATATAAAAGGAATCTCGATGGGAATAGGAATAATGTCTTTATTATTTCAATTAGAAAATACAGAGGGTTGTTTGTCTTTGTTATTTGGGCAAGGTAGTTTTTTTGGTGTATATTTCATATTCCTAAGTATATGAATATGTATTTTTAACCCATTAAATGAGAGGGATTTACTCCTTAATGTTAATTTTCCCTCTTATATGTTTGTCGAGTCTCAATGTTTAATTTGACAAATATCTCATTTAAAAACACTCCATTCTTTTCCTTCTCTCTCTATACATTCCTTTTTAAAAACTCTTTTTCGTAAAATTTCAAGTTAAAAGTACTACTCCCCATGATTTACAAATTTTGATTGCAATTTTTTTTTTTTTAGTAAGCTTTTTGGTTTTCAATAAAGGTATCTTTGCCTTATAATAGGAGAGGGACTTCGTTCCCTATGTTGTTGATGCAAATACGCCAATTTGTTCCCGTAAAAAAAATTCATGCCAATAGTATTCTAGTTTAAATTGTAAAAAAAAAAAAAAAATACACACACACACACATGTAAAATAAAAATACTAAAAAATAAAAACAATCATCATGCATTTAGTGGGTTTTTATTTTGCACCTTTTTGGGGCAATCATTATTCTTCCTCTCCAAGATCTTTAAGTACCAATACAAATGTACATTGGCATTTGGAAAGTCGGTGGTGTCATGACACGTGTGGACAAGACCTCTCCCCTAAAATTTATCATTTCATAAATGATAAATCTATTATGTATTAGTGGTCATGATTTAAATATTTTCCACTCTCAAATGACTTTTCCCATTATGCATGTTATTTCATTCTTTCTACTATGTTAGTTCCACTATTTCCATGGTTGTGGGTCCTTATATGATACATACTTAACCTATAATTATTGGAGTGTTGTCATGATGATGTTATGGTGATGTCATGGAGATTCTCTGGTGAGTGGATGAAGTGCTTTGATAGTCTATGTGAGAATGATAAAGTGTGCAATGTGCTTGTTCTTGTATGCTTGATGTTGGCTTAGTTGATCATCAGAGTTTGATTGATCAGATGTGTTAAGGGTTGAATATGGTGATTGGAGCATATGCAAGAGGTCCCTAAGATATTATATATGCTTTGATAACTTATGTGTATAAGTGGAATTCATCTAGTTGATCATAGTTTTCTTCTAGACAGTTTGGGTCCAATGACAAAAAATTTGAGTTGGCAGTTTGATGACATCACCATTACCACATGGGAAGGATTCAAGGGGAGTTGGTCATATGGTTATGATCATAGTAGTCCCTAGTTGTTATGTGCCAGATCTCAAGTCATGTGTCAAAGTGAGATCAAACATATGAGGGTGCAAAGTTGGATTCTCAGTTAGAATTCATTATTTTCATATACTTGGCCAAATTTGTAATATGGCCAAAAAGAGATGAGTAAGCATGTTAATGAGATTAGCATTTGAACATGTGGAGGAGTCAGGATAAAATGATCATATGGGTTTGTTAATTTTTATGCTTAGTTTATTTATGATTAATTTTAGATCATTCGATATATCGCATCAAAAGATATGCATATGTAAAGTTTGGCTCTCAAGCAGTTTGATTGTGTTTTCCAATACTTAGCCAATTTTTTAATGTGGTAGAAAGATCTAAGTGAGAATTTTGATGGTGTTATATCTTGCATGTGTGAAGGTGTAAAGGAAATATGATCATATGGGTTTGTTCAATTTTGAACATACATGGTTTGTGCTAAATTTTAGATCATCTACTAAAGTGCAACAAAAGTTATACTTGTTCAAAGTTGGCCTGTTAAGAAAATTTTGACATAGCTCTATGAAATAGGTTTTTTATAAGGAAATTTAATGGCATTATATCTTGCATGCACGAGGGTTCCAAGAGTAGTGTATCCCATGGTTGGATTCTACTATGTGAGGAGATCATTTGGTCCAAATTTGAGATCTTGCAACAAAGCATAAAAGTTATTAAGGATAAAAAATGTCTACTTAGGCATATTGATAGGGTCCCCATACATAGTCATTTTTGAAAGTGTTAAATCTCAAGCAAGATCAACGGTGCGGGTAAATCCAAGAAGTCAGGAGGCAGTGAGATGAGGACAAGTGCATGATGTTTAATGATTGAGTAAAGGTACATGATACTGATCTAATGATGAGTGGGTATTCATAAAAATTGATCAATAGTGAACATTGATCGTTAAAGCCCTGATTGATCCACAAAGATCAATTGAGCATGTTGAGTCAATATTTTGAGATTACATGAGATGAGGTCAAAGTTACTGTGGTTTAATGTTTGATCATTGGTTCATATGCATTAAATATCGATCAATATCAATGGAGCATATTTGATTTGAGTTGAGAGTTCATGAGATTCAAGCATTGTGTTCGAAGGTTAAGTGTGACCATTTACATTTTAATATTTGAATTTACAAAGAAAATTGTTGGGATAAATATAACGGAATCACACAAATGATTACCAAGCAACTTAACATGCAGAAATTAACCAGAATACACAAGTAACTAGAATTCAGAAATAACACATGATATGAGAGACAATACACAACTTGTATTAAAACTCTTTCAAAAGGAAATACAACAAAGAAGGCTGCCATAGATATTCTTCCTTACACACCTCTAGGGCTCCCACACCTCCAAGGCATAAACAATAAATCTTCCCTCAAAGCTCTCTCTCTTAGGTCCCAATACCCAACTCAAACACAGAGTTGGTGTTCACCTCTAACCAGCCAGTATCCATTACTGCCAGTACCCCTGTGCTCCATGCACACCACAAGTGCACCACACACTCCACAAGTACACACTATACTCCAAGTAGATCCCACCTGATTCTGCTCCCTATTGTGTTGCTGTCTTATCTGATCTTGCACACCTACAAATCAATCTGGTTCTGCACACCTGTGAACCTTGACCTTGCACACACATACACCTGCAAATCAATGATCTTACTTACCCATGTAGATCTCCTATCGTAGCCATGCTCACCTGATGACCAAGATCATACATACATGAAGAACCCTGCTGATTCTCCAATCCAACACCCACACTTGGTACTGTGGCACTAGGAGGAACACACCATTGCTCTCTTCTCTCTAAAGGAGCTTTTATTATTGCTCTCTTACTCTCTAGCACAAGTTTACAATACAACCAATGAGTCTCTTAAATAGATCTCATGCAAACAATAATTAGACACCTAATTACAATAATTAGATCCACAGCTTCTAGTCTAAATTTGGTTCTTGACATGCAAACACTTGGTTCGTTAGCTAACTGCCCATAACATTCATAGTCCAAACCACATAGGTGATCGATATCGATCCTTGTCTACCTAGGGGGTGCCGACACCGGCCGACTTCTGACCGATGTTAGTTGCCTTCTGTCTCTTCCCTGCCAACGTTGATTGGCCTGACCGACGTCGGTGACAGTAACACTCAACAACCTTCCTAAAACCTCCTCCTCTGTTTGCATTAGTGAAGCTTTTAGCTCCATAACCTAACAATCTCCCACTTGGAGATAAACAGCTACACTGTACCTATACCTGTACCCCATCTAATCTATTTTTTGGCTTGTATCCCTCTTCAAGCTCAACCTTGAAGACCACCCACCACACAACATGTGGTGCACCTCCTGTCATCCGAGTACCCTACCACATCCAAACCTACAATCCCATGTAGTGAAGTCCTGACCTTGAATAGCATGAATCCCTACTGCTGGTCCCTCTCACATACCTGAGAACCCACTTCTCTAAATTGGCTCCTAACTCTCTGACAACACCCACTGCTTGGGCAAACTCAAGTTTATACTAGACCTCATGTGATTTTGGACACTAATCTATCCAGCCCTTGGTGTGCTATAATTATGCATCCTAAACCTCACCAACACCTAATTCACATCAGCTCCCACTGGAGACAAAATCAACTTGTGATCTCCCATGTCTCCCATGCCAAAGAATTTCACTGCTCTAAATTCTTCATAGCAAATCACTAAACTAATCTTACCCTTAGCTCAGCAAAACCATGTATGTACAAAATTGATAGCAAACATACCATCCACATACAGTAATAGGATAATGTCATGACCATCATCCCCCTAGTAAGACAAACCACAGTAGTTACCCTGACGTTGACTAAAGCCATGCTTTGTCATCCACCTGTCAAAACCTGTACCACTGTCCTACAACTTTCTCAAGACCATATGCCTTGGTCTTTCATCTCACGTGTCCATTCTCTCTATTCTTCAACTAAGGTATCCATTCGTCTCTGTGTTTTCATACCTGCTGGCAACCCTACCAAGTCTCTGCTTGGTTCTGCATCATATACCTACCATACTCCCACTGTTTCTTGGATCCTTCTTGCTTTGTAGTCAGAAACTAGTATAAAGAAGAGGAACAATGAATTTGAGGCTTACTTACCACCTTCAGTCTTCCATATGGGCATTTGAGACTCCTTGACAGCTTACTGTCCACCCAAAATCTGTTACAGTGATCGACCTCGGTCACCACACAGTCTGCATTCAACTGACGTCAGTTTCCATGAGCCTGTCCTGACTACCAACCCTATCGATGTCGGTCCTCCTGATCGACGTCAGTCTTACCTACTGTCGATGTCAATTTTCCAGTCAACATCAGTACCTGTGTTCACCTGTGAGTGATGAATTTTTACCTATGAGCTCCTTTGAATCAAAACCCATGTCCAAACTACCCTACTCAAAAGTATCCAGTCCCATCCACTGGTCTCTGTCTGCCATCTCCTCCATAAACACCTTTGCTTTCTAGTTCTTAAGCCTGTCAAATATATCAGTCTTCCTCTTAAGAACATGTATCTCCTTCTTGCTCATGTGGCCAAGCCTATAAAGCCACGTCTCTGCAACAAAAGAAGAATCAGTAATATAAACAAGTAGATAAAGAGTACCTATTTTCTTACCACCAGCTAATTCAAGTGCATTCACTGTGAGAGTTCTTGTGCATCTCTCATCACCCAACTTTTCTAAAGAAATTAGCCACATCTCCAAACCTGGGACCTGCATGACCTCCTTCAACACCCATGTGTTGGCTGCCTACAATTTCAACTTCACTTCCCCTTTGCCAATTCTTTGACAAGGCTCACCAGCTCCTCTCCCTGGGGCTGCATAGAAAGAGGCAATAGAATATATTATCCAAGATTCAACTTTATCCAAGAAACCTCCCAAAGCATCCTGTGTAACAACACCTGCAACATCTGCATCTTCAGTTCCTTTATGCTGATCTGCTACCAACCAACAATATTCTTTTCCCTGCTCTTTCTTTCCATAGGACCGTAAGTGACCATATGTGCTTTTCAACTCTTCCATTCTTAGCTTACTTTCTTTTGCCATTGCTCTACTCCCACTCAATTAGAAACCCCTGAGAGTGACCTGTAACCAAACACAAAACCTGCTCCCTACAACCTTAGTTCTAATACCACATGTTGGGATAAATATAACGGAAGCACACAAATGATTACCAAGCAACTTAACATGCAGAAATTAACTAGAATACACAAGTAACTAGAATTCAAAAATAACACATGATATGAGAGACAATACACAACTTGTATTAAAACTCTTTCAGAAGGAAATACAATAAAGAAGGCTGCCATAGATCTTCTTCCTTACACACCTCTAGGGCTCCCACACCTCCAGGGCATAAATAGTAAATCTTCCCTCAAAGCTCTCTCTCTTAGGTCCCAACACCCAACTCAAACACAGAGTTGGTGTTCACCTCCAACCAGCCAGTATCCACTACTACCAGTACCCCTGTGCTCCACGCACACCACAAGTGCACCACGCACTCCACAAGTACACACTATACTCCAAGTAGATCCCACCTAATTCTGCTCCCTGTTGTGTTGTTGTCCTATCTGATCTTACACACCTACAAATCAATTTGGTTCTGCACACCTGTGAACCTTGACCTTACACACACATACACTTACAAATTAATGATCTTACTTACCCATGCAGATCTCCTATCATAGCCATGCTCACCTGATGACCAAGATCATACATACATGAAGAACCCTGATGATTCTCCAATCCAGCACCCACACTTGGTACTGTAGCACTAGGAGGAACACACCATTGCTCTCTTCTCTCTGAAGGAGCTTATATTTTTGCTCTCTTACTCTCTAGCACAAGTTTACAATACAACCAATGAGTCTCTTAAATAGATCTCATGCAAACAATAATTAGACACATAATTATAATAATTAGATCTGTAGCTTCTAGTTTAAATTTGGTTCTTGACATGCAAACACTTGGTTCATTAGCTAACTGCATGTAACATTCATAGTCCGAACCACACAGGTGACTGACCTCGGTCCCTGTCTACCTGGGGGGTGCCGACACCGACCGACTTCTGACCAACGTCGATTGCCTTCGGTCTCTTCCCTGCTGATGTCGATTGGCCTGATCGATGTCGGTGACAGTAACACTCAACAACCTTCCTGAAACCTCCTCCTCTGTTTGCATCAGTGAAGCTTTTAGCTCCACAACCTAACAAAAATAACTATTGTCTAATTTTTGGACCATATATTTTGATAGAAGATAAATTTGCTCTTATAGTGAAAAGTGAAGTGGTAGAGGATTCTAAGATGCATCTAGATATATAAATTTGAAGATATGAAAGTGAGTACAGTCAAATATATTGATCTTAGAAGTTGACTGTGTGTTCATGCTTGTTCTAAAATTGACCCGAGAAGTATATTTAAGCTTGTATTGATGCTATTTTGATGTTTCATGATGAATTAGCTATTGGAACATGTTTTAGACTCCATGAGGATGCTCTATGTGGATTTTGGAGATGTGATCAATCTATCTTGAGTATGATCAATGCTTAAGAAGTTGACTATGTGTTTGTTCATAGTGACTATGTGTACCACATCAGTGTTTGGGTTGTTTGAGCATACACAAAGGTAAGTTAAGTTGATTGTGATCATTTTAGGATGTCAAAGGGGACATAAGGAGTGGACCCATGTATTTGAAAGTGGTCTTGTGTTCATTTTTTTCTTGAGGTAGTGCTAAAGGAGTGAATGGGTTCACATGAGACCTATAAGGGATAAAAGGGCCTTATTAAAAGGTGTAGTTCCTTAAGGGTGACCCATAGATGCTATGGATAACCTATGGAGATTGTATTGATCCATGTATTCATGTGAGAGATGCCTTAAGGGCTAAGGCATGCCTAATGGCTGACCATGGTAGTGATTATCAAGATTGCTTTATAAATAATGGAACCAAAGATGATGGGTTCTAGACTTATATGACTTGGAAAGGTGTGAGCATTGAAGAAAATAAGAGAAGAGGCCATGTGTGCCCAATTTTTGGGTTGAGGAGCAAAGAAAATTGATTGTGAGTATGACCTATATGTCATGTTTTTAATGGCATAATAGTGTTCTTGTAGGATTGAGCATGAGCGAAGAGGCCTAGAGTGATCCAAAAGGATGTTTTGGATGTCTTGAGAATGATAAAAGGATTACTAGTGTCTATAAGAGATTGGTGGTTAGTTTGAGAGACTGATTAGAGTGTGGAAAATGTGCATGATCATCTGGTCATTTTTTTGAAGCTATGATAGAGTTGTTGTTGTGAAGAATGCATTAAATGTGTAGAGTTGAAGAGTTAGGATAGTTGGGATATATAATGTGTCCTAATTGATCTTTGGGTGTTGGTTCAAGTATGTAATGTGCTTTGACCAATAGGGAGTGTTTTGGTGACAAATTTATTATTGAGAAGTGTAGAGTGGTCCAAAATGTGGCTTTGGATGCATTAAGTGTGCAGAGTTGAAGAGAGTTGATATACTTTGTATCTCCATCAGATTGGTAGGAAATCAATGTTGAGGATATATGTTCATAGGTGTTGTTATGGGTGCTCAACATGTAAGGTGGTTGTATCCTCCTTACAAGTTGAAACTTGCTAAAAATTTGGTTGTTATTGCAACTCAACTAGATAGGTGTGGTAACACCTTCTGGGATTGTAGTCTCACTAAATAAGGATGGTAGTTCCTTGATCAGTTGTAACTAGTCTAAATTGGTTCTTGTTATTATAAGATAGTAGTCAAATTGTAGGTTCCAATGGGTTTTATTTCCCAAGAGGGTTTCCCATGTATGTCATGTGTTATGTGCTTGATCTTGCATTGTCTTTATTATTCATTATTATGAATGATGTGTATACCTCATGAATGTTTGTATTCACTGATTAAGAGTTTGGAGGGATTAGAACTAAATTTGAAATATCTAGGATCACTGATTCACCTTGCCCTCTTAGTGATTATACCTCTAACAATTCACATTAGATCAGGTCCTTTGGAAGAAGCCTAACAACTTGAAGGTGATTCTAAGTAGGTACAAAGATGACTAAGCATTTAAAGAAAGAAAATAAATAGTGGAAGGTTGTGATCAAGGCACTTGAAGAACAAATATGTAATTTGAAGAAATATGCCAAAGAAGATGAGAACACTATCAATGATCTCAAGGTTTAGCTAGTAGACTCCAAGATAAGTTTATGTTAAAAAAAAAGGACATCATGTTTAATAAAGAAGTTTTCCATAATAGCAGAGAAGATGACAACAAACAAAAAGGAAGTATCAAGAATAGATCAAGTCTATTGAAGTAAAAGAATATAGATTGAAAGACATGGCCAATACGGTCAAAAAGGGTGAAGAGAAGATCAATATTCTTAAGGATAAATTAAGGAATGCAAATGCAAATCTGAAAGCAAAATAAGATGAGTGCAATCAACTAAAGGTTGAAATGAAGTCATTGAAAAGTGAGCATGAGCTTGTTATAGTCAAGTTGGATAAGATGGAAAGGAAGCATGAGAAGCCTAAGTAAGTGGAGAAGAATGCAAACTTGAGGAACAATGTTAGAAGGTCAATTAGAAAACCTAATGCTGAAAGGTATGCTAGTTTATTTCATGGTCATTGTTATACATGTAATAAGTATAGGTTTAGAGCTAAGGACTATAAAAGGAAGTTAGTCAATAAAGTATCCTCATGGAGCCTTGGAAGAAGAAGTAATTGGACTTGAAGAAATCACAACTTAGATCAGTTAAGAAGTATGTTTAATGATGTTATTTGTTTTAGTTGTAATAAGAGTGGATATATTTCTAAATTCTATCTAAATGGTGTTAAAAGGTCTTCAAAATATGTCAAAGGATATAGCGATCCTAGAAGGTCTAAAAAAGGATAAACTCAGGTATGGAAACTAAAGGTAATCATTGCCAATTCTTCTAGTCATAAGGTTGATAAGAAAGTTTCTCTAGAAGGCTATGTTGCAAATCAAGATAAGCTCAAGGATCAAGTAGGTAAGATGGCTGTAGAAGACAAGAAGAGTCAAACTTTGGTATGGAGACCTAAGGTAGTAAAGACAAAGGAGACTAATTCTATTTAGTCTAAGTGTCTTGATGGATTGTTTGCCAAGTTAGAAAATGAATCAAAAATAAAGGAAAGTCAAGAGTTTCTATTGACAACTTTTGTTGACAAGTCCAAAGTAGATAATGTGTCAACTATCTAGTTAGAAAAGGAAAATCAAAAGTTTTCTCATGTTGAAAATAAAGAGACCAAGTTCAAGGAGAAGACCAAGGTACAGGTTGAGGTTAGTTATGAATTATGTATAGATCCAAGTGAACATCCTACTATTGCTAAGCAAGTTTCATTCAAAGAACATTAGTTGTCAGTATCTAGTAATGAGATTCCAAAATGTAAGGTGGATTTTTTAGATGAAAAGGTATGTCATGAATCTATGTTGTCTCCATGTGTTATCAATTCTATCCTAGAAGAGAACTAGAGTGATATAGAAAAGGAAAAAATTATCATAGTTAAGCCAAAGAATAATAAGAAGAAGAAGAATAAGAAGAACTATAAGTATCAGATGACTGAGGAGAAGGAATATGAGGAGTTGTGAGCAACTCCTAGTTTTACACCATGGTAGAGCATTGTGGTGTAGATAAGGTCTTTGTCTATGCTTCTTAAGGGAATCATTTTAGTGGAGAAGTAAGTTTTTGTGATCAAGATAATAATTCCAATTAGATAAGGTCTTTAGTTAAGGGGGAGCAATATGTTAATAAGACTTACTCCAGAGGTTTGTGAAGGAGCTATAGTTTAGGACGAGCAAGCCTAAAATGGGTTATAGGATGTATGGGTTCTCAAAGGTATGGAAGCTCAAATATTGGTATATAAGTGTGTGATGGGTGTCTCCAAGTGTGAAAGTAGTTTTAGAGGTGTGCATTGACCAGAAGGAGGTTTTTTGACCCTATTTGTTTTGAGATTTTAGGATTTTTGGCTATACAATAAAAGTGGTTTGCCTCATTAATTAAGATCTAAGGATTCTTAATATTTTTAATGGGCTAAATGGGTGGTAAAATAAATCTTCATAGAGAATTGAAGGTTTGTGGTTCTCATTTTATTCAAGCTTTTGTCAATATGGAGCACTAATTGGCTAGTAGGTTTGTGAAGGAAGTATGTTTCAAAAGATGAGCTTGGTGATGAAAATTGGTGTGATTGAGGGGGAATATGAGAATGATCTAGATATGGAGTTTTAGGTCCTAAAGATGTGTTTATTAAAAATTTTGGGCTCTTCAAATTTTAGGTAAGGCTACAATGAGGCTAGACAGGCCAAGTTTGAAGAAGAAGTGCTTTTTGCTCAATTTATCCAAAAGAGAAAGGTATGAGTATTTGAAAATATGTTTTTTAGGTTGATTGAGAGCATGTTATTTTTTGGTGAGTGGCATGAATTTTAATTGGTGGTCCTTATAGTAACCTGAGAAAAGAGGCTAGTTAGCACGTGTGATGGTTCTTCATAGTGTGCAGAGATCTGAAGATGATCAGAAGGTGCATTTTATTAGAGTTATTAGGGGGAGTCCCTCTCAGATTATTCTTGATGTGTTCCATAATATTTTTGTGGTTTTGTGTGTTCTTTATTTCATGGTTGTTGTGCTTGATTGAAGAGAATGCTAGTATGGAGCAAAAGGAGTTTGTCAAGGAAAGAAGAGGTAGGCTCAAGGTAAGGGGAGTTTGTATGATATTTATAAGATGGTCCTTTCTTATTTTGATAGTATTTTCAGGTCCTAGGATCAGTTTGTACCCATTTTGTCATTATGTCAAAGGGGGAGAAAGTTTCTATTGGGGAGAAAGTTCCTGTTGTAGGAGTACTTTGAAGAGAGAGAAGGTGAGTTATATATTTTTATATTGATAGGTGTTGACATCAATGAAAAAGAGGGAGATTATAGGAGAGTTATCATGATGATGTCATGGTGGTGTCATGGAGATGCTCTGGTGAGTGGATGAAGTGATTTGATAGTCTATGTGATAATGACAAAGTGTGTAATGTGTTTATTTTTGTATGCTTGATGTTGGCTTAGTTGATCATCAAAGTTTGACTGATCAGATGTGTTCAAGGTTGAGTATGGTGATTGAAACATGTGCAATATGTCCCTACAATATTATCTATGTTTTGAGATCTTGTGTGCATAAGTGGAATTCATTTGGTTGATCATAGTTTTCATCTAGATAGTTTGGGTCCAATGGCAATAAATCTAAGTTGGTATTTTGATGATGTTACCATTACCACATGGGAAGGAGTCAAGGAGATTTGGTCATATAGTTGTGATCATAGTAGTCCCTAGTTATTATATTCTAGATATCAAGTCATGCATCTAAGTACAGTCAAAGATATGACGGTGCAAAGTTGGCTTCTTAGTTAGAATTCATATTTCCCATACTTAGCTAAATTTGAAAAATGGCCAAAAAGAGCCAAGTAAAAATGTTGATGTAGTCAACATTCATGTGTGTGGAGGTATCAGGATAAAATTATCATATGGGTTTATTCATTTTTATGCCTAGTTTATTTGTGCTTAATTTTAGATCATGTGATGTAGCACATCAAAATATATGCATATGTAAAGTTGGGCTCCCAGATAGTTTCACTATGTTTTCCCATACTTAGCCAATTTTGTAGTGTGACAGAAAGAGTTGAGTGAGAATTTTGATGGTGTTATATCTTGCACATGTGAAGGTGTAAAGAAAAATTGATCATATGGGTTTGTTCAATTTTGAGTATAGATGGTTTGCACTAAATTTTAGATCATCCACTAAAGTACGACAAAAGTTATGCTTGTTCAAATTTGACCTCTCAATAAGATTTTGACATAGTTGGCTCTATGATAGAAGTTTTTCATAAGGAAATTTAATGGCATTATATCTTGCACATAAGATGGTTCTATGAGTAGTGTGTCTCATGGTTAGATTCTTCTATGTGAAGAGATCATCTGGTCCAAATTTGAGATCATACATCAAAGCACAAAACAAGTTATTAAGGATAAAAAATGGCTACTCAGGCATATTGACAGGGTCCCCATACTTAAGTCATTTTTGAAAGTGTTAAAGCTTGAGCAAGAACAACACTGTACCTGACTCCAAGAAGTTAGGAGGCCATGAGATGAGGATAGGTGAATGATGTTTAATGATTGAGAAAAGGTAAAAGATAATGATCAAATGATGAGCAAAAATTCATATAGATTGATCGACACTGAACGTTGATCGTTAAAGACCTGACTTATCCCTAAAGATCAATGGAGCATGTTGAGTTAACATTTTGAGATTTCACAAGATGAGGTCAAAGTGACTATGGTTTAATGTCTAAGCATTGGTGCCTATGTGTTAAATATTGATAAAGATCAACGAAGTGTATGTGATATGAGCTGAGAGTTCATGAGATTTGAGCATTGTGTTCGAAGGTTAACTGTGATCATTTGCCTTTGAATATTTGAATTTACAAAGAAAAAACTAGTGTCTAGTTTTTGGACCATATCCTTCAATAGAAGATGAATTTTCTATTACAATAAAAAGAAAAGTGGTAGAGGATTCCAAGATGCATTTGGTTATATAGATTTATAGATCTAAAAGTGAGTACAGTCAAAGATATTGAGCCTAGAAGTTGAATGTGTGTTCATACTTATTTTAAAGTGACCCAAGAAGGATATTCAAGCTTGTATTGATGTTGTTTCGATGTCTCATGATGAATTAGATATTAAAAAATGTTTTATACTCCATGAGGATGCTCTATGTGGATTTTTGAGATGTGATCAATCTATCTTGAGTATGAATAATGCTTAAGAAGTTGACTGTGTGTTTGTTCATGGTGACTATGTGCACCAAGTCAGTGTTTGAGTTATTTTACCATATGTAGAGGTGAGATAAATTGAATATGATAATTTAAGGATGTTGAAGGGGACATAAAGAGTGGACCCATGTATTTGAAAGTGGTCCTATGTTCCTTTTTTGATCGAAGTGGTGCTAAAGGAGTGACTAGGTTCACATGAGACATATAAGGGCTACAAGAGCCTTATTAAAAGGCATAGCTCCTTAAGGGTGACCCATATATGCTATGGATAACCTATGAAGATTTTATTGAGCCATGTCTTCATGTGAGAGATGCCTTAAGGGATAAGGCATGCCTAATGGCCAACTAAGGTAGTGATTGTCAAGATTTCTCTATAAAAGTGGAACCAAAGATGATGGGTTCTAGAATTTTATGACTTGGAGAGGTATGAGCATTGAAATGAAGAAGAGAAGAGGCCAAGTGTGCCAAATGGTTGGGTTGATGAGTAGAGTAGATTGAGGACTATAAGTATGACTAATAGGTCATGTTTATGATAGCAAAATAGTGCTCTTGTAGGATTGAGCATGAGTGAAGAGGCCTAGAGTGATGCAAAAAGATGTTTTGGATGTCTTGAGAATGAATGAAGGATTGATGGTGTTTATGAGAGATTGATGGATAGTTTGAGATATTGATCAGAGTGTGGATAATGTGTATGATCATCTAGTCATGTTGTTGAATCTATAACATAGTTATTGCTATGAAGGATGCATTGAGTGTGCAGAGTTGAAGATTTAGGGTAGTTGGGATACATAATGTGTCCTAATTGATCTTTGTGTGTTTGTTTAAGTATCTAATGTGATTTTATCAACATGGAGTTTTATGGTGATAGAGTTGTTACTAAGAAGTGCAGAGTGGTCCAAAAGGTGGCTTTAGATGCATTGAGTGTGTAGAGTTGAAGAACACTAATGTATTTTGTATCTCTATTAGATTGGAAGTCAATCAATGTTGAGGAGATCTATTCATAGGTGTTGTTGTGGGTACTCAACATCTAAGGTGGTTGCAACTTCCTTGCAAGGTGAAACTTACTAAAAGTCTAGTTTTTGTTGTAGCTCAGCTAAATAAGTGTGGTAGCACCTTGTAGGATTATAATATCACTAAATAGGGATGGTAGTTCCTTGATCAGTTGTAGCTGGTCTAAATTGGTTTTTATTATTATAAGATAGTAGTCAAATTATAGGTTCCAGTGGGTTTTATTCCCCAAGAGGGTTTCCCACGTATGTCATGTGTTATATGCTTGATCTTGAATTATCTTTCTTATTCATTTATATGAATGATGTGTATGCCTCATGAATGTATGTATTGAATAATTAAGAGTTTGGAAGGATTGAAACTAAATTTGAAATATCTGGGTTCATTGATTCACCCCCAGTGATTATACATCTAACAATAATATGTATTGGGATATGTGTGGCTGACTTGTGGCTAGAGTAACCTTTAATGAAGTCATATGATCACTTATACACTTCATATTAGTATTAGGGTCAGTCTAAGGAGTCTACATAGCATAAATAGTGTGTAAATAAGAAATAGTTGTTAGTATTTAATCACCATATTGTGAATTATGTTATTATTAAAATATTGTGGAGGATTCCCCCCCCCCCCAAAAAAAAAAAAAAAGAGTTTCATTATGTTTTAAAATATGTTATTATTATTCAAATCATTTTGTGGTATATTATTATGATTCTTCTCAAGTGCTATATTAATTTCATTACCAGTGGTATTGGAGCTTCAATATTGGGAAAAGTGTGGTTGAAGCAATAATTTTGAAAAATCACCTATATATTGCAAACCATTATGAATTTTTATGTAATTTTTTAAATAAAGTTTTAAATTTATTAAAGGAAGAAACAATCCAATTTTTATCTCTATTTGATCTTTTTTTGTGAGTTATTACAATTTTGAGGTTTTCACAAATTCACTCTATAAGACTCAATTTTTGAAATTATTTTTCTTTCTTTACGTTTTTGAATGCTTGCAAAAATATATAGGGGGTATATTCTTTGAAATTTTGGATTTGAGGGAAACATAAGTCTAAAATAGGTTTTTCAAAGTTAGGTCAAAAGTGAAAATCAAATTTTACACAGTCAAGGCTCAACATGATAGTGATATAAAATAGAGGACATGGAAATAATTGATACACACTAGGGAAAACATCTAAAAAAGAGGAGATAAAGTCCAAGTTTAGATCACATGGGACTTCTAATATTATTTTTTCTTTGTTGGATGAAAAAGTGCATAATTTGGATTATAGTATGCATAATACATTGTCTAAAATTAAAGGAAACATGGATAATATGTGCAATGAAATGAAAGGGTATATGGCTAACATAAATACATTGACTAATATTTCAATTTAAAAAAATATTTTTTCAGTATCAAAATCGATTCAAGGTGGATCTAAGGGACAACCTAGTCTTGATCAAAATGTGTGCAACCTCATCCTATGGCTAACACTAATTTGGGGCCTTAAAACTTGCTATCAAAGGTGGACATGTGTAAGTTTGATGGTTGGTAAATGATACCTATATTTAATCCATTTTTGTGTAAGTTTGTCTTAGTTTTATTTAATGAATCTTAGTTTACAACAAAACATGGGATGGACACATACATCATCTAAATAAGGTTATGTAGACTCTTGAATACCATCAGTTTTATGTCAAGCCTTCCAACTATGATTTTGGAGTCAAAGAGGTGGAATAATTAGGTCACATTATTTCTCTTGAAGATGTCCAAGTGGACCCTCATAAGATCAAGGCCATGGTAGAATAGAAAGTACTTAGAACCCTCAAGAACATATGAGGCTTCTTAAAACTTATGAATTACTATCGTAAATTTTAAAAAAATTACAACAACATAGAAATACCACTTATATCATTATTGAAAGACTCCTTTTATTGTAATGAGGAAACCATTAGGGCATTTGAAAAGTTGAAGAGGCCATGTGCCACACTCTTGTTTTAGCCACTCCTGACTTTTCTAAAACCTTAATTTTTGAATGTGATGCTTTGGGGTATAACATGGGTATAGTATGCATGCAAGAAAGATTCCCCATTGCATATAAAATTTTACAACTCAAAGATAAGAATATGGTGAATCCCATTTAGGAGAAGTAAATGATGGTTATTGATCACATGGTCAAATTATGGAGACCATATCTAATGGGATGATACTTCAAGGCGAAGAAATATCATGACAATCTAAAATACTTATTTGAAATAAAAATTATCATTTAAATAACAAAAAAATGGGTTACAAAGATGTGAAGATATAACTTAGATATCATCCACAAAAAATGGAAGGATAATGTAGTGGTTTATGCACTATCCAACAAGGATGAGTCCACATAGGCACTATCACGTGTCATGTCTATATTGCAGGCAAAATAGGTAGATGTAACAAAATTAGAAAGTAAGAATGACATAGATACACAAAATATCACTTAGAAGCTCCAACAAGATTCAAACATGTCAAAAAAATTTATGAAAGGAAAAATATTTATGGTATAAGGATGGTTGTAGACATTCAAAATGCAACCCTTAAATATAAGGTTCTTTTAGATATCCATGGTTCTCTAGTATAAGGGCACTTTGGATTGTTGAATACTTAGCATAAACTCAAGCAAAATTTATTTTGGAAAGGGATAAAATAGGAAGTCTATAAATTTGAATCAGAATGTATGTTATATTATCAAAACAAGGGCAAAGCAATTAAGAACAACCCATGAGTAGTATTTATCAATTTATAGACTTCTATAATCTCTATCTATTCCTAGCCAAAGGTGGGAGGAGATTTCCATGGCTTTCATCACATGATTGCCTAAGTCTGAGGGGGGAAATGCCATTATGGTGGTCATGGGCAGACTCACCAAATATTATAATTTTTATACTTTTTCACATCCATTTGTATTAATTACAGTAATAACTTTATGGGTATAATTAAGAAGTTACATGGGACCCAAATATAATGGTAAGTGATCATGATTATATATTTAACAGTAATTTCTTGACTAAGTTATTCTCATGTTTGGGTACTTATTTTTATCTTAGCCACTTATATTATCCTCAATCTTAGGTGGTCAACAAGTGATTAGAGTGTTATATCTATTGTTTTGATTTAGATAAACATGAGGGATGGATTCAATGTTTGCCACTATTAGAATAGTGGTATAACACTTTATTCCATACATCATATAAAATGTCTCCATTTTTGGCACTACATGGGTGCCATCCACCATCCATAACCTCATAATTGAAGGTCCAACCAAAGGCTTTAGAAATTTAATAACACATTCAACACTAGAAGGAGGTACTCTCTAGTCTTAGAGAGAACTTTGGAATGCCACAAAATTGCATGAAGCAACAAGTTGGCCAACACTACAATGAAAGACATTTTGAAGTTGGAGATTGGGGTTTTATGTGATTATAACCATATAAAAAAATGCATTCAAAACAATAGAAGAAGGATAACAATATTTCACCTAAGTATTATGACCCTTATCAAGTTTTGTAGAAGATCAACATTATTGTGTGTAAACTAGTGTTACCTCAGTCAGTGACAATGCATATGATCATTGACATTACCTAATTGAAGAAGATTAGTAGATAAAGATTTTGATCCTAGAAATAGTTAATAAAACAACTATATGATCTATATTGGCTTCACAAGCACAAATCTTAGGCACTTTAAATTGAACATGCTTATAAAGGTCATTAAAAGGATTCATGGGAGGTGAAGGGGGATGAGGAGCAACATGTTGACTACCTCCATTCAGTCATGCATGGTGGGGCACCTAAAATTTTAATGTGGTAATTATTATCACTAAATCTTTCACCCTTGGATAATTAGTTTAGATCTTCTCAAAAATTGTCAAGTGAAACATTGGATTACCTCTAGGCCTTTGGGTTGCCTACAACAAAGGTAAACATCTAGGTTTAAGGGATAGGTCCCTAGATTAGTCTTTGATAACTTATCACCTATGCTAATTAATTACTTGGATGAAAAGAGATAGAAAAAACATGAAAATGACTTATTCTAATAGAGTGATACACCAAATTGATCTCCATTAGACTACCATGACCTGCATTATGAAAGATTACTCAAAAGACTAGCTTCAACATCCTAGATTAATCCAACATAAGTATTTAAAAAATGAAGGTGATATCTACTGCACTTCTCAAGGTGAATGGATAACAAGAATGATTATAGATGCTCATTCTATTCCTCACAGTTAAAGATAAATAAGGACACTATCTACACTTCATATGGCCTGTTAGATAGTGAATTACTTGCACATAACATGAGAGAGTAAATTGATTACAAAGATAGATGATTAGCACTTATCATTTATATTTTCACCACTCCACACACTTAGAGAATGAATTGTGGAATTAAAACCAGCTTTAAATCTTTATTCATAAGTAAACATTAGTATTCAAACCAACATGGCTTTGCCATACCAAACATGGATTAGATACAAATGCCAAAATGACTTGCATATATAGAGCATAGGAGAGGAGAGAGAAGGAATGAAGTTTAAGAGTCAAAATACCAAGTGTAAATTTTCTTAAAACTAGTTACAACATGAGATAATGAGTTAATAAACATGCTATGAAGGTATTATTAGACACGTGTCCACCTAAAGTTCATCATTCTTCCTCAAGTTGGCATAGAGATTTCAATTAGCCTTCTTGAAACTATCTTATTTGGTGTTGAATCCACTTGAATTTCTATATCTAACTTAGGAGTCTTTGACACATATAAAATATCATAAGAATATGGACTTTTTATTGTGATAGTCATCATATACTCCTGAATTGATGAACTCCTCATGGACATTTGTTATTCACTATTTGAAGCCACTCATTGGCCCTCTAAGCTTCAATCTTCACACTTGTCACCAAAGTGACTTGTAATTTTTCATCGAGGTTAATTGAAGAGGTGTTAGGAAACAAACTCAAGTTATTTTTGTCCTCTACTTTATCAAATAAACCTCAAGAGGCTTAGTGTCACATTTCTCACTTTCCAATTTAGATAATCATGTTCCTTCTCACTGTCTGTCCAAGACTACCTTCAATTAACAATGTATTAGAGGTAATTTCATGCATCAATATGATGATAATTGAGTATGAATATTTGGGATAAATCTCTAAACAACTTATACAATGATTGTCATCTATCCATCTCTTTTTATACCTATAGAAAACTTCAAATCCAACAAAATAAACTAAATTAGGCATGTCTATAAAGTGATGGTACATGAAAATTGGATGGTGAGGAGCCTAAGAGAGTTACACATAATTCCAAAACACTTTCAAGGCCATTTGAATCCTTATATATGCATATCCTTTCACATTTTCTCCATTGGGTTCAATCAAGGGTTTTAGGTCTCTTAGCTTCTTAGTGATGATTCATAAAGGTTAGATGTTGAACCCCTGAACCAATTCTATAAAGTTGGAGTGTAACCTGTCCCCACCCAAATATCCCTAGATTCTTGAGGTCTCATGTGCACTATACATACAAATGCGAGCAAAATAAAATGGCCTCTCGAGCTTCTACTTGCATTTTGAGTACCCTTGAGAGAAAGTTAGGTCAAAATGGCCAATTTTGTATTATCCTCTACAAATTGATGGTTCTAATTAACTATACACTCTCACCTAAAGGTTATAAAATGTATTGGAATGATCTCATGAAGTTTTGAGTGAACTTATACACCATTAGGGATCACATCTAGTTTAAGGCCTAGTATACATATACTATGTACCTGAGCATGTGATCACTTTTGAGTGATCCCAATGGCTATGGGTGATTATACAATATTTTTTGCATCTAATTAAACTATACACATCACCTTACATTCAAACAATTCTCTCACATTCATCATTTTTACCATTCACATATTAGGTCTACAGATTACATGGTTCTAAAGTACCCCTTATCTGAGTCAAAACATAGGATACTTTCCATAATGGTTTGGCTCAATTGAGATCATAATGATCTTGTTTAGGCCATAAGGACATTATGTGCCAAGTTTAAAATCTTGGTCATACTTATATATCCTTTAAACATTTCAAACTCTCAATACTAGTTTCTTGAAATAGTGACTGTGTGTAGGGTTTTGATGCAAAGGTTATACAATCAATCTCACTTTGTCAAATTTTCTTTCACTTACTCTTTCAATGCTTCATTTAATTTAAAATGGATTATTTGGTTCATTATTCATACAATGGTGTTGAGGTTCTCATAATGACTTTATTATCTATTTCCATCCCTCTTAATCTCTCATCTTTTCTATCTTCCACATGCAAGCTTTTATGTCACCTTGTTTGGGTTTATTTGACTTTCACTAAATTCAAAACTCTGTCAGGTTATTTTCATGCCATATTTTCACACAATCCATTCACAACCATACTCACATGTATGGGATAAAATTAAAAACCTTTCAATTCTTTAAATGACGTTCAAAATGAAATTGTATCAATTTTCCATGGTTCATTTACTCTTAATCCTCAATTTACTAAGGAAACCCTAGTTTAGATTGATAGTCCTTGTTACTAGCCTAAGAACACCTGTATAGTTTGGGGTATCATTATTTGTCTTTAGCACTATTTCTTTTACTTATTGACTATCTACTGCCAGTCTACATCTACTTGAGAACCCCAAACAGGAAACAAGATAAAAAACTTAAAGGTTATACAAGTTTCCAAAAATTGTAAGGATTTGCCTAGGTTTTGAATCAATTACTCATGGTAATATGGTTTTTGTGATGACCCAAGAAGATAAATCTAGTTATATTAGGCTTTCAGACAAATTTCAAAACACTGTGAACACTAATTAAGGTTTGCTTAACCTTTATACAACATTTGAAAAAATTAGTTTATCATGTGATTACCTCTATTCTTGATTTTAAATCCATTCTTGACTCTCCTCTAAATATTTTCCTATTCTACCCAACCATCATGCCTCTCCAGTAATAATTAATTTTCTAGTTAGAAACTTCTATAGTTTCATTTCGTCCACTTGTGTATGCTTGATTTTGAAATTTATAGTATGAGTAATTTGAGTATTAAGAATATTTGTTTTGGGATTTCCAACAGGTTTTCAATCATATTAAATGTCTAAAAAACAAGTTTTGTACTTTATTTATACACCCTAAATAATTCATAATTACCACCTATGACACCTTCTTGGCACATTTTCCTCAAGGAATTTACTTCAACTGTGTCTAAACCATAGTGATCTTCAGGATTCTATACATCTGCCAAGAATCATAATGACATTATAGGGTTTTTAAAGACTCTTATGACTTTATGAAATATTAAAAAACTTAATAACAATTCTTTGGACTACCTTCAAATGCTTAGAATCCCATTGTACACTGATCAAAGTTTGACTGTATGAATTTCTTAATCAACTAAAAGTCTGCAATAGTTACTTCATCCATATGCTTAAAAATAATGCCAAATAATGATTTAGGAAACTTTAAGAGAAAATAATACATTAAAAAATACCATAAGAAATGTCATAAATTATTTTGCTTGTGCCTTTCCTTCTTTTATCCACTACACAGTTGTTGCCAATGGGCATGCACCAAAAAATAGAGTATATAATAGACTACAATTTAAATATTCAAAGACTTTGAGACCAAATGATAAAATACTTACAATATCAAAGGGAGAAAATACCACTTTACTTTCAAACACAAGTTTTAGAGCTTACTTGGAACATATTCCCTATCTCTGATCAATCTTGCTTAGTCCACTTTCTGGCATATATGTATGAATTACAGGGGTTGCCACTTTATTTCAAAAACAAGAATCATTTTTATTTGCTTCTTGGGTATTCATACATCTTTTATTTAGAATACTAACCCCTTTCTTCACTCCTATATAGAATGACCTACCCTATTACAAACAAAACAACCTACTTAAATCAAGAACTCCTAAAACTAACTTTTGTAACTTCCTCAAGTATGTTGAGGGAAAGTTATAAAATACCTAAATCAACACTAAGTATTATTAAAACATATAATGATAAAAGGTGATAACTCTTGACCAAACATCATAAAATGCTTCCAACATATTTAAAAAGACCAAATCAACCTATGAAGACTCAAAACATGAAACTAGACTAGTTATTTACAAAGAGGTAGTGATGCTCTTGCATCATACTACCGTAGAGAAAATGGAACTTTCCATGAAAGTTATAACTATTTTAACTTTGATATTTGTATTTATATCCTCTTATTTTAATGGATTTTCCTCCTAGATCCCATGACCTATTTGAGATACATGGGCCGTTTTGATGCTTGCTGGCTCCTCGATTCCTCTCTTTCTTGATTTTTTTTTTGAGGTCATTATTTTGTACTTTGATATTCAACTTGATCATCTTAAACATTTTATTCTTTTCATTCAACCAACCTACATATGAAACACACAAGTTAACAAAAACAATTTCCTCCTCATCTTCTTGGCAATCTTCCTCTTACTTTTCCTTAGTTATTCTCTCTATGCTTGGTTTTGTTATTTGTTGTGCTATTGTTTATTTTATCTTATATTATTCAAACTTATTAACCTATGCAATTTATTTATCCTCTTTTTGATACTGTACTTGATCAATAATTTCTATCTCCATGGCTAATTCCCTCAACATGTTTACTTTCTCAACAAAGTAGTCTAAATACTCATTGATTTTAACAAATGATAAATGTTTTGACAAACTTGTAAACAATGATTGTACCTACTCATATTAAAGTATCTCACCTCTCTCTTCTTCTCTTTGTTGGTCTTTCACATTAGGTAGTTTTACTCTTCTAATCAAGTCTTAATCACCTTGTTGCACCTTAAGCAAGTCTCTTTCACCTTGATCCATCTTAAGCAAGTATTTTTCACCTTGCTCCATCTTCCATCCAAGATATATCCTTGGATCAATGAGCTTGTTTATCTCTTTCTCTCTCCTCAAGCCTCTCTTGGATTTCAATCTACCTGACCAAACTTTCTCAATCACCTACAATCTTCTTGAGCAGTCCCTTAAAACTATCTTTAGCATACATTCAATGAACTAATCAATGCATAAAATAAAAAAAATGTTCCTAGATTTCTCCAAGAATATTTCTTGATCTGATACCAAAAATGATGTAGAGGTTACACAATCAATCGCACTTTGTCAAATTTTTTCTCACTTGCTCTTTCAATGCTTCATTTCATTTGCAGTTTCTTATTTGGTTCATTATTCATACAATGGTTTTGAGGTTCTCACAATGAATTTATTATCTATTTCCATCCTTCTTAATCTCTCATCTTTTCTATCTTCCACATGTAAGCTTTTATGTCACCTTTATTAGGTTTATTTGACTTGCACTAAATTTAAAACTCTGTTAGGTTCCTTTCATACCCTATTTGCACACAATCCTTTCATAACCATACTCACATGTACGAGATAAAATTATAAACCTTTAAATTAGTTAAAGGACATTAAAATGAAAAATATATAAATTTTCCATGGTTCATCTACTCTTAATCCTCAATTTACTAAGGAAACCCTAGTTTAGATTGACAGTCCTTGTTACTAGCCTAAGAGCACCTGTATAGTAATTATAAGCTTCCAAATACCTTTTGAGTCACTATTAATGTTTATTCAAAGTTTTTTAACATTATTATGGCTTCATAATACACTAAAATCTTTTGGGGTATCATTATTTATCTTTAACACTATAGTTTTTTACTTATTGACTATCTATTGCTAGTTTACATCTACCTGAGAACCCCAAATAGGAAACAAGATAAAAAACTTTGAGGTTATACAAGTTTACAAAAACTATCTAGATTTCCTTAGTTTTGAATTAAATGAGCATGTTAATATATTTTTTTTGATGAACTGAGAAGACAAATGTAGTTATATCAAGCTTTTAGACAAATTTCAAAACGCTGTGAACACTAATTAAGGTCTACTTAACTTTTATACAACATTTGTAAACATTAGTTTCTCACATGCTTACCTTTGTTCCCAATTTTGAAGACATTATTGAATTTCATATAAATACTATGTTATTCTACCCAACCATTACACCTCTCTAATAATCATTAATTCATCAGTTAGAAAATTCTATAGTTTCTTTGCATCCACTTGTGTATGATTGATTTTGAACCTTGAAGTCTGAGTAATCTGAGTATTAAAAATATTTGTTTTAGGATTTCCCATAGGTTTAAAATCTTATTAAATGTCTAAAATAAAACTTTTTACTTTATCTATACACCCTAAATAATTCATAATTACCACCTATGACACCTTCTTGGCATATTTTCCTCAAGGAATTTGCTTTAACTGTGTCTAAACCACATTGATCTTCAAGATTATATACATCTATCAAGAATCATAATGAAATTCTAGGGTTTTGAAGACTCTTATGAATTTATTAAAGCTTAAAAAACTTAGTACCAATTCTTTGGACTACCTTCAAATGGTTAGAATCCCACTGTACACTAATCATAGTTTGACTGTGCGAATTTATTAACCAACTACAAGTCTGTAATAGTTAATTCATCCATATGCTTAAAAAAAATGCCACAAAATACTTTAGGAAACTTTAAGTGCAAATAATAAATTCAATAATATCATAAGAAATGTCATAACTTATCTTTCTTGTGCCTATACTTCTTTGATCCACTACACAATTGTTACCAATGGGTATGCACCAAAAAACAGAGTATACAATATATTGCAATTTAAATATTCAAATACTTTGAAACCTCATAATCAAATAATTACAATATAAAAGGGAGAAACTACCACTTTAATTTGAAACACAAGTTTTAGAGCTTGCTTGGAACACATTCCCTATCTTTGATCAATCTTACTCAGTCCACTTTCTTACACACATGTATGAATTATAGGGTTTGCCACTTCATTTCAAGAACAAGAATCATTTTTATTTACTTCTTGGGGCTTCATACATTTTTTTATTTCAAATCCAAACCCCTTTCTTATCTCCTACATAAAATGACTTTCTTATTACAAATAAAATAACCTACTTAAATCAAGAATTCCTATAACTAACTTTTGTAACTTCCTCAAGTACTTTGAGGGAAAGTTATAAACTACCTAAATCAACACTAATTATTATTAAAAACTATAATGACACAAGGTGATCACACTTGAACAAACATCACAAAATTTTTCCAGCATATTTAAAAAGACCAAAACAACCTATGAAGACTCAAAACATGAAACTAGACTAGTTATTTATAAAGAGGTAGTGATGCTCTTGCATCAAGTTTTTGGTTGAGCCTAAGAACTTTGAGTTATGATTATATCTATTCTTCCTTTTTTTAAAGATAACTTGGAAGTGTTATGACATAAATCTAAGGATGAAATATATATGATCATATTCAACCTATATCTTTATCTATCAACCAAACCTACATTCTCCATTAGCATGAGATTGGTCTTTGTATGAGTTAAACTGTAGATGTTCATTAGGTGCATCAAGGGATGCCTATAGGTATGTATGAGTATCTGAGCACTATGTTTCCATTCCTTTGATTCTTATTTGGGTCATTAAAGTTACCTCACAAATTGGATGAGCTCATTTATGCCTTGGAACCATGCAACATTCCTTACCATTAACACAATAGGTGTTACTCATAAGCTATAGGTCCATTTGGTCTCAATTGCACTATAGTTCATTGAATATATTTAGTAGATTCTTGGATGGTTTGAAAGCTCATTTACTATCAATCTCTCTTAACCAACCACCCTCTCTTATTCTTGGTTATAATATCTAGGCCTAGGCTATTAGAAAGAAACAACTAGACTTACACAATCGTCATAGATCTTCACCAACATATGTTACATTATATGATAAAAGACCTCATTAAGATAAGTTAAGGTAAGTTATCTCATTTGAAACTTTTCAACAGGATAACTATGAGTATTGTTTGAAGTGATCTTATCAAACTATTATACCTTCCTATAGTCTTCAATCCTCACTAAAAATCATTCTCAATACACTTCAAGACTCGTAGTATTCTCAAGGCATACCATTAGGCCTCTACACTTTGACTACTTACACACAAAAACCTATAGGTCTTCATTAGGTTTGACTATGGTAGTCTTGAGTGTTTATCTTTCTTCTTTGATTTGGAAAGACATGTTATGAGTCTTGAAGGTAATTAAAAATTATCATAGATATTTGAAATCCATACAACTTGGATCTCTCACAAATCGGTGACACTTCCAACTCCTGAGACACTCATACTAAAGGTATACTTCTACCTACTCATGACAGTGAGAATGTAGGTCTATGTGCCCTGAAACCAAATGCCTATATGATCAAATAAGGTTTAGAAAACACATTGTAGTGTAAGTATTCATTTTAATTATCTCTTCAAACCTCTACTAAAACCTTCACCTATAACTTATCAAGACAATGCTCTAAAGATAATCATTGAGTTCACTCTTTTAGTTCAATGAGATGGTCCTACTAATCCTTTCACATCCACACATGCCAAACTAGGTTAGAAACAATATGAAAAGGATGAACATGCTCTATTAACTTGTATATACCAATTGATTCACACAAATTAATGCAAAATATGAGAAAAACTAAGGTGTTAGGGTTGTGTAGGCATCTTAAAGGTACCAATAATCTTAAAGGTTGTTCATAGAGCACATAACATCAAAATAGAAACTATTGCCATGGAAAGGAAGTCCATAAATGCTACTAACTTCTTCTAAATGCATTTAGTCCAACTCCTCTCTTACTTTCCATAATAATAGAAAACCATTTAACTTGCCCAAGAGAGTGATGAGAAAGAGAGGTAATTTTAAGTAGTTTTTGACCTTTCAAAGCCATGTGAGCTTGGAAGTGAATTATGGGGATGTTAATAGACTCTCTTGAAGCCTTCTCACATGCCATGTGAGCTATGTAGTCTATATAACTAACTAAAACTACCTATTTTGCAGTTGATATTCTTGAATCTATGTTAAACCTACATTATATAAGTTTCAAAATTATTTTAGGTTAAATTTGACATGTGGGATGCTATATTACAATTTGACACATCTATCCTCTTGTGAAAATCATGTAATTTCATTAAATGACCCAAAAGATGGCCTAAGATGACATAAGACCAACTTAGACAAATATGAGCAAGGTAAAAACATATTATTTGACATCATTAATGACAATGACATTATTCTAGGTCAATGGTGACCATTTTATGATTTAATAGACCTTATGGAAACTTTGCGCATGCAGGGAAAGTTGAATATTTTTGACCTAGGGGAAAAAATTAGTTAATAGTAACAACATGGAATATGGAATCCAATATAAGCCTAGTGATAATCAAATTTATTACAAACTAGAAGTAACTAGAAGTAACTAGAAGTAACTCAGATTGAAAATTAAAACAATATGAATTAAGGGAGTTCAAATATTATTTATTATTAATTTCATCCTTAAAATCATTACACCAAGATTTGATCCATGAAATTGCATAGTTGTTACATATTTTACATAGTGAAGGAAAACAACATATAATGATTACAATGATAGCTTGAGTTATAAAATACAAAATATGTATATCCATTATATGCAAGTATAATTTGTAAATGAGAGAAAATAAAAAATCGAGTTTGAAAATTAGATTTAAATACAAAAAGATGAAACCCTAAGAAGAAAGATGAAACTCTTAGGGAAACCTAAGGTTTTTATATGTTTTAGATAGAATATAAGTTCAACAATTTGTTTTACCTTATTTTTAATTTAGTGTTTAACCCTAAAATGTTCTAGATTATGGTTATATAGATGTTAAAGGGGTATATAGAAATGAAATGGCACAAGGGTGATAATCAAATTTATTACAAACTAATGAAATGTTATACTCAGTAATAAGCATCACTAAATTTATTATGTTGAGATAGTCCAAATATATAAAGTACAACTATGCTAGATATAGAAATGACAAAGAAGTGAAGTACTTAATTTGTTTTGATGTTGTTAGGTTGTGGAGCTAAAAGCTTCATTGATGCAAACAGAGGAGGAGGTTGTAGAAGGGTTGCAGAGTGTCTCAGACGCCGGCGTCGGTCAGGCGAACTGACGTCGACAAGATTAGACCAAAAGGAAACCGATGTTGGTCAAAAGTTGGCCAGTGTCGGCGACCCCTAGGCAGACAGGGACCGATGTCAATCACCTATGTGGTTTGAGCTGGGTGTTTTACGGGTAGTTAGCTAACGAACCATGTGTTTGCATGTTGAGAGCCAATTTTAGACTAAGAGCTATGGATTTAATTATTGTAATTAGGTGTCTAATTATTGTTTGGATGAGATCTATATAATAGACTCATGGTTGTATTGTAAACTTGTGCTAGAGAGTAAGAGAGCATTATTATAAGCTCCTTCTGTGTGTGAGGTGAGCAATGGTGTGTTCCTCCTAGTGCCACAGTACCAAGGTGGGTGCTGGATTGGAGAATTAGCAGGGTTCTTCAAGAGTGTATGATCTTGGTCATCAGGTGAGCATGACTTCTATAGGAGATCTACATGGTAAGTAAGATCATTGATATGTAGGTGTATGTGTGTGCAAGGTCAAGGTTCACAAGTGTGCAAAACCAGATTGATTTGCAGGTGTGTAAAGTTAAAGAGGACAACAACACAACAGGGAGCAGTATCAGGAGAGATTTACTTGGAGTACAGGTGTGGACTCAGAGCAAAGAGGAAGGCAAGGAAGATCCTTCCATAAGTAAGGTCTATTGAGGTGCAGGTTGTTGCAGGTTCAAGGGAGATCTATGTGGAGTATGTTTGAGTACTTATGGAGTGCGTGGAGCAATTGTGGTGTGCGTGGAGCACAAGTATAAGGTGAACACCAACTCTGTGTTTGAGTTGGGTGTTGGGACCTAAGAGAGAGAGTTTTGAGGAGAGAATTACTGTTCACTTGAGGTGTGGGAAGCCTCTGAAGAGGTGGTGGAGAAGAAGTGGCATCTTATTTATTGTATTCTTTTCTGCAAGAGTTTTAATACAAGTTGTGTATTGTCTCTCATATCATGTGTTATTTCTGGATTCTAGTTACTTGTTGATTCTGGTTATTTCCACATATTAAGTTGCTTGTATTTTGGTAATCAATTGTGTGCTTTCGTTATTCATATCCCAACACGTGGTATCAGAGCTAAGGTTGCAGGAAGCAGGTTTTGTGTTTGGTTACGAGTCACTCTCAGGGGTTTCTGATTGAGTGGGAGTAGAGCAATGGTAGATCAAAGTAAGCTAAGAATCGAGGAGTTGAAAAGCACATATGGTCACTTACGGTCCCATGGAAAGAAAGAGTAGGTAAAAGAAGATTGTTGGTTTGTGGAAGATCAACAAGAAGGAACTGAAGAAGCAGATGTTGCAGGGATGTGGCACACGATGCTCTAGGAGGTTTCTTGGATAAAGTTGAATCTTGTCTTATAGATTTGGTTGCCTCTTTCCATGCAGCCCTAGGTAGAGGAGCTAGTGAGACTTGCCAAAGAATTGGCAAAGGGGAAGTGAAGCTGAAATTGCAGATGGCCAACACATGGGTGTTGAAGGAGGTCATGCAGGTCCCAGGCTTGGAGATGTGGCTAATTTCTTCAGGAAGGTTGGGTGATGAGAGATGCATGAGAACTCTCACAGCGGATGCACTTGAATTAGCTGGTGGTAAGAAAATAGGTACTCTTTATCTACTTGTTTATATTACTGATTCTTCTTTTGTTGCAGAGACGTGGCTTCGTAGGCTTGGTCACATGAGCAGGAAGGAGATGCATGTTCTTAAGTGGAAGATAGATATATTTGACAGGCTTAAGAACTGGAAAGCCTTGGTGTTCTTGGAAGAGATGGCAGACAGAGACCAGTGGATGGGCTGGATACTTCTGAGTAGGGCAGTTTGGACATGGGACTTGATTCAAAGGAGCTCACAGGTAAAAAGTCATCACTCATAAGAAACACAGGTACCGGCATCGGCAAGAAAATTGACGTTGGTAGTAGGTAAGACCAACATTGGTCACGAGGACCGACGTTGGCATCAGAGGACACCGATGTCGGTAGGGTTGGTAGTCAGGACAGGCGCATGGAACTGACGTCGATTGGATGCAGACTGTGTGGTGACCGAGGTCGGTCACTGTAATGGATTTTGGGTGGACAGTGAGATGTCAAGGAGTCTCAAACACCCATATGGAGGATTGAAGATGTAAGTAGGCCTCAAATTCGTTGTTCCTCTTATTTATACTAGTTGCTGACTGCAGAGCAGGAAGGATCCAGGAAACAGTGGGAGCATGGCATGGAGAGATTGCAGAACCAAGCAAGAGATTTGGTAGGGTTGCTAGCTGGATGAAAGCACAGAGACAAATTGATTCCTTAGTTGAAGAATAGAGAGAATAGACACGTGAGACAGAAGGCCATGCATATGGTCTTAAGGAGCTGTAGGATAGTGGTACAGGGTTTGACAGGTGGAGGACGAAGCATGGCTTTAGTGAATGTCAGGTAACTACTGTGGTTTGTCTTACCAGGGGGATGATGAGTCATGACATCATTCTGTTGCTGTATGTGGATGGTATGCTAGCTAGCAAGTTTGTACATACAGGTTTTTTTGTTGAGCTAAGGGTAAGATTAGTTCAGTGGTTTGCTATGAAGAATTTGGAGCAGCAAAATTCTTTGGCATGGGAGACATGGAGATCACATGGTGATTTTGTTTCCAGTGGGAGTTGATGTGAATCAGGTGTTGGCGAGACGCAGGATGCAGAATCAGAGCACACCAAAGGCTGGACAGTTTAGTGTCCAAAATCACATGAGGTCTGGTATAGACCTGAGTTTTCCCAAGAAGTGGGAGCTGTCAGAGAGTTAGGAGCCAATTTGGGGAAGTGGGTTCACAGGGATTTGAGAGGGACCAGCAGCAGGGATTCATGCTATTCAGGGTCAGGACTTTACTACATGGGATTGTAGGTTTGGATGCGGTAGGGTACTCGGATGATAGGAGGTACACCATAGGTTGTGTGGTGGGTTATCTTCAGGATTGAGCTTGAAGAGGGATACAAGCCAGGAAACAGATTAGATGGGGTACAAGTACAGGTACAGTGCAGCTATTTATCTCCAAGTGGGAAATTGTTAGGTTGTGGAGATAAAAGCTTCATTGATGCAAATAGAGGAGGAGGTTGCAGAAGGGTTATAGAGCGTCTCAGATGCCGACATCGATCAGGCCAATCGACGTCGGTAGGATTAGACCAAAAGAAAACTGACATCGGTCAGAAGTTAGCCGGCGTCAGTGACCCCTAGGCAGATAGGGACTGACGTCAGTCACCTATGTGGTTTGAGCTAGAGTGTTTTACGGATAGTTAGCTAACGAACCATGTGTTTGCATGTTGAGAGCCAATTTTAGACTAAGAGCTGGGGATCTATTTATTGTAATTAGGTGTCTAATTATTGTTTGGATGAGATCTATATAATAGACTCATGGTTGTATTGTAAACTTGTGCTAGAGAGTATGAGAGCATTATTATAAGCTCCTTCTATGTGTGAGGTGAGCAATGGTGTGTTCCTCCTAGTGCCACAGTACCAAGGTGGGTGCTGGATTGGAGAATCAACAAGGTTCTTTAGGAGTGTATGATCTTGGTCATCAGGTGAGCATGGCTTCTATAGGAGATCTACATGGTAAGTAAGATCATTGATATGCAGGTGTATGTGTGTGCAAGGTCAAGGTTCACAGGTGTGCAAAACTAGATTGATTTGCAGGTGTGCAAAGTTAGAGAGGATAGCAACACAATAGGGAGCAGTATCAGGAGAGATCTACTTGGAGTACAGGTGTGTACTCAGAGAAAAGAGGAAGGCAAGGAAGATCCTTCCATAAGTAAGGTCTATTGAGGTGCAGGTTGTTGTAGGTTCAAGGGAGATCTACTTGGAGTATGTTTGAGTACTTGTGGAGTGCGTGGAGCACTTGTGGTGTGCATGGAGCACAGGTATAAGGTGAACACCAACTTTGTGTTTGAGTTGGGTGTTGGGACCTAAGAGAGAGAGTTTTGAGGAGAGAATTACTGTTCACTTGAGGTGTGGGAAGCCTCTGAAGAGGTGGTGGAGAAGAAGTGGCATCTTCTTTATTGTATTCTTTTCTGCAAGAGTTTTAATACAAGTTGTGTATTGTCTCTCATATCATGTGTTATTTCTGAATTCTAGTTACTTGTTGATTCTGGTTATTTCCACATATTAAGTTGCTTGTATTTTGGTAATCAATTGTGTGCTTCCGTTATTCATATCCCAACAGATGTTAATGTGGTTCTAGATATAGAATAGATAAGAAGGAGGTTCTATAACATTCATCAAATTCTAATTATGATGATTTTGGATCTCT